>QLTV01004256.1:3681750-3716138 GCA_003457575.1 Thermophis baileyi | reverse complement strand
AACACTCAGCAGAGGAGGCTCTATTCCTTGCCCCCGGCTCCTTCATTCTAACCACTCAACCACTCCAAACCCACTTCTTCCATCCAAACCATCCCAAACCCTCATACATACACAACACCAACACCCTCATACATACACAAATGCACACACACCCAAGATAAAATTAAACTGTAAGTTATGATAAATTTCCAATTCAACCACTCCAAACCCACATCTTCCATCCAAACCAAACACCCACATACATAAACAAACGCACACACCCCCAAAATAAGATTAGACAGTAAATTAAAACCGGATAAGAAGTTTGTGTTGTAAATGCAACCCTAGCTGACTTAAAGGGTAGTCTGTAAGAAAAGGAATTGTCCTGCAGTTCTCTATGCAAAGGATCCTCAAGCAAAGCCTGATTGAAGGCAATGTCGTGCTGACTAAGGAAACGGAGTTTATCCCTCCGGTGGAAAAAGGCCAGTCCTTCGTGCTGCCTCTCTTCAATCCGGAACAGCCCCTCCAGGCCCCTCCAGGCCCCTCCAGGCCGAAGGCATCAGGCGCAGACCCCAGGTTAACCACAAAGACCTCCTGCAGGCAAATGATGTTGGCATTGTAGCCGGCCAGTTCTTTTTTGAATAAATTTTGCTGGTAGAAAATGTCCAGCATGGCCGTTCCAGCTCTCCGAAGTTGATGGTGGTCAGCTGTGCTCTGGTGGCCTCACAAGCTCGCACCAAGCACAGCAACGCTGTGACTTCAGGAAACATTCTGCTCGCTTCTCAGCCAGTGAGCACACAGGCCCAGTTGATAATCAATGAAGGTTTCTTGTTGGCTACCAAGCCACTCCTGATATGAGGTAGCTCCAGGTCCGCTGAATTCCGGAGGCTGTCCGAGCAGCCGGCCCTTCTTCCAGGCATCCAAACGGGCAATGGGTCTTGTTTCAAACACACAGCTCCCCAGCAGTCCAGGCTCGGGTTCCGTGGGCAGCTCGGAGAAAGGCCTCCTCCTCCTCCTCCGGCAACTGGAGTCTCCCGCACACCCACCTCTAGCGATCGAGAAACCGGGCTTGCCGCAGGCGACAAAGTTCCAAAAGCCAAGCCGGACTCTGAGGCAATCTGGCACGGGAGGGACTATAAGGATATAGGAAGAACTACCATGGCACCCCAAAAAATCAGACAGAAGTCCTCTAGTACCACTAATCAGTGGTGAAAACCAAATTTTTTTACTACGGTTCTGTGGGCGTGGCTTGGTGGGCATGGTGTGGCTTGGTGGGCATGGCTTGGTGGGCGTGGCAGGGGAAGGATACTGCAAAATTCCCATTCCCTCCCCACTCCTGGGGGAAGGATATTGCAAAATCTCCATTCCCACCCCACTCTGGGGCCAGCCAAAGCAGAGGTGGGTTCCTACCGGTTTGAACCGGTTCGCCCAAACCGGTAGCAACCCGCTGGTGATGTCACGGTGACATCATGAAACCGGTTCTGTCGGTGCCGGTCCGTGGGCGCCGCCATCTTTTTTTTTGGATATTTTTTTTTGAATTTTTTTCCAGGTTTTTTTCTTCTGCGCATGCGCAGAAGCCGAGTTTCCGGCACTGCGCATGCATCGCCATCTTGTTTTCGGCTTTTTTTTCCATGTGGCACGGGAGGAAGCGAACTGGCAGTGAGGTAAGTTAGAACCCACCCCTGAGCCAGAGGTGGTATTTGCCAGTTCTCCGGTTCTCCAGAACCTGTCAGAACCTGCTGGATTTCACCCCTGCCACTAATTGAAATTAATCCAATAAGTAGGAGTGGAACCATGAAAAACAATTCCTCTCATTCCAGGCCCAAGCAGTTGGCTCACTAGGATTCAGCAGCTCAACACCCAAAGTTGCTGCGATGTCCTCCCCTTAGCCATGATCATCATCAGGGCAGGCAAGGGAGAAGCAAATGAAGAAATGTGTGTTACAACATCACAGAAAGGACGTTACATATACTTGCCTCAGACATCAGGATACAAGAGTGGTATTTGGATGATGGTGTCACTGTGCATCATTTTTAGATCACTCAGTGTCAGGTCTGCCATCGTAAACACTTCAGCCTGCTTCGCTTCACTGGCATCCTGCCATAACATGTGGGAGGGTGGAGAATGGGAATGCAGAGGGGAGGGATGATAGGATGACAGGAACCAGAGATGCCAATCCAGAACAGACCTGCGCATCCAAGGACATGAGCATGAGAATGGAATGCGAAACTACACCTAAGAAGTTCCAAACCTTAAAGCTGTTACCAAAACACCAAATTTGAATACTATTGGACACTTATGAACTGGTCAAGGGGCGAGGGCTTAGGAGATGGGGGAAAGGCAGATTTTGAGTGGGAATATTCAGATCCAGCTTTGCTTACATTGTAACTACTTGGCTTTAGTAAAAGTATAGCTTTCACTACAAATGGAGTCAAGGGTCTTTCTTTCCTAAATGCCCAAACTGGGATAAGCCTGACACTCAGTTTGCTAAGGAGGCTACTGGTTGAAGCTTTTCAAGACATTATGAGAGATATACTCCATTTTTCATGTCTTTATATCAAGTTGATGTTAAGTACAGATCACTCCCTGGTTGATAAGTTGGCCACTCATTTTTTGTAAAAGCTTTTTTAGTTTTTTTAAAAAAGCTTGAAAATGGGAAAAGAAGGGAGAAAATGTGCTGCAGATGGTTTCAGAAAATAGCTATAGCAAGATTTTTTTTTTTAATTCTGCATATCAGGCAGAGCTGGTTTGTTGCTGGTTTTGGGGGCTGGGGGAGCTGCATTTCTCCACATTTTCTTCCTAGTAAGGACTTTTATTACTGCTATTCACCTGTCATTATACAGCATTAGACAATTACACAGCATACCATGAGTTCTATAATAAGGGGGAAAATATTTCTTCCACTTTTATGATAAGAGCAAAAAAGAGGACATTTAATCAAAACATACAGATAAGTCTTTAATACATATATTTTAAGTGTTTCTAATGCTGCTTTCTGTCCTTTCAAAAATTAGTTATGAGGAGTCCCTGGTATGAACATAGAAAAGGGGGAGGATGAAAATGAATTGTGCACGAAGAACTCACATTTTGATTGCCAGGCGATTGACAAAATAATTTGTACCCGTCGATTTTCATGAAGGAAATTTTTTACAATGGATTTGCCAAGCAGATTTTTAATTTTAATCAGTAATGAAAAAATGACAACATGGATCACAACAAGGCATCAGCCGTTAAATAGGCTTCGGCAACTGCTGTCAGGAGGCCTCCATTAAGAAGCTGTATCTTTGCGGGCATCAATCACATTCTTCAAACTCATATACATCTTCAAGATCTAATTAGACCTTTAAGTTCTTTTCTAGCAATTTGCAAAAATGTCACTAACAGTGCAAGACAGTAAAACAAAATACGTCTGTATCTGGTCACATAGAGTATGTGAGAGATGGTATATCTGATTCCCAAGAGTATTAACCTGAATCCTAGTTAGACATCCAACACTCCCACACTGATTCCTGAGGTTGGGTAACTAAAATGCTTCAAGACTGAGCTATGACCTGTATATAGGTTTAAGAAGAGACAGGTGATATTACACGTCATGACAAGAAGCACCTTGCCACAATTCCATTTCTAAACAATAAATACCTTCAACCATGATTTTGTCAAACAACTGCATTGTTCAAGACAGGGTAGGGGTGGGGACAGAGAGTTAAATGCATTGTGAAGAAGTCAGACAAACACTTAAATCTCTTTGCATAAACCATATTACGGCCGTGTGCAATTGCCTAGTATGTTTACCATTTAGCCAGAGATAAAGCATTTCTACTCTTCCAGCTTACTCAATTTTGGTAGACCTGCTCACACAGTCTTATCACTCAGCAAGGCATGCTTTTCCTGTATTGATCAGAAGGGCAATTACTCACTGATTTTAATGGAATATGTTTCAAAATAAGTATTTCTGGGATTGAAACTAAGCAGTATAAATGTAATTGCTTAAAATAAGCTCCATTATTTCTTTTGTTCTTACAATTGAAATTATAGATCTTAAATGAACAAGAATTCTATACTTAACAATCTAAATTGTCTTGAGACAAATTAGGAGCATTTCTCAAGGGTCCAGCAGGATAAAACAATCAATTTTAGTTCATTTTATATTTTAATGCATATGCATGAAAAAAAAAATCCCTTCTCACTCCTATGGGAAGTACATGTCTTCCTCAATCTCAGGTCATCTACCGAAGGCCTGGGAGTTTGTGGGTTTTGTGTAATATCTTAGCTGTTCTCTTCTGGCCTGGCCTAACCTGCACTGCACTGCACTTCTCTGGACAGAATGCTCTGATGTTATTCCTGGGTTTGTTGAAACCATTCTTCTAGTTTAAGAGGCACAGAAGCAAAGCCCCAAGGGCTCCTACTACCACTGGGACTTCTTGGACCTTTACTTTTCACTTCCTGTCAAGTTCATCCTTCAGACTGGTACTTTTCCAGCTTGTCATTCCCTTTTGTCCTGATACTTTGTACATTTATCAGCACAGCTATCTTCTGGTCTTTGTCTACTACCATGATGTCTGGCTAATTGGCCAGTAACTGTCTGTCCATCTGGATCTGGAAGTCTTACAGGATTTTAGCCCTGTTATTTTCCATGACCTTCTGTGTAATCTCCCATTTGGATTTGGGAGACTCTAGACCATGCAGATGTCCCTGTACACAATGCCAGCTATTTGTTGTGCCGTTCATTATATTCTGTTCCTGCCTGCATCTTACACCCTGCCAATATATAGACTGACTTTGAGGCCTCTCTGCATAGTTTGCACCTTGGACTCTGTCTAGCGTGGTGGATCCCTGACTCTATGGATCAGGTGCTTAGTGCCTGTTCTTGTGCTGCTATGATGAGTGTCTCAGTGCTATCTTTTAGTCCAGCCCTTTCCAGTCACTGATATAATTTTCCAATGTCGATCACCTCAGCTATCTGTCAATGGTACATCCCATGCAGAGTCTTGTTTTACTATGGTAATTACTCTGCTTGATCTTCATCCCATGTCTGCTGCTTCCTCAGGCATTCTCTCAACAGCTCATCTTTGGGTGTCAAGTGAATGCTCTTGGTTTCAGGAAGCTTTTGAAAACAATCAGAATCTGCCTCCCTATAGCTTAAATTCATTATTCCACATCTTACACTTTAGAGTGATTTTTTTTTAATGTCCTTTCAGATTTTTGAGCAGTCCTTTCATATCCATCCTCCATATCCTTTTTCAAGGCTAAAAATGCCCAGCTTGTTCAACCTCTCCCAGTATGAATTGATTTCCAGGCCTTTGATCATCTTTGTTGCCTTTCTCTGAACCTGTTCCAGATTTCTTTAAATCTTTCTTAAATGGTGCCTACAACTGACTATTGTTGTTGAAGTGAAGATATAACCAAAGCAGAATAAAGGGGAACAATTATTTATGTAATTTGGAAATTATCATTTGTTGAATCAGCCAATAATTATACTTGCCTGAAGAAATGTAGGAACTAATCCCTGGTGAATCCTATGCATTTCTGTTTTCCTTACATCACATTAAACAAGCAACTAAGTTTATATCAATCATAAAAGTAGTGACCATTTATCTCAGTCTTCTATGTACCATAAATTCATTATTTTTTATCTGACTAATCTCCACATTTCCTAGCTGATCACAAATCCCAATCCATGACTGCCTGCAGATGAAACTAAAGAATTATAAAATCATGGCAGGAGTAGATACTGGTAGATGTTTCAGAAATCAAGGTTACATTATATTTAGGTAAACTATCATGAAGGATTGTGCCTACAAAAGGGGAGATGATGTGATGGACTACAGTGAAGCAGGACTTTGGGATACTATCTCAGGTTTATGATGAGGCATTTGCAGAGCATCTATCAGCAAAATTGTTTGGATTCATTCCCAGCTGGGTGCCAACTGATACAGGTCCTGCGACAATGCCTGGGGAAGTCTTGCCAAGTTATCTGGGAGGAGTTTGAACCTGTTGGCCCCAGGAAACAGGCAGGGTCCTTTTGCTATGAGTTGGCCATCTGCTTATTAGATCCATGCCCTTCCTGCTTGGTAAAAGTTTCCAGGGAAGTGACATGTGGTTGGATTTCAACAGTGGTAAATTCTTCTTTGAGAGAGTGAATTTAAAGGGGTGTTGGTCTACCCTCTCCTTAAGAAGCCTTCACTGGACCCAACCATTCCAGACAATTTTCATCCAGTATCCAATCTTTCCTTTTAACATATTTAACAGATTAACAGAGTTGGAAGGGACCTTATAGCAGCGGTGGGTTGCTCCCGGTTCAGCCCGGTTTGGTGAACCAGTAATGGCAGCAGCGGGAGGCTCCGCCCACCCGCCCGGGATGCTTCTGCACATGCGCAGAAGCATCGCGCG
This sequence comes from Thermophis baileyi, assembly GCA_003457575.1. NCBI lineage: Eukaryota > Metazoa > Chordata > Lepidosauria > Squamata > Dipsadidae > Thermophis > Thermophis baileyi. Next base: position 3,709,769 of record QLTV01004256.1, on the reverse strand, counting down.
CAAGCACGCACTCACTCACGAGCGAACCAGTAGCGACGGGATTTAGAACCCACTACTGCCTTATAGGTCATCTAGTCCAACCCCCCACTCAACCAGGAGACCCTACACCATTTCTGACAAATGGCAGTCCAATCTCTTCTTGAATGTCTCAAGTGATGAAGCTCCCACAACTTCCGAAGGCAAGCTGTTCCATTGGTTGATTGTTCTCACTGTCAGAAAGTTCCTCCTTATTTCTAGGTTGAATCTCTCCTTGATCAGTTTCCATCCATTATTCCTTGTCTGGCCTTCAGGTGCTTTGGAAAATAGCTTGACCTTTTTCTAGCGTCTCAATATCTTTGTTATAGTGTGATGACCAAAACTGGATGCAATACTTTAGGTGTGGTCTAACTAAGGCTTTATAGAGTGGTATTAGTACCTCACTTGATCTTGATTGTATCCCTCCGTTAATGCAGTTTAGGATTGTATTGGCTTTTTTGGCTGCCGCTGCACACTGCTGGCTCATATTTAGCTGGTTGTCCATTAAGACTCCAAGATCGCTCTCACAGTCACTGCTATTAAACCTGGTTTCACCCAGTTTATATGTATACTTTTGGTTTTTCTTACCTAAGTGTAGGACTTTACTTTTCTCTACATTGAATTTCATTTTGTTAGATAGGGAACATCTTTTTAGGGAAGATTGTTGAGCAGGTGGTCATGATACAGCTTCAAATGATTCTGGATGAAGCAAATTATCTGGACCCCCTTTCAGTCAGGTTTCAGCCCTGGGTATGGGACTGAAACAGCATTGGTCACACTTTTGATGACCTGTGGTGAGAGTGGGATGGGGATAGTGTGTCCATCCTTGCACTACTTATCTTATCAGGAGACTTTGATACCTTTGATCATGGTATCATTTGTAGGAGTTGGGAGTGGTCAGCCCTGTATTGAGCTAGTTTTCTTCCTTCCTCGGTAGCCGGTTTAAGTTGGTGTTGATTGGGGAATGTAGGCCCCACCCTTGGCTCCTAAACTGTGGGGTGCAACAAGGTTCAGTATTTTCTCTGCTCCTATTTAACAGCGACATGATGTTTTTTGAGTGAGGTCACCTGGTGAGGTGAGCAATGCTGGAAGCTATAGGAGTTTAGAAGGGGGACAACAAGCTTCAACTCGACCCTAGTCAGAAAGGCAGACCATAGTGATTTACATAGACATACCCCTGAAGTTGTCATAACATAATACCAAAGTAGTTTCACTTTCCAAAAAAGCTACAGGAAATTGTCATAACATAATACCAAAGTAGTTTCCTATTGCCTTCATGTGCTATGTTTCTTCAAAAAAGCTACAGGAAATGTGCTCACTTCCTCACAAATTTTCCTCACTTTGACCAGGAAAAGAAAATTATCACCAAGAAGAATCATCTACTTCACAGCATGTTAGGGAATGCATTTTACTGGTCCACTTATTGAAATATCAGCAATTCTCTAGGTTAGGGCTGTCAAACGCCCGGCCTGCGGGCCGGATGCGTCATGCACTGGCCAGCCCACACCCGGTTTAGCGAAGGGGGAAAAAGTCCCGATACATCACATAACGCCACTGTGACAACGTGAGTTTGACACCCCTGCTCTAGGTGCTGCTGCCTTTTTCATTACTACCAAAATCTAAGTTTGTTGAAGGAATACTAGAAAAATCTTTTCCAAGGGAGCCTAGATTAAGCCTAAGAACGCTTTGATCTCATACTCTTCCACCTCTTCACCCATTTGTATCCTGCCATATGACATTTATTTGATCACAAGTTGACCAAAAAGACAGAATACTGTATTTTTCAACAGTTCAGAATGAAATTTCTATTATGTTTCTGCTGTTCATGGTTAATGCAGTGATTAAACTGGACAAAAAAAAGGTTCAAAACTTTTGTTTCCTGAAAAACTTTTGATGATTATGATAGACCCCTTCAAGTTGAACACAAATATAACGTCAGAATGACTGCAAGATATAGAAATCTTGAGAAATATGAAATTAACTTTTAATTATTATAATGTTTTCATTATTATAATGTATTTAGCCAGATATTTCTGACGTGCTGCATGAGTTCAGCACGGTCAAAAGTGTTTTGCTGCTGATTTTCATTTGTATTCATTGTCTGATGCATCTTGCAGTTGTCTCCAACAATAATCAGCCAGTACTGATGGATTCCAGTTGCCCTGATACCATTCTTCAATGTCCTGGTGAAACCTTTCACCATATTCATCACTGACTGCACCTAGATTATTGGAAAAGAAATCCAAGTCTGAATTCAGAAAAATAATCTTCAGTGACATATTGCACTTCATGGTTTTGTATGCTGTAAGAAATTTGTCAGCCAGGTGAATGTAGTTTAGTGCTCTGTGTTTGCCAAGAAATTCCCAACAACATCCTTGAATGCTTTCCATGTAATTTTCTCTGGCCCCACTAACAGATCTTTGAACTGCTTGTCACTAATGATGTATCTGATCTGTGGATTAACAAAAATATCTTCTTTAATCTTGGCACCAATTATTCTTGGAAACATCTTTCTCAAATAACAAAAACCTTCATCTTCCTTGTGGCAAAAATATTTTTATTGGTCAAACAAATAGCTCATGTACCACATATTTCTGCCTGAAATCAAATTCTTTTGGAGTGGCCATTTCTTTTTAATGTAATGTGACTCTCTTGCATGGCTGTCTCATTTGCATATGTTGCAACAATACTTGGTATATTCGAGCTGCATCCAAGCAGCAGAGCCATTACTTTTAGATTTCCACAGATATTCCAGTTGTACTTGGTATACTGGATATGTTTCAACAACAGGTCCATATTTTCATATGTTGGTTTCATGTGTGCAGCATAGCCACAGGTACTGAAGGGTGGACAATTGCCATTGTATAAAAATAGAAGATTTCTATAAAGAGGTATGTGATGGGTTACAGGTTATTTTCATGATTAGCAGTCAAAAATCTATAAGATACACCCAATAATGTTGGGTGTATAAGGAAACAATATCTTTGTTGACCAGTGCAACAGCAAAGTCTAACATTAGCTACCGTAAGAAGAAGCTAAAGAAGGAACAGTTTAAACATTTGTTCATCGCTAACTCCCAGCCATGACTAAGACAAGGCAGAAACCCCTTCATAAAAGATAGTTTAAATTATCTTGAAAAAGTTCTGAAAAAAGGAGGACAACATAGAAAAATTATGTTGGATTCTCTTGTTCTGACTCAGATGAGCCCTGGATTGTTGACAAAAATGTGAATGATGAATGATATTCCAGAGAAAAGTGCCAATGTTTAAGCAACAAAGTACTGGGATCAATTGAAAAGACTGAAATTTCAGTGCCACTCCATGGTATTGCATCATCAGATGCAACTCATCCCTTAGTTGTTAGTTCCTGTCCCAAAAGTTTCATGTGTTGGCATCTGTCCTCATTTTTTCCTTTAAAATCATTTGCAGTAGGATGGAATTTGACCATTTAATGGAATCCCTACAGTACATAATATTTTAAAAAACATTGTGCCCATCCTTCATACAATTAAATTTCAAGTCAATATTAGATCTGGATTTATTTGTCATAAGACCCATGGAAATTATTAGGATGCAAGACGCATATTAATTCTTGTTGATGTAAGTTTAATCAAGGTAATGAAGTCTGAATTCAACCTATTAATAATAAATTACTTAAAAGTTAATATAATACAGTGCCACTCAATATTAGCATTAACAAGAGGATAAAAAGCAGAAGGTAAATATTATAAAGCAGATTTAGATTGTAGAATTCAAGCTAAACAAAACATTGGTTCACTCTTTGGCTGCATCAAGAAAAGGCCATTTGTATGTGTGAAATGGAATAGTATCTAGGAGATAGACTTCCACCACAAATATGAAGATCACAAATTATTATCTAGCCCATTATTATCTATTGCATTCTTTTCCAGACTAGTATAGATTGCATTTTTGGATGGCAAGAAATTTTGGGAATTAATTTCCCATAGAATGGACAGGTAGTAGATTAGGAAAAGTTGATCTATTAGCACTGGTTGTCTATGGAGATTCTCAGTCATCCAGATCATGGTTGTCCCATAGGTGCTTTTTCTGGTTTTTCTTTGAAGACATTTTCAAAAGTCTTCAAAGAAAAACCAGAAAGTCCAGTTGCCTCTTGACAAAGCACCTTTGGATCTCAAATAATGATTTTCCCCAACTTCTGTTTGAATCATGGATCATGCAAATCCATGATTGTGGATTTGCATCCACAGTCATGGATGCAAATCAGCAATAGTGTTTGACAAGGAGCAACCTAAATCTTCTAGAAAACCAGAGTTATTAAAAGCCCTACACTGAATGGGGGTAATTTTTTTTAGATGAAGCCAAACCAGTCTTTTAACATGTGAATTCCAATATTCATGGAAAATTTTAAAAGTGTAAAAAAAAAGTCAATTTGCTGTGATCACTATCTTTTCTTCTTATTTTGCCAGTCTCTTAATCCCAAATTTCCAACTGTCCATTAAGGTTAAAAGACCTTTAGGTCATCCAGTCTATTAATCCCAAGGCTGGATGATTTAGCAGTTTCAACCAGTTGTGATTCAGTCCACAATTTCCACTGACTCAAAATGAGTTTTGCCTGAGTAAGCCCACAATAAAGATTACAAGATTTGGTCATAAAAGTGTGAATCCAAGTGAGTAGGCACTCAATTGCATTAGCATCATTGTTTGGAAAACCCTAAGAACGCCCTAGACTTAAGAAATCACTTATTAGTTTTACTATACAATCAATTAGCAAGTATTTTTTTTTCCACACTCTACTAGTATTTAAATCATTTTCCAAGAGACCCTTTGAGGATCACTTCTTATGTCCTTTGGCACATAGAATATAGGCCTTTTAATCTTAATTATAAACTTAGCAGTGTTCTTTTTCATGGAAATATGATAGCTGGCATATCTGCCCCAATCAGGAAATGCTTCACCAGTAAGTAGGACAAAAATTTACATTTGCATATGATGTACAGAGGCAGTCATGTAATAGTGCCCAGGATTACAAGAGATTGCTGATTCCTGGTCAAAAGAGCAATACAGTGCATTTCTCCATAATGGAAAAGACTCTGTCCATGTTTCCGTGTCTATTCAGTCTATTACCCAGCGGTTAAATGTTGAGGGACAACTTAAAGGCCACTGTTCTCCCTTCCTACTGTTCTTTAAAGTAGAGTTTGAAAGGATAATTCTTGGAACTGAGGGTCTTTCTTCTATAATGTAAAGTATAGAGTCATAGAATTCTAGAGTTAGAAGAAGCTATTCAGGCCACTGAGTCCAACTACTTTTCAGTACAGTAATTCAACTGAAAGCATCTTTGTCAGATACTTATTTAGCCTCTGCCTGAACATATTTAGAGAAAAAGAAACCACTATCTCTGTGAATAATTGGTTCCACTGGCAGGCTGCTGTTATCAAGAATTTTTTTCTAACATTGTTCTAATCTGTGTTCCTGTTATTTAAAACTGTATTCTGTATCCTGAATTGTGGAAAACAAGTCTTTGGTATTGCATTCTTTCAGGTTCTTTACTCAGAGCTAAACCCTGTCAGTTCTTCCAATGTTTCTTTACATGACTTGGTTTCTACATTTCAGATCAGACCACCCAAATTATCCACTTTGCTGCTGTCTGAACTATTCCAATTTCTCTGACTTTGTTTCTCCTTCCAGATGAAGAGTTCTGCGGTTCTCCCCATTAAAATTCATATTGTTATTTTTAGTCCATCTCTCTAAACTATCAATATAATTTCATACTTTATCTCTGCCTTTTAGGAAATTAGCTCTGTTTAATTTTTGCCATTTATAAGTCTGAAAAGTTTTTCCCCACCTTTTTTATCCAAATAAATATTAAGAGTAAATTATCATAGATTAAACGCATCTCAGACCATGCCTCTAGTTGAAAAGGAATCCCTCTTTGAATATAATTTTCAAGTCAAGTATTCAAGGAATCCCTCAAAAATATAATTTTCAAGTCAAGTGTTATGCCATGAAGTCCATGCAAATGTAGCTTGCTAACTACAGTAGAATATCATGTGATTCTTTCTGAAATGAATTGCTGGAATCAAGATATTGTTTCTACAGCTTTCCCACCATCTACTAAGGAAGTTACTTGATTGAAAAAGACTTTTCTTGAAAGTTGTGATAACTGTTGCATTGTTGTCAAGATGCTTACAGTTACTGTCATTATGTTTTGTTATAGAATATTATAAGTATTGATGACAGACTGACAAGTCTATATTCCCTGGATATTCCTTTCTCTCCTTTTTGAAGATAGGTACAATATATGCATGTCTTCAGTTGTGAGGTATGTCATTGGTTCTCCAGGTTTTTAAAAAAATAATGCACGGCAATTAAGCCAGACCACTGGCAATCTGCTTTGGCACTTTAGGATGAAATTGATCAAGACCTAGAGATTTAAATTCATTCATAGAAAATAGGTATTTCTTCATATGTAGCCACACGACATACAGATTTTTAGCCTCTGCAGGATATTGGAGCACAGGCTATGCATGTTCAAAGCATGAGTAGTTTACACATGCAGCTCTGAAGAGGAGCTTGAACTATGGAACTTTACAGAATGACAGAATACCAAAGTTGGAAGGGACCTTGGAGGCCTTCTAGTCCAACCCCTGCGCAAGCAGGAGACCCTATACCATTCTGGACAAATGGCTATCCAATATCTTCTTTAAAACCTCCAGTGATGGAGCACCCACACCTTCTAGAGGAAAGCCATCCTTAGTTCTAGGCCAAGAAGAATTCATCTTCCATTCAGTACTACTGATCCAGGATCAGGGGGAGGAGGAAAGGGGGCTCAAAATGCCCCACTCAATGGGGCTCACACCCAGCTTTGGAAGGGCAATAGATCACTCCTTCACAGATTAAAGTAATTAGAATTTGAATTATTCACCACAAAGGAAATATTTAAAAAATATAGCAGATTTTGTTCATTCTAAACTAACATTGAAGATATGATTCTATGTAATCCATTTTTTTCTTTCTCTCAGAACATTTCCAACACAACAGATTGTTACAGAGAATACAAACTCTGCAAGTTTCGTTCACATCGGATATATAAGAAGCTTATGTAACCCTTGTGCAACAGTACTTCAGCAGCTTTCAGCCCCTTATATCTGTCACTTGGCAATGAATGAAGAACCTCCCCAAATTTTGTAATAGTAAAATGTTTGGCTGTCCTGAAGGGACAGCAGTAAAACTTAACATGTTGCCTAGGAAGAGGCCTTAATTAAGGATTGCATTCATAGCTGGAGGCTTCAGTCTGGCTGGAAAATAAATCTGATCTGGAGAAGATCCATTTCAAGAAATGCTGACAAAAGTAACCATCGAGGCCAAAATCTGCCTTGCTATTTTCCCTCAGAAGGGATACGCCATGGGGGTTTTGTTGTTCTTACTTCTGAGTGGGTTTCCCCCCCCCCCTTTCTTTCTTTCTTTCTTTCTTTCTTTCTTTCTTTCTTTCTTTCTTTCTTTCTTTCTTTCTTTCTTTTTTAAAGGGACACATTATTTGACGATAACCAGGTTTTCTTTTGTCAAATCAAGACAAAGTCTTGACTGAACTAAATGATCCCTCTAAGGACTTCATTCCAGGCTAAGCTGATCTTAGAGCCGAGGTGGCGCAGTGGTTAGAGTGCAGCACTGCAGGCTACTTCAGCTGACTGCTAGCTGCAGTTCGGCGGTTCAAATCTCACCGGCTCAAGGTTGACTCAGCCTTCCATCCTTCCGAGGTGGGTAAAATGAGGACCCAGATTGTTGGGGGCAATATGCTGACTCTGTGAACCGCTTAGAGAGGGCTGTAAAGCACTATGAAGCAGTATATAAGTCTAAGTGCTATTGCTATTGCTATCTTTCTTCACCAAAGAAACACTAAACATAATCGAACACCCTCTCTTTTTTCCCAACCAAATTAATGGAAGCTACACAAGAAGAGTACATAATATGGAATCAGAGTAGGACAGTGGGCTATTGAGTTCCCTCAGGCTTCCTGTGCTGAAATATGCTTCCTGTGGTCACTGAATTTACATGTGGTCACTCATACGCTCACACTTTGAATGGTTTGATGATGGGTTGTTGGCCATCAATGTTCTTGCAACCTGGCAGAACCTCAGTGCCTTGCCTTCCATGTATCATGGGGAGTGGCTGGATTGGCCTCAGGAGAACTAATCGATAGTTGTTGCACATTTATTGCCATGTCACTATAAGGATTCAAGAAGATCAACTGCAAAAAGTCAGAATATGGTTCTGTATAAGATACAGTGAACAGAGAATCATTTCCCAAAAAGGACACACTCTTTCCCCTTAAGAAAGCTGAGCAGAAAATATATTCAACCCTACACAAGATAGGGTTTAATTTAATTAATTTTTAATATTACACCTGTAATATTCTTACACACAATTTCTCAGTATACATCTAACTTCTTGTTCTTGACATTATGTAATCCAGATCAACATTCACCATGTTTCTCTACATGCTAGTCTAAACGCAGTTTATAAATGTTCTCTGTCCATTAGCATGCATTGCAAGTGTGGGAAATAATCCAATTGTTTTACTTGCTTCACACTTTCCCCCTCCCTGATGGAGTTTTGTATCGCAGCCACAAAGGATCCAGCTATTACATATGCAGAACCAGAACTTCTGGAAAATGAAGCACAAAGCAGTGTTGAATCTCTAAGGCCAATTACAACCCTTCTGATTTTAAAGGATTATAGGGAAGCCGACTTTGTGCAATAATTTCCAGGCTAATTACAATTTAGAAAGCATCTTCTCTGTTGTCAAAAAATATTTAATGTGCCTTGGCATTAGCAAATAATCTAATTCATTTTTATTATTATTTTATTTTAGTTGGTCACACAGCATGATCACATACAAATCCCAGAGCTATTAAACAGAGAGAACATTTTCATTTACAAGCGCGATCTCTGGCTTGTTCAGAACTGGTAATCAAATGTGATTAGGATTGTGCTGAACTTCCATAATGCCAACCAGTCCATGCTCACTAATAACCAGTCTTTAGGAGTGGAGTAAACTCTTTATGAATAAAATCTAACCAGAAGGAAAGGGGAAAATGACCAGTCTTTAGTCAGAATATTAGTCATCTAATAGAGGTCAGCACCCCAATACAGTTAAACAATATAACAGAACTGCGCCTAAATGGATATGTCAGTTTTTTTATAGTATTAAATTATTTAGCCATAATTACCCCAGCATGTGGATACTATAAATGTAGGTCTTGGGAGGATAAGAGAACAGTCTGCTTTGTTCATTTAAACTGATGGCTTGCTGGCCCAGCTGTAAAAGGCAGTGGATGTTGCAAGCAACAGACAGGTTTGGGAGAGAGACCTGGGGATTTTTATGGCAACTGAAATTAGCCGGATGCTGAATTCTGCATGTTATAACTCGCTCTTGGCACAGAACTGCAGAAACTACAAACTCAGAGCATATCTTCATTTTAAAAAGACATTTAGAAATGGCTTGCATTTGCCACATGATGACAATCCAGCACTTCTGGCATTTTTATCCTCTTACCCTGCATGCATCTTCAAGCTGTCAAGCAATTGGACTACTATTGCCCTTTCTTGGTATGATAAGACGACCAGTTCTTCTACAGATTCCTTAATTAGAAGGTCTCTTGAACCTCCAAACCACAAGCATAAAAAAGAGCAATTAACACTTTCCCAGGGCCCCCTTCATCCATCTGTCACAGCACAGGTGGGAAATGTATTTGAGTGTGTGTGTATGTGTACACATTCACACACTAATCAAGATGCTGGACTTTAAATATACATATTTCCTATTCCCTTCTTTCCTCCCTTCTTTTCATTCTTTCCATCAAAATAATAACATTTCAACAGCAGCCATGATTTTGAACACCATGATCATGATGATCATGGTACATATCTTGTAGATTTAATAATCTGCTAATTATTTTTCAAGTGAAAGCTGGATAAATAGACACATATTCATTGCAATTATCCAACAAAGATGGGCAAAGTCAGGCTTTTTAGAATACTGTAGATTCAAGGGTTTGAAAGCAGAAGACTCTCTGATTACCCAGGGTCATTTACAGGGAGATTTATAATGAGATAAGAGGAGGCTATCAGATTGAGTCAAATTATAAGAGAGAAATTCCATTGGTTTGACCTACACCAAAATATTCCATCATTAGATGCACAGAAAATTAAAATTCTCAGATTCCAGGAAAAGCAACATTTATTGAACCAGTGATCCTTTTTCATCCAGAATTTTGGGAAGTCCCAATCTCAATCTATCTATTCCCCAACCTCCATATATTCAACCAGAAAATTAAAAAACTATAATTGCATTCTGCAGTTTACAAAGTTGTCACAGCTATTTTGAGATCAATAATCATGTTCAATCAAATGTCATTTATAGTTTCTGTTCATGGTAACTTTTCCCAAACTGTTGCCTTCCAGATGTGATGGGACTATCGATCTCAGAATTGCTAAAGAGCATGTCCAATGTAATTTTGATTAAGAGCACACCTTAAAAATTAAAGAAGCTTTTCAGGTCAATGTAAGGAAAGTGAGATGTAGGTGGCACAGGGATATGGTGCTTTCTTTCATGATTAGTAATCTGGGTATCCAAAGATGGCTCTTGATTACTGCAATTTCCATCCAGATATGAATGGTCCCATACAATTCAAATTTTATGGCTAGAATTACTGTTGACAGATTGACAGCTTTTTTTTAAGTATGGAGGATTGTACGAATAGAATTAGAACAATATACCATTATATTTAAGAAACTTCTGACTTAACCATTGTCTTGGGGGTTTGGCTGTCTCAGAAGACAAAAGTATTAGTTCTCGTGATATCTAAAGTTTACTAGTGAGCTTTTAGAATAGAATTTGAACTTAGAATAAACTATATAAAGTTCAGTCTTCATTTTGCGGTTTTAGTGGCGACTATTAGATAATTAAGTTGCAGTCTACAAAGATCTAGAAATGAATTCATTTGGGCCAGATGGGACATACTGTACTGCTGGGTAGACTTGCACAGAATTATATTTCATTGATTTTTGTGCAGTCAACATGCAGTTGGCATCCATATGGGTGAAAACACCATTCAAGATTAAAAGATAGGACTCAATTTTTTTAAAAGGATGAATGAAACAAATGACTGTGCATATGTATTTTATATATAAGAACTTATATAAAAGCCAATGAAAGCCTCTAACTGGAAGCAAGTAGACATGAATGAAGGGTTAGATTGGATTAGATTAGAATAAAATAGAATCATAGAATCATAGGGCTAGAAGGCATCTTGGAGGTTTTCTATTCCAACCCATTGCCCAAGGCAGAAAACCTTATTGCCTCCCAGACAAATGGCTGTCCAATCATTTCTTGGAAACCTCCAGTAATGGAGCACCCACAACTCTGGGACACAAGCTGTTCCATTGATTAATCTTTATTGTTGTCAGGAAATTTCTCCTTAGTTCCAGATTGAATCACTCTTTAATGAGCTTCCAACCATTGCTTCTTGTCCTGCCCTCAGATGGTTTGGAGAATAAGTTGACCTGCTCCTCCTTGTGACAGTCCATCAAGTACTGGAAGACAGCTATTATGTCACCCCTTAATCTTTCTTTTTGTTAGGCTACACATACCTAGTTCCTTTAACAGTTCATCATACAGCTTAGCCTCTGTTCGTCATACAGCTTAGCCTCTTGTCATATTTGCTGCTCTTCTCTGCACCCTTTCTAAGGTTTCAGCATCTTTTGGTATCATGGCAACCAGAACTGGACACAGTATTCCAAGTATGGTCTCCCTAGGGAAATATACAGTGGCACTATTACTTTACTTGATCTTCATACTATCCCTCTGTTGATGTATTCTATGCATGCACTGGCTTTTTTTGGCAGCTGCACGGCACTCATGGTTCTTACTTAAATGATGGTCCACTAGGATACCAAATCCTCTCACAGTTACTACTGTGAACTGGTACTGCCTATCCTACAATTGTGCATTTGGTTTTTCCTGCCTAAGTGTAGGACCTTGCTTTTCTCATCACTGAACTGCATCTTGTTAAATAGGGTCTGATGCTCTAGTGCAGGGCTGTCAAACTCCCGGCCCATGGGCCGGATGCGTCATGCACTGGCCACGCCCATGCCCACGCCCAGTTTAGCGAAGGGGAAAAAAGTCCCAATACGTCACATGACGCAGCCGTGATGACGTGAGTTTGACACCCCTGCTCTAGTCTTTCAAGACTCTTTTGAATCTTAAATCTATCTTCCAAAGCATTGGAAAATCCTCTCAGTTTGGTGTCATCTGCAAATTTGATGAGTTTCTCTTCTCTTCTATTCTCTAAATCACTTATGAAGATGTTGAAGAGCACTGAGCCCAAGACAGAACCTTGAGATAACCCACTGCATGCTTCCCTCCATGTAGATGTAGTTCCATTAAGGACTACAAGCTAAGTGCAGTTTGTCAGCCAACTGCAAATCCATCTGGTGGTCGTACTATCTATCCCACATTGTTCTATCTTTCCAAGAAATAGGCTATGGTCTACTTTGTCAAATGGCTTATTGAAGTCCAAGTAAAGTATATCCACAGTATTACCCTGATCCACTAATTTACTCACTTTATCAAAAAGGGCAATAAGGTTTGTCTGGATGATCTGCTTTTAACAAACCCATGCTAGCTTCTAGTGATCGCCTTGTTGATCTGTGGTGGCGCAGTGGTTAGAATGCAGTATTGCAAGCTAATTGCAGGCTATTTCTGCTGACTGCCAGAGTTCAATTCTCACCGGCCAAGATCACATCTGCCAGATCCTTCAGTTCTCTGGGATGTAAACAATTTGATCTTGGTAATTTGAACTCATCTAAAGTGGATAGGTGTGTGTGTGTTTCTTTTTTTACCAATTTGTTATCTATTCTGACTTGTATTTCTATTCTGTCTCCCATTGTGCTGCTTTTGATAGGTTGGCCTATTTTTTTCCCCTTTTGCATAAAGACAGATGCAAAGAAGGAATTAAGCAACTCTGCTTTCTCCCTGCTGCCTCTCACTTTTTTGCGAACTTCTCCCATTAGTGGACAGATCATTATCTTGACTTTTTTCTTGTCCCTTACATATTGAAAGAAGCATTTTTAGCATATTTTTGGCATTTGGCAAATATCTGGAATTATGAAGGGAATTCATATTTAAATATCTATTTGTGTCATTATATCTAATGAAGCAAATAGATACGTGAATATAAATTTCCTTCAAAATTCCAAGTGTATCAAAGAGTTCTTATCATGACTTGCCAAGCAACTAACATCAGGACACATGATTATCAGGAGTCCTTTCTTCTGTCCTCTCAATTTAAGTCTTTAGTGCAGGAATGAACGTCTGTTCATAATTCGGTGGTGGCTCACAGAGAGCAAGATTCTTTATAAGGGCTCTTTATGCCATGCAGCTAATATATTAAATAATAAATCCAGCCTGTTTCAGAGATAAGTGGTTTGATTAGGATGTGCTATTGTCCAAAAGTAGCTATTTCTTGTAAGGAGGCCACTTTGATCCACCTGCTGACAACATCATTTGGTTTAGAAGCAAAAAAAAAAAAAGAGAGAGAGGGAGAAGGAGAAGAATCATGTCATGTGTTCTATAAAAACTCTTACTACTTTTGCAAACAACAAAATTTGGTTTAGAAGAAAAAAAAAAAAAAGAGAGAGAGGGAGAAGGAGAAGAATCATGTCATGTGTTCTATAAAAACTCTTACTACTTTTGACAGAAGCAGAAATGAAATTATCAGACAAAGAATAGTTGTTGTTATTTTAATACTTATAAACTTTGCATTAGGATGAGCTTCTGTTCTTATAGGGTTACTGTCAATTTACGATTTTTCAGAGTGCAGACATAGGAACATAGATATAGTGATTCTATGGTGTATCTGTTAGGACCAATCAAGGCTACAGGCAGCTATAAGGAACGCCTGCCAAATCTAGACCTGAAGAACCCAAATAAGAAATATTGACAACCATGACTGAGATCTGAAAATCAGCAAACTGGTAGTGTTGCCACATAAGCAAGCAGAGATAGAAGACAAGCTTCTGATGTGACCAGCAGATTTTCATATTGCCTGCCCAATGCAGCAGCCAGCACTACACAATCCTAGTTCCATCTATGCCTAAAAAGTATTTTACGGCATACACAACACAATCTGAATTCCAAATCTGCATTGTTGTTTATCTGTTAAAAGTAACTCTTAGACTTAAGTCAAAATATACCACGAGTTATTTTGTCGTATCTGTTAACGCAGTTTGAAGATGGATAGAAAAGCCTAAGTAATTTACACCCCCAAAATGACAAAAGAAAATATTAATTTTGTGCACATATACTCACAGTAAATGTGTGTCTCTATGAGTTATTTATAACCCCCTCCCCAACCAGCATCTTAATTTTCCATCTGACACACAGATCCTTCCGTTATAAAGGCTTCAGATTGTTACAAGGCTTGAAGCTATGAGAACTGGAATGTGAAGATGTGAAGTGTTCTATAAATGGCAGGGACGCTGATTGCTGATATCATGTGTTAATTGGTAATATCTGTGTTCAGTAGGTTCCAACAATATGTGTTATATCACATTAACTAGCCACATGCCCATGATATCTGATATTAACTATTTGGGTAAGAAGAATGAGTGCTCCTAGGATGGTAGCATTTGGACCTGGGAGACTTGTTTAATTAGCCTTTATGGACTGTCAAAATGTAGAATGTGAAAAAGCCTCCATCCTATGCGACAGACTGTCAAAAGCAAGTAGAGCGAGAATTGTCTCTCTCTGTCTGCCATAATATCCCCAGGAATCATTCTCTTTTGATACAGCTCCACTCTCAGCAACATCAATCTCAAGAGTTTTCATTCTAATTTCGGCCCCCATTTTCTGAGCAACAACCTCACTTAGGATTTTCGCATACTTCAAAGACCATTTAACCAAATAAGTGTCCATTGTTTTCTCTGCCATCTTTTATGCTTGCTTCTGAGGATCAGCATGAAGTAGGAATTAAAATTTAAAAAATTTGTATTATCCACAAAGTTCTGGTATTTCAGATTGCTTTTCAATACCTCTTTGCAGCTCTAAATTTGTTTTTGTTTTTTCCAGCAATCTATGCTGAAAGCCCTCAGTGGGTTTTATCCTGGAGAAAATGGTAATATTCTTATATCTGTGCAATGTTCCTTGGAAAACCCTCACTACTGCTACAACTGGTATTATTTCAGACTTCACCATCAAAAATCACTACCAATGGATATCTATTCCTTGCTATTCCACTACTATTAATCTTCTCATCGTTCCCATCACCCATCTCCTCCCACAAATGACTGTATGACTGTAACTTTGTTGCTTGTAGCCTTACAATTTATATTGACTGGTTCCTACTATGATTTGATTGCTTATTTGTACCCGGACTATCATTAAGTGTTGTACCTTATGATTCTTGATGAACGCATCTTTTCTTTTATGTACACTGAGAGCATATGCACCAAGACAAATTCCTTGTGTGTCCAATCACACTTGGCCAATAAAAAATTCTATTCTACTCTATTCTACTGCACACCCTCCAGACATATGTCCTATTAGGAGCAGAAAATAATGACATCAAATTCTTCTTCAAGTAGGTATACTGATGATTGCAATAAGACGTGGCATTCATTTAACTAAATAATAAGAATATACTTGCTGAAATCTCCTGTCAAAATGGTTGCATTGTCCCAGAAGTTACAAAGTCAGAATCAACAAAAAAATGTTTCACAGATTATATCCACACAGATTGTAAACTACAGTTAGCCCTGAGTTTTGCTCATGGAATAGATAAGAAATGTAGGTTAAAAAATAGTCATATCTCATACATGGCCTCAAACTGCCATTTCAGTAATAGCATTAATTTGTGGTAGTGTAATGCTTTGTATTTTATGCCAAATAAGTTTATTAAGTTTCTGAAGGCTTATCGTATCTATTTTTGCCTTCTAAATAACTTTATCTCCTCTCATCTCCCCAATAGAAAAAATGGCCAATTTATGATGCCCTCCTTAAAATAGCAGGAATCTTCAGTTGTGGGGGGGAGCATAACAAAAAGCTGACCCCTCCAGTCTACATTATTGAACTTCAAAAGTGTGTGTGAACTTTATTGCTTTCATTACATTACTTTACATTGCTCCTGTAATGTTCAGAATGCAGACAAAGAATGGGTCCTCTGGTCTGGAAGTTATAGTGATGCAGTGGAATGCATTGTTTGTAGCTCTTCTCCAGATCAATATTCAATAAAGTATCGTGCAAATGCTGCAAGGGCCAATACTTACTAGATTAAAACTGCTTATTAAGTGCTGAAAAATTTCAGTTTTTTCCCCACCCTTCAGCCTCTGCCTCCCAGCAATATGCCTCCTTGCAGCAAACAGCATACAGTGTGGTCAGCTTCAGCACAGCCTGATTTAACACGAGCAGCTGATTGGCGGTTGAATCTGCCTCCCGGAATACCTCCTATCAGCTGTTCCAGGATGCGGGGATCGCCACCACCCATCAGCACCATCGCCACCCATCGCCACTGCCACCTATCACCGCCTCTGCACGCCCCATTTTTGGCCTCCGCGCATCCTGTTTTTGGCCTCCACGCATCCCATTTTTGGCCTGTTCCAGGCAGCGGGGATAGGCAGCGGTGGAATGGGCCAAAAATGGGATGCGCGGAGGCCAAAAATGGGGTGCATGGAGCCCAAAAATGGGATGCGCGGAGGCCAAAAATGGGGTGTGCAGAAGCGGCGATAGGTGGCAGCGGCGATGGGCAGCGATGGTGCCGATGGGCGGTGGTGATCCCCACAGCCTGGAACAGCTGATAGGAGGTATTCCGGGAGGCAGATCCAACCGCCAATCAGCTGCTCGTGCTAAATCAGGCTGTGCTGAAGCTGACCATGCTGTTTGCTGTTTGCTGCAAGGAGGCAAATTGCTGGGAGGCAGAGGCAGATTTTTTTTTCTTGTTTTCCTCCCCAAAAGCTAGGTGCGTCTTATACTTCAGAGCGTCTTATAGTCCGAAAAATATGGTAGGTATGTCTAGTCTAACAAAGAGAAAGACTAGCGGTGGCATGATAGCAGTCTTTTGATATTTGAGGGGATGTTATAGAGACAAATGGGTCAACCGATTCTCCAAAGCACCTGAGGGCAGCAGAAAAAGCAATAGATGGAAACTAATCAAGGAGAGATCCAAACTAGAACTAAAGAAAATTTCCTGACAATAAGAACAATTAACTTCTGGTTTGCCAGAAGTTGTGGGTGCTTCATCACTGGAGGTTTTTAAGAAGAGATTGGACAGTGATTTGTCTGGAATGGTATAGGGCTTCCTGCTCAAGCATATCTTTCAAGCCATTAAAGCAAAGATACAAATTCAGAATACCTTCTTTAACTCTAATGCATGGGCTTCTGTCTTTTGTTGTCACAGAATTAAACTGGAATGTTCTGTAACAATTTCCAGTTATATATTATTAATTCAGTTTTACCATTGCTTTTCTTATTTTCAACTGCACCAAGTGAATTGTATCTATTGACAACTAAAAAGATACTGATTTCCATCTGCTAAGCCTGTTGAACAATTTTTCAAAATATATTAGGTAACGCAAACAACAACTTAAATCATATTTAATACTTGGTATGGCAGTGGCGGAGATAACAAAAATCAAAATAATTTTTAAAAATATTTTTTATTATACAATTTTCTTCATTTTTCATTACAATTTCAACTTTGCAACCGCTCTATACCGATATATATCCACAATTTTTACGTTTATATATACTATTCTGTATACAATATACAGTATAATTGTCATTCTAAGTATTTTTTACATCTTACATTTTTGTAACATCTTACCATAATATAATAATGTATATAATAAGTATTCTTTGTCTATCATTATACTTATACTTATTTCTCATTTCTAATTCGTTTATCGTCTTTCATTCTTATTTTTCTAATCTTTGCATCTACTATCTAACCACTCATACCATATATTCCAAATTAAATAATATTCTGATTCTCCTTTGTCCTTGATTTCCATTGTCAGTCTATCCATCTCAGCACAGTCTAATACTTTATTACCATTGACTCAGAGGGCATATTCCCATTTTTCCAGTTTTGCACATATACAATTCTTGCCGCCGTTATTACATGTAGCATTAAATATTGTGTTTTTTTGTTATATTTCCCTGTTAGTATACCTAGTAGGAATAGC
Source organism: Thermophis baileyi (assembly GCA_003457575.1). NCBI lineage: Eukaryota > Metazoa > Chordata > Lepidosauria > Squamata > Dipsadidae > Thermophis > Thermophis baileyi. The sequence goes on along the minus strand of QLTV01004256.1, from coordinate 3,691,536 downwards.
TCCAGTTTTAACTCTATTTGCTGTTTTACCATTTCCTCTAGCCACTGTTTTATCCTTGTCCAATATTTTTGTGCCAATGGGCAGGTGCACCACATATGGTAATATGTTCCCTGTGTTTGTTTACATTTCCAACATTCTGGTGATCTATTTGGGAACATTTTTGCTAGTCTTGCTGGTGGTAAATGCCATCTGTAGAATATTTTATATAAATTTTCTCTATATGCTGCTGACATCATTAATTTATAATTTTTTTTCCCCACAATTTTTCCCAGTTATCTAATTCTATGGTGTAACTAAATTTTTTTGCCCAAGTTATCATAGTTTCTTTTACCTTTTCTTCCTCCATTTTAAACCTCAATAGATAGTTATATAATTTTTGAATCAATTTTTCATCTGTCCCCTGTAGTATTTTATCCAGTTCTTGTGGTTCCTTATAAAACCCATAGTTTTCTGTATCTTTCTTGTATCTTATCTGAATTTGCATATTAGGGCCACCAGTCCAAATCAATTCCCTGGTTTTTTAATTCTTGTTTCGTTTTTAGCTTTCCTTGTTCATCTAGTATCTCTTTATATCTTGAAAGGTACACTTAACTGGCACTGGGGGAAAAACCCCTATGCTTTGCAAGCTTTCCCTAATGCTTTGGATGTGTGGACTTTGATTCCCAGAATGCCTTGCTTACTATGATATGCATGAAGCTGTCTAATAACTGAAGCCAATTCCATATTTTCTAATAGTTCAGATTTAAAAATACTGTTGCATGAAAAGGCAAACAGACACTGTATGTTTGTAACAATCCGGCTTTAATTACTTACCTGTCTTGGGGAGCTATCTGGTATCAGTTCTGTCAGATAAAAGATGCTATGGGATATACTTTGTTGTAGCTATTCTATTGTTGACTATATGACCCAAACAATATGAAAAGAGGCAGATACATCTGCAAGTGAAGAAAAACAAAATGCTCCAATTTTTATCCTCTTCAAAAGTATGCTGTTTGTCCCCACCTTTGAAACAGAACAGCGGACCTCAAGGTTGATATGAAAGCAAAGAAATATTCTTAGTCATTTTAGTATCACTATTCTAGAACAATTGTTATAAGCGGTGTGCAAGAAGGAAAGAAAGAGCTTTGAACTTAAAAGTTGCTGTCAGCTGGTAAAAGGAAGATATGGAGGCCATATACATGCAAAGAACTGATATACAGCTGTATCAGTTTTTCTAACCATATAACACAAAATCTCAAGATACGTATTTTTGCATGGATCCAGTCGGTGGAGGGAAACTGCATTTATACATATCTGACATATCTGAAGGTGTTCAGAAATAGACTCTAAAGATGAATGCAGGCAGTTCTTGACTTATTATCATAATTGGGACCATAAAGTTCACCATTAAGGACTGCAGCATTAAGAGAGATATCACATGACCTCATAACTTATGACTTTCTCTACCAACTTCCCCATTGATCTTACTTGCTGGAAGCCAGCTGGGAAGGTTGCAAATAGCAATCAAAAGTGACCCCATTGTGAATGCAGCCAGTTAATAAGTCCCTGGATTGTGATCACATAATCACAGAGACTCTGTGCCAGTCATAAGAGTGAGGGCCGGTTGTAAGTCACTTTTTTCAGTGCCATCATAACTTTGAACAGTTGCTAAACTAATGGTTGTAAGTCAAGGACTACCTATAAATGCACCTCATATTTTTATGTGGAGTTTATTATTTATAAATCTGCATCTAGAGGTAGTAAAGCTTGTGCATGATACTTTGCTTTTTAATTAATAGCATAAATATATGGATGCATTCATTTATATTGCTTACTTGCGGTTGTCAGGATAGAATCTGTTCACTCCTTTAAAATGAATTAGGGATTTAGTCCAAATGTAATCACAACTAAGGAATGGGTTTCCACTGGAAATATTCACTGCATTATTTCGTAAATTTTCTTCAGGTTTACACTGTTTTCCTTTACAAAACATTTTAGGGCAGGTCAAAGTATTTCTGATACCTTATCACAAATGCCCATTCAAAGGCACTTTGTGAGAGCGGCAGAAAAGAGATCTGGATGAATCCTGAATGAATTTCTAATTCATAGATTAGGCTTGTACCTACGATGCTACACTTCCTACACTCAGCAGAGGAGGAGATATGGTGCTATTTTTTAAAGCAGGGTTTATATTTATATATTTATACTATAGAAAGTAGATCGCTCTTTACTGTTAAATGCATCCACATACTGTAATGCTGAGCAATTAGACATACTGTGTGGATAGAGATGCCCCCTGCCTCTGGGAACAATGCCAGTGTTCAAATTGTTCCCAAAAGAACTACTGAGAGTTGAATGCCAGCACAGGTTGTTTGGCAGTTTCAGAGGAATTATGACATGAATTCCTATTCAAAAGCCTGAAGTCACAGAGAGTTTTAGCTCCACATATCTAAGGTCAAAGTAGGACTTTGCCACCACCCTGATATGGGGAGGCAGAGGCCTTCCATGGCCTTACACATTCACATATGTAAATATGTGTTAATGTCAATCTGATAATGAGAATTAGCTACAAAGGAAAACAAGAAAAATGCCAATCCTCTCTTGAGGATACAGAAAGCAAGGCACAACATTGTACCTTATTGGCCATTGCCCTTGCTTTCTCTTTTACATCGGCATAGTGTAGCTTTCTTTTTAAATGAATTTAAATATAGTTTCTTAGAAAGAGTCAATAACATAGTGAAAACTGAAAGATATGGATTGTTTTCATATGTCAACTAAACTGGAAAATTTAACAAGCATGATTGTACATGCTGTACTTATACTCAAACCGAACATTGGGCCTCACCATTTGTCTTGTAGTTAAAGTGTAGGAATGTCTAGATGTATGGCAATATTTAAATCTGATTTAACAATTAAAATTAGTGCCCATCACTAGATATAAGCAAAATTTAGCAATTAGCACAATTGGTACAATTAAGCAACTGTCAATTAGCTGCAATCTTTCATACATAGTTAAAATAAATGAAAGTTTTATCTAAACAGACTTGTAATGATTGTATTATAAGGAAATATCATTGGTTTTTTGGGAATATCAGACTATTAATATATTTGTAATTCTATACTGTAGCTTGGATTTTTTTTGTAATATTATTTTAGCTGTTATTATCCTTTTATATTAATTATGCATTTGTTCTTGTATCTGTATTTTAAAAAAGGTTATGAAGAAAATAAGTTTTGAACAAGCTACATTGGAGAAATCAAAATCTCCTCAATTTTGAGCATGCCAATTTTGGGGTTTATCATGAGACCTATATCAGGTATTTTATATTATAATATTTGGAAATGGAAGGTTAGCACAAAAATCACCCATATTGCTATTTAAATTCTAGACAAATTTTCTCACTAGCCATAAACTGTGCGTGCTATGAAAATGATTTGGAAGAGTTGCTTTGAAGAACATGTGAACACATGCACATTTCTCTGCTATTCAGAGGTGGGTTCCTACTGGTTCTAACCGGTTCTTTAGAACCGTTAGTAAATCAGTGATGACGCCACGGAGCCGGTTTTGTCGGTGTCTCCGTGGGCGCCGCCATCTTGGATTTTGCTTCTGCGCATGCGCAGAAGCTAATTTTTGCTTCTGCGCATGTGCAGAAGCTATTTTTTGATTTCTGCGGGGGCGCGCACGGTGCAACCCTGAGCAAACCGGCAGCAAAAGGATCCAAAACCCACCCCTGCTGCTATTCATTAAAGCAGCCCATTTTTTTTCAGGATACTGGCCAAATTGCAGAAGTAATGCAGCTGCTGAAAGGATTTGATTCAAAAGTAGCCATATCTTTTTTTTTTCCAGGTTCGGGTTCAATACAAAAGAAGATGAGGTTGCTTTAATGAATACTAGGTAAGTTCTGTGCTGATGTTTGAAGAAGGCCTATAACGCTTCCTAATTATGTTTAAAGCACATTAACTGTTACTAATATTGAGAATATTAAATATTCCCCAACTTCTCCTTGCATGCAGTTGACAAAGCAGAAGCACAGGATTGCTTATTGTGTAGTTATTTGAAACATTTTCCCACTTTATTTTAATAAGAATCATTCTAATCAAATACAAAGGCCGAGATCCTGACTATCTATGGGCAAAGTTCTATTCATGGAATTCTCCAGCTGGAGGAAGGAATATTGCAGCTGAAAATCTATTATGAAAATTCAGGATACAGGATATTTTGAATACCCAAGTGTCATCAATAGAAAAACTGATGGCAATCACCTCCACCCAGGTTCCATCAATGAACCATCCATTACTTCTGAAATTTTTCCATGAACAGAAGAAGCCCTGTCATTCCGGTTAAGAGATACCATGGATCCAATGTTTAAAAAAAAAAACTTTTTTCAATTAGCTTATTGTTAATTGCAACTTTTTGCATTTTGCTCAAACCGCTAAAGCTAAAGATTTCTTTAAATTCTTGTTATTTGTTTCTCTTATCGCAACTTTTCACAAGCTGTGCATAACTTGCATCTTTTTTCTGCACAGTCTTAAGAAAACCTTGATCATTTGAAACCTAACACATTCTATTATTATTATTTTTAATATAGAAAGTGTTAAAATATTGCTGCTCATCTTCTTTTTTTAAATAGCTAAACTCTTCTGAAAAATTCACAACTCTCTGCTCCATTCTGAAATACTTCAGCTGCTGTTCTCTGGCACTTCACATTTGGTTTAAACCACTTCAGTTCAAAGTGATTAGAAGCTTGAAATATGTCATTTTAAATTTAAATTAACCAGCTTAAAATTACTAGCACACTTCACATATCTTAAGCAAATGATTATGGTTGGTTTTTTAAAAAAAGAAAGATTGCAGTATTCTCTACTGTATGTCTTTGTATTTCCTACAAGTATATACTGTACATATATATATATATATCAGCATCCACATGAATAAGATAATAGAGCCACAGAAAATATATGGAAAGTTATTACTTTGCTGAAGAAAAAAATTGCTGAAGTTCCATAGAACTTTGATATGGAAAGAGAACACATTAGAATTGCATAATTATCAAGCAAGGTTTAAATGTCCATATTAAGATATTTACCCTCAAACTGTCAAAACATTTCCTTTAAAAATATATAACAATTAATTTCAACCTTACAAAAGCAGTGCAAGAGGAATTCTTTTCGTCATAGTATCATTTTCATCACAGTCAAAAAAAGTGAACTCCTTTCTCCTTTACCAGTATGCCAGCTTATTTATGTACATAAATCCTTCCCTCCCCTTCTTCCCTTTTAAGAATAGAAATTATAGCTAAGACACAATGGGGAGACTTGAAAACAGGCCCTGCCTGGTGATCTTTGGACAATAAAAATGAGATGTGCTTGCTTTTCTTTTAGGCAAAGATAGTTGATGGACAAAAATGACCACAAGTTAAAAACTGATCTTAGAGATCTGCAGGCTTCCTTTTCTGGAATGGATTTCTAGAGCAGTATCCCATAACCATACTTCCAACTAGCCGTCATTATCATTATCCTTCTGGCATCAGGTAAAGGCTGACTAAGGCCCTTATATCTGTTGTATGACTTATGTATGGAAAGTTCAAGTTCATATCCCAACATCTCCAGTTACAAGTTTAGGACTCCTATCTAAAACCAGCATACAGGTGGTCCTCAACTTACAACCATTCATTTAAAGACTGTTCAAAGTTACAACAGCACTGAAAAAAAGTGACTTATGACTGTTTCTCACACTTTGCACCATCCCCATGGTCATGTGATCCCAATTTGCCTGCTTGGCAACTGGTTCGTATTTAGGATAGTTGCAGTATCTTGGAGTTATGTGATCACCTTTTGTGACCTTCTGACAATCAAAGTCAATGGGGAAGCCAGAGTCAGTGAATGACCATGTTATTTGAAATGAAAGGCTGCAGTGTGTGTTTGTCAGGGGGCTTTAAAGGACAGGCTGTGATTGAATTTTGAGTTGCTGAAAAAGTTTCTCCAACTGCAATACACCAAACACAGTTCTTTGTTTTATTTGTTTGTATTCCACCTTTATTATTTTAACAAATAATTCAAAGTGGCAAACATATCCAACACACTTTCCTCCTCTTATTTTCCCCATAACAACCACCCTTGGAGGTGGGTTGGGCTGAGAGTGACTGGCCCAAAATCACCCAGCTGTGACTGGAACTCATGGTCTCCTGCTTTCTATCCTAATGCCTTTACCACTGGACCAAACAGGTGATGATTTTGTTGACATCGGTACTGTTTATCACTGGGCCAAAAAATATAAAGATGATGAACCAGGAAGAACTAATTTGTGTGATCAAAAGTGAAGTGAATTACCCATGACAGCAACCAAGAGTTTCATATACAAAAAAGGTGAACTTATTAAGAATTGGTACATCACTCAAAATCAACTAATTGTTAAGTTTGGCAACTCATAGGATGAGCCACATTACTGATGTTTTTCAATATCAGGAAATTTCTGCAAGATGGGTTACTTGCATGTTTATAACAGAGATGAAAGCTTCAGTAGTTGAAATTTGCTGGCAATTATTGTCATGTGGCAAAAATGAAGGGGAGGAATTTCTTCACATATCATGATAGCCTCATCATGGTCTCATCATTATGATCTAGAAAGAAGTGTCAGTCCATGGAATATGATAACAAAGTTTCAACCATGAGAAAAATAATCAGATCCCAGCATCAAAATTTATGGATACAGTTTTGGGGAAGCAAATGGTATTACTCACATGGATTTCCTTGAATCTGGGAACACTATCAATTTAGAGTGCTATATTGCAACACTCAAAACTTTGAAACAATGATTAAACAAAGTTTGGAAGCACAAGAAGGAAGTGTTTCTGCAATATGACCTCACTAACCTCACACAACATGAGCCATCTAAGAGCTAACTACAAACGAAACTCCTCTCTTACCCCATTCACCATATATTCCAGACTTGGTACAAACCCCTGTCCAAAATTAAAGGCATTCCTTTGTGGATAGCTGTTTAATTCAGAAGAAGAGATGGAGAGAACTGCCAGGACCTGGTTGAAGAGATAAAGTGTGGAGTTCTTTTGTGATGACTCCATGAACCTCCATGAACCAGTGAATATGTCACTGACAGAAGAATGCAGCAAATGGTGGTGATTATACAGTATAAAGTAAATACAAGTAACAAAAGAGCAAATTGCAAGAATTATTTTTATTTCTATCCCACCTTTATTATTTTTACAAATAATTCAAGGCAGCAAACATATCCAACACATCTTCCTCCTCCTATTTTCCCCACAACAGCAGCCCTATGAGATGACTTGTGTTGATAGTGAGTGATTGGCCCAAGGTCACCCATCTGGTTTTCGTTGCCAAGGTGGGACTTGAACTCACAGTTTCTTTCTTTCTAGCCTGGAGCCTTGACCACTAGACCAAATTAAAACATTCATATTTAAACTAAAGCTAAGACTCAACATTGACTTGATAATATATAATCAAACTAAAATCATGGAGAAGAAAGCATATAACCTTCATATAGTTTTGATTTAATGTTACATAACAGAGGTACAAATAAAATTAGGAATTGATGGGAAATTCTATGAGTCATGGGAAAATCAAAGGGCTTTGTCAGCCTTTTAATGTAGGGCAGGTCAGAGTAAATTTCATGAGGACTGCAGGAACTCTAGTGTATTGCTGAAGGTTATGAAAACAGAATCTTGGAAAGTTGACAGATTTTCGCTCTCCCCTCTTGTACCAAAGAGAAACAAGGTGGGGCAATCTTGAATTCCTTTGTTATTACCTCCTTCTTCTGGGACTAAGCTAATGTTTACAAAACAACTGTTGAATACCTTTTTCAAAGTTATCTCAATACTCGTCTATAGGTTACATCTGTAAGTGCTTTAAAGGCAATAAAGGTGGACATCAATGACCAAGAAGCTAAAGACAAGGATTGTGTTATTTTTTATTAGATGCAAAGAATAGAGTATAATACACAATCTGAATGTTTGATGGTTGAATTCTCATTTGATGGTTGAATTCCCATGGCTCCCCCACTTTGGTGCTTCCTCATAAAGTTGATCAACCAGTTGGTGATCAATATCATGGCTTCAGTTCAATTTTACTGCCACATGGTAATAAATTCACACAGTTTATTGATCATAATTGTAAGTATCTCATATAACTTCTTGAATGAATAAATAAATAATAATCATATGTTGCCTTAATTCTCACAAGTTGTTCATTTCATTTCTATTTATTTATCTTTATAAATCCTCAATCCAATCTGAACATACAGAAACAATATGGGTAGATTCTAGTAAACATAAACATTCCTTGCCATGTTCATCAAATAACTAATCTTATTCAATTTGGTAATCTTAAATCTCAACTTAAGAGTAACTAGTACTGCTTATATTATCTTCCATTTTTAGTTACTGTTTATCAAAAAGGATGTGCATCTGCAAATTGTAAATAATTACAAATATCAAAAAAGATCTACAGAGATTTGGAAAGCCCAAGATTTTAGCTATTTGGAAGTAAACTGCTCATACAACCTTAATAATGATAGTTATCTCGGGTCACAGTGCAAACAATTAATATTCATGGATATCAGTTTGCAACAGTTAATAATTGGGTATATTACAGGACCTTCATGTTTGCTTTGCTTCTCATCCCTATTGGTAGCCATCTTTCAAAAGGTCACACAGAAAATGTTCCATAGATTTTGTTTTTTTTCCTGCAGGGTCAGATCAAGTATTTTAAGCGTATATCTCATAAATAAATCAAATAACATAAAAATGAAAAGTATGGGAAAATAGCAGTGCATATTTTGCAATGTGTGCTGAAAAGAAGAAATTAAGAAAATGGCCCTTCAGTGCCAGTGCATTTCAGTGACAACTTATTTTTTCTTGTGCCAATTGGAGAAACAAGATTAAAAATGAATGTAATTCTTACCCAGGCTTAAGGCCAATAGAAGTCAAGTTAAAATAATGTTGTAAGTCTCTGGAAGACAAGGCTACCAGTCACTTTCTCCCTTCCCAACTCTTGCTGACACGCACATTTTGCATAGTAATATAATAATAATGAAAACATTTTTTTTGCTAGAAAGTGTTCCCCTGTCAGTGTGTTTTGGACACCTCACTGAATCACAGAAAATAATGGGCAGCCTTTGAATATTACTTTTAAAATTATGGCAGGAATGTTTGCTTAATAGAGTGATCTATGTACTGTGGTAAAGGCTAATTTTTTAAATTCAGAAGAATCATGTGGTAATCTAAGATTGGCTACGGGTGTGGATTTCATGCTTGCAGTTTTTCCTAACTGTGAGGGGAGGGCACAAACAACTTTTCTGCATGCTAAACAAATAGATTAAAAAGTAATAATTCTGCCTAATTGTTTTTGTGTGTTCAATTTTTCTTTGGGTAACAAGTTTCTTAAATGAGAAAACAAAAGAGAAAGAAAACTATAATGGCATGAGTGGTGAACTGGTTATGGTGTCTGGTCAGGGGTGGGTTCTAACTTACCTCGCTGCCGGTTCACTTCCTCCTGCACCGTGTGGGCGCGCCGCGTGGGCGCGCCGCGTGGGCGCATGCGCTTTGCGTGCACGCACATGCGCAGTGCCAAAAAAATAAAAAAATTCCCCAAAAAAAGCCGAAAACAAGATGGTGACGCATGTGCAGTGCCGGAAACTCGGCTTCTGCGCATGTGCAGAAGAAAAAAAATTAAAAAAAATTCCCCTCAAAAAAAATTTTTTTCAAAAAAAAAAATTCCAAAAAAAAGACGGCGGTGCCCACTGACCGAATCGGATCCGTGACATCATCAGGA
>QLTV01004256.1:3646818-3660533 GCA_003457575.1 Thermophis baileyi | reverse complement strand
TGGCTATAATTATGGTGTGTATAAAACTGTGTGTATTTAAAAGAGATGTGATACAGACAGTACACTGCCGTTGCAGAAATGGAAACATTACGTATAACAGAAAGAGAGAGAGAAAGAAAAGAAAAGAAAAGAAAAGAAAAGAAAAAAAAGAAAAGAAAAAAGAAAAGAAAAGAAAAGAAAAGAAAAGAAAAGAAAAGAAAAGAAAAGAAAAGGACTTCCAACTTTTTTCAGTGCAGTAAACTACAAAATAGAGTTGCAACCTCAGCTTTTTACCTTTACATCATTGGTGAAATACTAGCCATTTCTATAACAGCAAACTAATTTAAGCGTCAAAACCCAATGTCAAAATTTCATTTTTTTTGTTTCAACCACAAAGTCTCAAAGCAGTTCCCTAGTAGAAACAAAACAGGATACATTCTTTTTCTTAATTAAAACAATTAATTTTGCCAATTTTGCCAACTCCGTCACTTTTTCCATCCATTTTTCAATAGAATAGAATAGAATAGAATAGAATAGAATAGAATAGAATAGAATAGAATAGAATAGAATAGAATAGAATAGAATAGAATAGAATAGAATAGAATAATTCTTTATTGGCCAGGTGTGATCAGACACACAAGGAATTTGCCTCCGGTGCATAAGCTCTCAGTGAACATACAACCAACGTGATAAATTATGATCATAATCATCATAAAATACATCCATCATAAATCATAAGATACAACACTTAGTCATAGGATACTAAATAAGCAATCAACATAAAACATACTAGAATACTAAATAAATCAATTAATATAAATCGTTAAGATACAAGCAACAAAGTTATAGTCATAAGAAGATATGGAAATAGGTAATAGGAAAGATGAGAAAGATAATAGTAATACAGCCCTACTAGATAGTTGACAGGAATTAGTTATTTAGCAGAATGATGGCATGGAGGGGAAAACTGTCCTTGTGTCTAGTTATTTTGGCGTGCAATGCCCTATAGCATCATCTTGAGGGAAGAAGTTGAAACAGTTTATATCCAGGATGGGATACATTCTTTTTCTTAATTAAAGCAATTAATTTTGCCATTTTTCCAACTCTGTCACTTTTTTCCATCCATTCTTCCATTGGGTTTTTTATATATAAATTTTTATTGAAGTTTATTATAATACAAAATACAAATAAGGGATAATAAGGGAATAGGGAAGTGAAAAGAAGTGAGAAAGAAATGTGAGGTAAAGAAGGGAAAAAAAGTTGTAGGTCAGTGGTTCTCAATCTCAGCAACTTTAAGATGTTTGGACTTCAACTCCCAGAATGCTGGCTGGAGAATTTGGGCTGTTGAAGTCCTTAAAGTTACTGAGGTTGAAAACAATGTTGTAAATTTATAAAAACAATCTTGATTTACTTCCTAAGGTAGCATGGGATGTACCAGGGGTGGGTTCTAACTTACCTCGCTGCCGTTTCGCTTCTTCCCGCACCGCATGGCATCGCCTCGTGGGCGCGCGCACACTTTACACACGCGTGCAAAAAAAAAAATCCCCCCTCCCCCCAAAAAAGCCAAATACAAGATGGCGACGCATGCGCAGTGCCGGAAACTCAGCTTCTGCGCATGCGCAGAAGGAAAAAAAACCGGGAAAAATTCAAAAAAAATAAATTCAAAAAAAATTCAAAAAAAAAAGATGGCCGCGTCCACGGACCGGCACCGGCCGGGCCGTGCACAGTGCCAGAAACTCAGCAATAACGGAAAAAATTCAAAAAAAATAAATTCAAAAAAAAATTCAAAAAAAAAAGATGGCGGTGTCCACGGACCGGCACCGACCGAACCGGATCTGTGACGTCATCATGACATCACCAGTGGGTTGCTACCGGTTCGGGCGAACCGGTCCGAATGGGAGGAACCCACCTCTGGGATGTACTGTATTTTCTCATGTTATGTTAACAGTAGTGTCTTGACTCATGACCAGAAATATAGCTTACAGTATATATTAAAAAAAAAACCTTATCATGTAATATCTTCTCTATAACCAGCACCTGACCAGACATGAGCAACAGAATTTTGCTTCAGCAGAGGCAAATCTTGTGCACAATTCATAACATAGATAACCAGTAAAATAAATCAAATCCTCTCCCTTTGGACAAAATAAGCTATTTCAAAATGAATTTTCTCTCATTTCTCTCCCCCACTTTGTTCCTCAATTTCAAGAGGCAAGCAAAACTTATTTGTTTTTTAATGCATATTATGTAAGCATGTTTGTTCCCAGATTGAGCGTTGGAGTGCCAACATGCACCAAGGGAACACAGAGATGCTGGCACAACCTTAATGATCGGATGCATTTATATCCAACCCAAAAAAGGGGGAAGGGAGAAAACAGTTATATCTCCTGTCAACATTTCCTATAATATGTTCCTCAAAGTTTCTTTCTGACTAAGTATATTTGAGAGGTGTGCTGTAGGTAGAGAAGAAAAACTAGTGCAAAGGGCAACAGCAAAACAAGAGCTTTGCAGTGACTTTATGTGTAACACCATGGTCAGCAGAAGGCAAAATATGGCAGTATAACCCTTCTATCACCTGTCTGGGACCAACCATTCCAAATCAGACCTGCCTCCATCACCAACTATTCACTTGGTGGCAGGAAATAGGGAGACGAGACAGCAAGTTCTTACCATCAATCAACAAAGACTGAGAGTTGTTTCTTCTCCTTTCTAGAAGTTCCCTTTTTAGTGGTCTTCCTATATGTCATTATGAACATGATGAGCAAAACATGCAGTAGGAAACATGGAAAAAAGATTGGCTTGATAACCCAAGTAAAGGAAAATCTGTGGTCTAGATTAGAAATAGCTGATGCTTGTTCATTTATTGGACAAGAATGATATCCATGGGGTCAATTAAGTTGGGGGTGGTGCTTGAGGGTGTCTAAGTGGCCAGTGCACCTCGAATGTAGTTCATGGGTTTAGTAGTAGTGTTTGGCCAACAGTCAATCACTAAACTGAGTAATATCAAAGTGAGGACGAGCTTAGCCACTTTGTGTTTCTTTCTTTAGGGATCTATCACTTTACCTTGGGGCTTCTAGCAAGAAAATTCAGGATTGTATTGACATCATCTCAAAGGACATATAGGTTATCCTCCATTTATGACCACTCATTCAGTGACTGTTCAAAGTTACATAGGTGAATGAGTAGTGGTTATACCAGTCCTCGAAATTCTGACCAACACAGCACCTGCATGGTAACATGACTGCAACCTGGGTGCTTGGTAACTGGCTTGCACTTAACGATGTTTGCAGCATCCTAGTCATTTGATTACCATTTGCAACCATCCTTGCCAGCTTCCCACAAACTAGGTCAATGGGCAAGATGGCAGAGAAGTTCACAAGTTACTTGGGTAAATCTTCCCAACCCATGAACCGCATCCAAGGTGCACCAGCCACTCAAACACCATCGCGCACCATCCCCGAGCTTCTCTGTACTTATGCTGCACCTCCCTAGCCACTTGCATGCTTTTCCCAACCATTTGTGCACACTGGTACCTATTTTCCCATTCAGCAGGAAAACCCCACTGTACTCATTCTGTGCCTCCCTAGCACTGGACAAGCCCTCATTCTCTCTCTCAGCCAGAAGCAGTGACTTTACCTGCCTTCTGGCCTTCTTGTGAGCTGCCTGAGACTTCCTGCCAGCTTCTCCACTGAGTTTGATTGTTGGAAGCTGGCAGGAAGTTCCAAAGAGGTGCTTGCTTAATGACCCATAATCCTTGCTTAACAACTGCAACAGGGGGTACAGAGATTGCCATCACTTAGCAATGCAGGCCATGTGGCCTTATGCTTTATGACCGCATCACTTAACAATGGAAATTCCTGCCATAATTGAAGGATTACCTGTAATGGAGATTTGCAATCTTCAGTTGGGCATAATTGATTATCATTTCTGGCTTTAATAAGGTGTGAGATCTTTTAACATGAAAACTCCAAAACAAAATGAGTAAGATTGTAAGCCAATCTTATAACGAATAGGTGTTCAAACACAATCTTTTAACACACATGACTCATAAATGCATAAACTGGTAAGCAATATCTACTGTAGAACAAGTGAGACTTGCAGGATTCTCAATGAAGAGAGCATTTCTTCAGGATTCTAGTAAGCAACGTGCTTCTATGAATTCTTCCTTCTTTCCCATCTCTATGTTGCTTTTCTATTGTTTACCCACTCACCCCATGATTGAGTATACTAGGTCTTCAGTGAACTGTTTTCTCCCCATAAACAATTATTTTCTTTTTAAGTTTTTTTAAAGCATATTTTTACAAACTATTTGCTACAGGTTTCCCCAAATCTGCTGATACCCTCTCCTTTGATGTGAATGGTGCTGCAATACGTCTGTTGTGTAAGATACAGAATAATGACACCAACAAATACCTGTTAAGGAAAACAAAGCAGAGAAATGTGTAATTCTACACTAAAGAATTTCTAAAATAAAAAATAAAAAAAGCTTTGTTTAAGATAAATGCAACCATGTATCCTTGTCAGTTTGGTGCTTAACCGAAACAAAAGCAAAACAAAGTGAGTTTTCTGCACTTCTTTTTAACGTTTGAGCAAACAATTGAGTTTAATATTAGAAACAAGTTTGCATGTGGTTGCTTAGGAATGAATAATATTCCTTGATGCCCTCTGATATGCACCAGACTGCTCTGGGATGTTTTTGCAATTCAGTTTGAGCAGTTACCAGAGTATGCAGTGCAGAAGAACATGACATTGTAATCTTGGTCATGTTTTATTTATACAGAGCAGTGGAGCCGATAGGGTGTGTTAACAAACAAAGATGATTGCTTCAGGGGCAGTCTCTCATCCTGAGGTAATTAAGACAAAGTAGCTTCCCTGGCCGAGAGATACCCACTGCAGACAACCTTTTGTTTTCCTTTGCTAAAATGATCTGCCTCAACCAGGCCGGCAGGGCTATATGTATAGAAATGCAGTGCTGTTCTTTCATTGGTTAAAAGGTGCATTATTAAAGGGCAGAACATAAATTATACTTCTTCTTAAAATCCATATTCCTTAAAAGCCACCAAATAGAAAATGTCAGACTCCAAGAAAGAGCTGGATGCACTGAGGGTAGGGGAGTAATAATAACAACAAGAAGAGACAAAGATAAATGAGGAAGCCAGGAAACTCCTAAATTAAAAGCATTATCTTGATGGCCAACTACCATTGCTTTGTACCACAAATTGAGAGAGATTCAAAAGCTATGATTTCAACCATTTATCTCTTTTAGGGAAAGATATGAAGGAAATGAGCCAACTTGTTGCTGTCTAGATACGCTGGAACTGCAACGTATCTGTACGGATGATGTTACCTAGTTTGGTAATGAAACATCTTCAAGCAAACAACCAGGCTCAGAGATCACTAAGGATTCCACAGTTCATTCCTGAGCTACAAATATTCTCTTCTATATGTTGGAACTGTAACCACCAGAATTCAACAAAAGCTATGTTGCTGAAAAAATATTGGAGCTACAAACTCCAATACATCTAAAAGGTAACAGTTTGTGGAAGACAAGTCTAATATAAAGTCTAATTCCAGGACTGACTCAGTGATGTTATGTTGTCTTAGACAAAGAAGAAGGCCTCCTGCCCTTATTCTATATATTGAAGTGGTCCTTGCTAGCAGCTGACTCTTACTTCATGATATGGTGACAGAATTTGTGAAAAGGATTATGTAATAGTAATGAACTGCAAACTGAATATGTGAATGCAAAAGAGATCAATGCACTGTGGTTTTAGGTTGCATTAATAGAAATATCATTTATAAATCATGACAAATAATAGTTCCAAGCTGTGCTATTTGGGGGCAGACCCTATCTCAACCACCATAATAAGTTCTGGATATCACTTTTTAAGAAGGATTCAGATATACTGGAACAGATTCAGAGTAGAGTAACAATGATGATAAGTAACTATGATAGTAAGGGGATTAGAAACCAAATCCCATGAAAAGAAACTGAAGAAACTGAAAATGATTAGCCTCAGAAAAAGAAGACTGAGGAGAAATCTTTTATTTTACAGATATTTTAAAGGATGTCACACCGATGAAGATGAAGATCTATTTTTCATCACTCCAAGTATGGATGCAGAGCAATGCTTTCAAGTTCTTTTAAGGTGGATTCTTAGCAAATATTAGACAAGAAACACCCCCCCCCCCCTTCCACACAATCAGAGCAGAGTAAAAGGGTTGAATCGGAGAACTTGTAGATTCCCTTTCACTAAATGCATTTAAGCAGAGGATAAGGCTAAACACATTTTGAGAATGTTTTAATTTGGATTCTCTGTACTTAGCAGAAGACTTCACGAGGTCTCTAAATGACTCTTCAGTCCCAATGATCGTACAATTTCTCCCAGGAACATGTAGTAGCAGTGTAGTATCTTTACAGGGTTCCCTTAAATATCTCCATCCTCCAAAAGATGGAAATAGCTGAGGATCTCAGCAAAAAAGCTAGGGACATCCTTATCGAATCTGCTTTCTGAAAACATGTACTCACTCTGTCCCCTCAAACCTATGACTCTTTGACTGTTCTCTTTCTAATTATGCTATCCTAGTTATTAAATTTTTTGAGCATCTTTAACTTGCAAATCTTTTTCAGAGAATAGGCTGTCAACTGTTGGAATAATAAATTACACAATAGCGTTTGACAACTAAAGATTTAGCAGAGATGTATATATTTGCCTTTGTTCCCCCCACCCTAAAATATGTTTACAAATAAACGTATCATTAAAGAATAAAGAGCAAAGTAAAAATTATGGGTTTTTTGTAGGGTTTTATTGGTAATGTGACTTGCACAGTATGGTTCAGTTTTTTTGTACTTCAATTCAAATTTCAGAAGCATATTTGTGGCATGAACATGTGGGATTTTGAATTCAAAATATGTTTCCCAAGTTGTTCTGCAATATCCCTTGAATATTGGGCAAGGAACAGATTTTGTTTCTGCTTTTTTTTCTTTTAAAAAAAAGAGCACCGGCTTCTGTTATGAAAGGAATATGTAAGTTTTCAAATGATAAGAGCAAAATGAAAAGTTTGACTATTATTCTATAAAGCTATATACTCTTATTAAAAAGAGGATTGTTTCACTTTCCAAGTCTTATAGTTTTGCCCAGAAAAATGAAATGCCAGCCCTGTTTGCAAATATACTGTACTTGTAGAGGTACAAACTGCAGGCTTAATCTCTGTAGTCTCTCTTTCAGTTAGCAGGTCACACAGGCATTTAACCCCAAATGCACAATGGATATAGATGTGTCTTCATGCTGTAGTATATAGATAGAAAAGTGTATTTGCAAATACTGTGAAACCTGGAATTCATCCATAGTCTACAGATGGACAAATAAAATTCAAGCCTTTATATAACCTTAAACCATTCCATTTCAAGTACTGGATGTACTATGAGACCAGCCATACAGAAATGTTTTAGGGATGCAAGCCATCTCCAATGAAATGTTAAATTGTCCCACTTGACATATGGAATGATCTTCTCCAGATTGTTTTGAAAATCATTATTTGAGAATTGTGGATATAAGATAGGTAGATCAACACCCCTACATTTGGTAGACAAAGATCAAGAGCAATATACAGTTCTTCCTACTGTGAGTTAGATTCCTCCCTCCCCTCCAAGATTTCTCAGTGGGGAGGACTTTACAACTTTCCCTGACATAATTCTGCTACATGTGAGAGAATTAGTCTTCAGCTATTAAGACACTGAACACTGGCCACTGAAAAACTGGGTAGTTTTATATCTCTGTTTTTTGTTTTCTCACTAAATCAATTTTTCCCAGGGGGAGATTTACCTTTTGAGCAGTATATCAAGGATCAGGGTGATCAGAAGTCAGAAGTGGTTGGGGAAGGACAAAATTTAATTTGATTTAAATTAAATCCCAATTAAATAGACTAATTAAGTACAATTTATTAAATACTTCCACTTTCTGCTATATTAAAATTGAAGAATTTGGTGACAACTTTTGGAGGGATTCTAGAAACTGTATCCAAGGTTTTCAGGGCTCTTAGCTGGTTTATTCCTGCAGTAAACCAACTTTAAAGAGACAAACTGGTATTCTCAAGATTTTTAATGGGAAGATTGTTTTCCTGTCCATAAGATCCCCAGGATTGTATATAATTTTTTTAAAAAATATACACACACAAAAATAAGCCCATATTTAAAACAAACTGGAGAGCAATTTAATCCAAGTTTACGTCTTCATTATAGCACAGGGAAATATTAAAGCTAGGGAAATATTGGATCAGCATGATCTCCTTAGGACAAATGAAATGTTGCCACATGTGTGCATCAATCTAATTTACTATGTTTGTTGATAAACCTCATTAGATGTTAAACAATGAAGTAAAAACAATCTCTCAGATAGCCCCAGACCTTTTAGATTTTTTAAAAAAGTTGGTTCGTTCCAAATATATAGTGAAGCCATAGTGTGATCTCTAAATAGAAATGCAGGATATACACATACATCAGAATAAAGAAGCAAAGGGTATTCAATGATCTACATAGTATGTGTCAATAACTTAGCCACATTTAATACCAGTTTCAATTACCAGTCGAAAACAGGGGTCCCCAAGCTATGGGTGCGTCCCACTAATGGGTTGTGAGGAGTTTGCAATTGGGCCATGGAAATGGCCGGCAAGCACGTGTGCACACACACACACACACATCCTCACTTGCATTAGGAGTGGGCGAGCATGTACACATTTACGTGAGCAGCAGGCATGTGCGCTTGCCGGCCACTTGCCCATACTATCTCCTCCCCCCGCTGGTCCGCAAAGTTGGAAATGTTGAGGAACTCTGGTCTAAAACACAGTGCTCAAATTCATCTTTTGCAGAAAAATGCACAAGTAAAATTCTAATTGAATAAGCCAACTTATTCAATTGTTTTCAACCTGAAACCTGAAAAAAGACATAGTTGCTTTAAAGGACTGTTACATTCATACCTGTGTTGTCCAAATCGCTTCTTCCAAACCATTATTGAAGCATGCATAGCCCTAGTCTGGGTTCTCTACCTCTGTGTTATGCTCCATTCTTCCCGTGGTCAGGAAATAACTGCCCAACTTTTCTCTTCTAGTGACTGGAAAAAGGAGTATGTGGGAACACTTTTGGAGCGGGAAGAGACATTCTAGTTGCTTAAGGGAGAAAGTCTCTTTCTTTTAAATACAGCATATCCCCCTTTTTTTTCTTTCTTTCTTCTTTTTCCAAGTTCAGTGGGATATTGATATGCCTCCGAGGAAAGGGTTTTGTCCAGTATAGTAGGCAGCTGGACAGAAAGTGTCACCAAGGACTTCTTTCATTCTGGGCTTTGTTTTTACAAACTATTTACAGCTATTTCAGGTTCATCCTATCACCACTCCACGTACTTTTGGAGAACTGTGGATATATGGTGTGTAAAGTTAGTGCAATTAAATTTGTTTAAATATATTTGAAAATGCCCTGATCTAAAAACCTGCACTGCTTTGTATACAATTGTGCATATTATTACACTGATCACATTAAAAGAAAATGTTGTCCTTTCTTCACCAACATTTCTGTCCTGAAAGAGGTTGAAGGGAGATATTTAAAAATGTATTGTTGTAACATCTTTGAAGGTACCCAACTAGGGCTGCCTTTAATTAATGTCCTTTGAAGCATTTACCATTTCTATTATATTCATCCCATTCTATCAAAAAATTAAAACATGTCTGAATTTTTCCCATTATAGTCTGTGGATGGGTTTTCCCCCAAATCAAATTTCAAAGCAACTCAGATTGAATCAGGTTGCTCTCAAATCTCAGAACACAAACTTGAATCAAATCATGCCTGTTCTAAATCCCCCAATCTCCAAGTCATATTGAATCAGAGCTGAAATCAACAGGCCTCATAAAAAGTTAAGTTGAGACATTTCCTTTTTTAGGACAGATCACCATCATAGACTTACACGTTATTTGCTAATTTAGGAGTAATACTGAAATCATGTAGATAAAATTATGTAAATAACCATCTTTATTACCCTGCATTGTTTGAAAAATCTTAAACGCTGCTTAACCCCAATCACTGCTGAGTATCAAAATGGAGGGGAGGGGGAAAGACCCATATCATGAGCCTAATGTGAATTCTCCATTTTTATGTAAATTAGCCATCCATGGTCTCCACGTACAATGTTTTTCCTCCTCCTCACTTTACTGTTTCTTCAGGTTTTGTCAAGGAGAGGGGTAGGAATCCTTTTATATAATCCTACAACCCATACATCTTAAGGCAGCATCATTAATGGTGGAAGATGTTGTTATATTTCATAACTAAAGCCAGTTTCCTTACCTCTAGGTAAAAGGCTATCACTGATATTTTCTTGATACCTTAGTCTATCTTCTTCAGCTTCCTTTCTAGAACAATCTTAAGTTTTATCTATGTATCCAAGATATGCGCATATGCACATTTCTTAGATTTCTCTAATACCTATGCACATTAAAAGTTCCCTTCAGTGTGCTGCTGCTTATTGCCTTTTTAACTCAGAACACATTCATTTCAGTTTCTAATATTCTTTAGAATGATCTTTCATCAAAATACAATGTTTAAGCATATTTACTTGAATATGTAAAGTTCTCTTAACTCCTGCTGTGAACAAAGTGCTCCCCAATCATTTTAATGGTGAAGACTGTGCATCCTATACACTCCCATTCTCTTGATTCTACTACTGTACATATAACTGAAGGTATAAAGCTATGAGGCTTTTATAAGGGCAGTTAAGAGCTGGACTTTGGGCCAGGATTCAACTTTGAGGAATTACATTATATTTCAGCCTTGATTATCACATTATTGTATTAGTGCACAATAATATGCACTATTTTTGTATTTGTTGGTTTTGCTTATTTTTTTAGTAATGCCACTTGTCTGAGTTGAGTGACTGTATAAATAAATAAAATTTGAATATGAAGTCCAAGAAACTAGACTTACTCCTTGAACAAGGAAAACAAGTACTTGAGTCTCTTCGAATAACCACCACTTTGCTTTCAGATGAAAAACTTTCCTTTTATCCAAAAGTATACAAAGGCAAAAAGGGAAATCGAAGAAGTGTTCTTACAAGTTTGAAAGTACACTTCCATATTGAATTAGTGTTCTGAGCCTGCTGTATACAAGGAACTTAGCAGCATATTTTAACAACCCTACCCTCCCCCTAAAAAAATCTGGAGTCTAAAACATTTGTTTAGTTAAAGAAAATGTCTTCCATATAATCCATGCTAGTTTGAACTCCTTAAAATAAGCAGTAAAGACAATATTTGGAGATCATGTCAAATGTCC
Organism: Thermophis baileyi; assembly: GCA_003457575.1. Taxonomy (NCBI): domain Eukaryota; kingdom Metazoa; phylum Chordata; class Lepidosauria; order Squamata; family Dipsadidae; genus Thermophis; species Thermophis baileyi. The sequence continues at coordinate 3,649,243 of QLTV01004256.1, read as the reverse complement.
AATTTATTATTTTTTATAACTTGAAACTGGAACAAACGTTGTTTTGAATGAGTGTACAAATGAAATGGTAGACACATGCTAAACTCAACAATATGACAGTAAGGGGAGAAAAGAGGCCAAAAGTCTTGTACAGAGAATAAAAGGAACAATAAATATTTTACTAAGTGATATTGAAATGACATCCTGCCATCTCAGCATTTGTATCCATAATAGAAAATGTGCTCCTGTTTTTTTAAATGGAGCACAAATACCAAGCAATAATAAATAGTTCCAAACTTGTTGTAAAAGACAAAACCTCCAAGTAAACAACGAAAGCTCATACAATAAGAAATAGAAAAAGGTAATAAAAATAGTTTACTTGCTGGTACAAATGCAAACAACTGAAATCAACATACTTTGCTTTGCAATTCTAAAATACAAAGAGCACCATAAAATGATTATGCCTGTGAAAATAAAACCTTGGACTGTGATCAGGACTAGGATGAAATGCTGAAGTCATGGCAGTATTCAAAAAGTACAACTTATTTTTTATTTTACATCGTTTTATTTAAAAAAAAGAGTCACCCCAGAAATGCTCTGTGAATGAATTTTAACAAGAGTGGGACAGGCTTGAAATATGAAACAATTTTGACTTAAAACAAAATTTATTTTTTTCAATTTAACAGCACAGATAACTAGGATATGCCTATCACATTGTGCCTTGTAAAACTGGAATACTAAAAGTAGAAAAGGAGGAGTCTTGATAGTTTCACTGAATATAACATTTGTGCTTTAGAATACCACATACTGTATTCTCAGGTATTCAAATCACAACTGCTGGTGGTTCAGAACTGAGTTCATCCACAATGAAAAAGAGCCTAAGTGACAGATCTTGAATTCAATTGATTACAGAATAAGGTGAAACTAGCATCTTGGAATAAAAATTATACTCCTGAATTTTGACCAAAAATATTCCATAAGAATTCGCCGACCATATCCCAATTAAGGAAAAGTCAAATGCATAAAATACTGTGGAATATGCTTTTAAGAAGTTAAATTTATTATCTGCTATTTGAAGTTCATTAGAGATACATCCAGTGAACTGTCTTTCCACAATGGATTTTTCTTCCAGCATTATTTTATCTGTAATTTGGAAGAGATGGAATAGGTTAGATGCATCTTCTTTTCCTGACCGTAGCATTTCTTGAAGAGAGTTACATTTGGACATTTTACACTGAGAACGAGACCCTCACCTATTTGTTATTGTTGTTGTTCACTGCCCTTAATTTTAGCAAAATATGTTCTCAGGGATGGAAGAAATTGGGGAGAGGATAAGATTGCTGGGAAAGGAGAATTAATGAAGATCTATCTTTCCATCAGTATTATTTCTCCACTGCACAAAAAACATCCCATGGTCAGGAAAAGCCCTCTTCACAACTGAGGCATTTTAAATCTAAAACTATGTTTTGTTTTTGTGATCAGTTTCTCTCAATGATTTTTTTTTTCATAACATTATCAGAACCCTCTTAGGTAAAGTTATCAGTAACTTTTTCATCAGACTTCAGCAATTTCTCCCTGCCTTACTCCACCCAAATAAAATAAAAGATGGAGGGGAAAGATAACTTAGTCAATAAAATAAGTACAGAATTTCATCCTAGTCCTTCAAATATTTGTAAAATTTATGGAATGTACAATTAGGAGTCAACAGTAGCAGCAAAGCAGACAAAAGAACATAGACTGGCAAAACCTGTACAATGGTCCCTTTCTTACAGAAAGTGGGGGAAAAGTAGGATGCGCCTGGACCAATTTTTATTTCACTGCAATTCACAGTTGTACTCAACAGAATGCTGCTCTTTCTTCTTTTTTCCCTTTTAAAATGACTTCACCTGAAAGCTGTGAAGAGAATAGGGTAGAAGATGGAAATAAACTGGTACCCTGATCCCATAAAGTCTCCAGATCAGGCCCCTCTGAAGGAAGAAGGCTTTACATAGTAGAAAACCTTGCACTGTTGGGTGAGTTGAGGTCTGGTTACGCATTCCCTTAACCCACAGTTGACAGAGTACTACCATCTGTACAATGATGAGAGAAGGACAGCATACAGACCATTTCATCCCTCAGGAGATGCAGTGCCATCTAATTCAGTATCGCTGGATACCTTAAACACACGTATATGTTTTATGGAACGTAGCTAGAAAGTTTACATTTGCTAGGAAAAAGTCACCTCCCTTTGGGGTGAGGGGAATTGTGGAATGTTAAGTCAAACAAGTTCACAAAAATGAAATTTCTTCTAACAACAGACAACAGCCAACCGCCTAGTTCAACTATACCTGGGAAGGCCTTGATACAAGGGGTCCAGGCAGCTTCAAAGTTATTACTGCCTTGAAGGAACAAGCAGTTTTTTTTGTAGGCCATTTCTGACAGAAAAAATATTTATATATATATATAT
>QLTV01004256.1:3626879-3646806 GCA_003457575.1 Thermophis baileyi | reverse complement strand
AGAAAATCAGAATCACCATAGACTTACATACAAATACCCAAGAATATATATATTTATATATATATATATACATATATATATACACATGCACACAACTAAAATAGTGAACAAAAGATTTAAATGAAACAAAATTTAATACCCCTATCGCACCCTCCAATAATTAAAAATAATAATTGGTTTTTTTCTTTTACCCACAGGTTGTCAAACAACCGTTTTACTTTACCTTCTTCTGTACAATAAGGTCTTGACATACAAATTTTTTTTACTATTTTATCCTGCCAAATTAAAAAAATATATTATGGCAGCCTGTTTGTTTGTTTTTATTTTTATTTCCAAATTCACTAACAAAAAAGTACATTAAATCCCTTTAAAAGGACAAGCGTACAGTTAAAAAATTACAAGTTCCAGTAAAAATACAGCAAGTGCCTACATTATATGAATCAACCAATATCAATATTCATTCCAGAAGAAGAGGGAAGGGAGAAGGTGGGGAAGGGAGGAAGAGATAAAAATAGGTACAGGTCAGAAATGTGATTTTTTTTAATCTGCAAAGCAATAACAATATTAAGCATTTTTTTCTACGTACTTTTTCTACATGGTGTAGCAGTCACCTTTTAATCCCCAAATACAAGTTTCTATACATTTTTTCTTGAAATAAAAATTCAACACCCAAGGCAGAAAAAAAAAATACTAAAACTCAGACTTTACAGTTACAGTGACAAGAACAAATTTTATAGACCCACCATTTAAATTTTACTGCAACATTTTCAAGGAAAAAAGAGAAAAGTTTTTTTTTTCTTTCTGGTTTTGTAAAATGCCCAGGCATTCTCCATTATTACAAATACTGGTCCACTTTTACAGTAATCAAGAAATTTTAATATATATAATATATACTAAAACCCCGTCACCAAAAGAAAACAATATACACATGGCCATTATGGCATTTTTAATAACCTATTAAGCAAACTTTGAAAAAAAAAAGATTGCTCAAACACACATACACACATTTTTTACCCTTGTATGTATTCAATACTGTAAACGTATTTTAAGACAGAGTGCACTAAATTTAACTTTTTAAAAAATTAGCCGTTGTTCCTGAATTATTTTTCATTCAATGATAACAACTTGCAATTTGTGTCATTTGAGTTTTAATTCAGCAGTAAATCATTTCCATTCCATTTCCTAAGCAGCGTTGTCCTGAAAAAAAAGAGAAAGGCTGAGAATAATTCAGCAAATGGATGTCCGAAGTTGTGCTGGATATACATCTTCATTTGATTGGGTCTTATGGCAGTTTCATGTCCACTATCTTCAACCAGGCTTTTTTTTAAAAATGTAAATGTGGCTCTTTGTTTTTTCATCTAAAGAACATACCTTTCTTGTTCTATCTTTTCTGAAAAGTCTTTTCATTTCACAAAAATTGTTTGCATGTGTCTCAAGAGACTGAAATAGGAAGATCAGTTTTCAAGGCACTCACATCAAATTGAAATGGCAGTAAAAAAACTGTCCAATAAATTATTATTAGTTTTTTATAGTGCCAGTATTGTGAATGCCATGCTTAGCAACACTGACACTTAATCTCAGATGTCCCCCTTTAATAGTTCACCCATCTCTGGGCCAAGCAAAGACAAAAATGCTGTAATTTCTTGTTTAGAAGCCACTGGTCTTCAATGCAAACAAATAAACAAAAAAAATAGCTTTAAAGTGCGGGTCAACAGAATCAAAATGTAAATTTTATAATAATGTATACTAACTATATCAGCGGTTTTCAAATTATTACCTAGAAAGTCTTAGGTTTTGAAGATTTGTATATGGATATGTGTATTCACGTGTGTTTTGTTTTTCCTTCCGTCCAATATGTCAATTCTTGGAGACTGCCTGCAAGTTTTCTTGGCAAAGTTTCTCATAAGTGGTTTGCCACTGTCTCCTTCCTACGGTTGAGAGAAAGTGACTAGTTGACATAACTTAGCCAGCTTTGTGTCTAAAGCATGACTAGAACTCACAGTCTCCTGGTTTCTAGCCTGATGACTTAACCACTACATCAAAAGCACACAAACATATACAAACAGATAAAGATTGACATTTCAGCTTAGGGCACCTGTTCTGATCTGAAAGGCTAAAAGAACAGCAAAGAATTAGAGCTATAATAACTTGCAAAAAGTATTATATGTCAGGATGAAAGGATCTTTGTAAATAAGGGAAAGCATATTGTTCCACGTCTGATCAATTAACATGTCAGTTAAAGAAATTAGGCTTTGCTCTCAGTCAAAATACTCAAGTTGAGGAGAAGAAAATGAAGAAGAGCCTCTATCTCTTCTAGCCACTGTCCATGCTTCCCTCAGAAGAACCATGGAACTAGAAACAGAAAAGCAAAGCAAGTGAATAAACACTACAATATATTTTCTTCTTCAAATCAATGTTATTTACCAAATGAAGGTTCCGAATTAAAAGGGTTTTCAATAAAATATTCAAACAGAAGTAACAATGAAGCGATTAGTGACTTCAGTAATTCAGGGAACATTTCAGCAACTCCCATTGAAAGAACCTCTATTTACCATTTACAATTTAATTGGAAAAAAGATTTAATATATATGAAGAATCTCCAATAACTATGCAATGTGTAAAATGGGACCGAAATGTTTGTGGCAAAACAAATGTACAAAAACAATGTATTTTTTTTTTAAAAAATGCTAAATTAAAAAATGCATAAGCCCAAAACATCTTATTTAGAATGGCAGAGTTCTTAAGGAAGTTTTAATTTCAGACATTAAAAAGAGCTTTGTATAACTGTATAAATTCAGAATTTATAAAGAAATTGTATTTTACATTTTGCTTTAAAGGACTCAGATCTGCAATTTCAAACTCAAGAGTTTAGTGAAATCAAGCACCTTTCATTTTAGTACCATTTGAAAGGCTGCAAAATTTAAAACCTTCCTAACAAATTTAATTCTTACAAGTTGTCTTAATGACACCCACCTAAAAGACTGGTTGTTGACCTATTTTCCTTACAATAACATAACTGTGCATTATATGAGAATGTTAATGGAAAAAATGCCTCATCAGTTCAGTTGGTCCTTATATAATAGTTGCTGTACCTAATATGTCTATCATTGTTGGGTATGAGCTTACTACTGAGGTCCAATGAAAAGGTTTACTATCAGACTTAAGTTTTCTTAAGAAACATTTTGATTAAATGACCATAGCAACAATAAAAGTGTTGCTGTGTTTAATGTAAAGTTGCTGGCCACATAAGCCAGTGCAAATATACCTGTGGGCCAATCAAAAGTTAAACTTACACTAAATTGAGGAGCAACATCTGCCTTGTGTCCACTCCTGTTTTGAACATAGTTTAAAAACTATGAAGATTGTCTAAAGAGTTGTGTCATGTTTTATGCAACCATACAAGAGCAATTTTTAAAAAGAAAATGCTGTTTACATTCTAATCTCGGGGTCTAATATTCTTACAAGTGTTCCCATGAGTGTTTAACTGTGATGATTAGCAGCCTTATGTATTGGCTTCAGCATGCCATTAGTTAGAAATCTGTACAAGCTGACTACAAATCACCAGCAATATAGGGGCCTGCCAGGTACTTGAAAATCTCTGCTTCTGTATCTCCGGCAAGCAGCCAAAACAGGAAGCCTTTGGTGAACTACCATATGTGGCTGGTAGGCTGTTTCTAAGGCAACTATTAGGGTGTTGGATGTTATGCTAGTTGGTATCTGCTAAATACTGGGCAAAGTTAGGGGGACATATAATCTTACTGTTTATTCAGTTGTTCTTTTAAGCTGGCGATTTCAAAGGGAGATGCACTTTAAATATGAGCCCAATTTAAGCATTATCTTGGGAGCCTGAGGAAGGCTTCAGCTGATTTCATGAGAACTCTGTAGATTCTCATGTAAATCACAGGCATTCCATGTGATGAAAATGCATATATATAAAGGCACCTTTCAAATCTGTTCATCAGGGTTCCAGAATCATACACTGATCCTGTCTGAACAGAGCATGTTCAAGAAGTGTTTCCATAACTTACAGAGAGTAGAACAGGCATGAGAACACCAGCCATGGCCCTGCTTATTCTCCATACAATTATGGCAACATAGATGATAATGCCAGAAGAAAAATTAAAGGATCCTACAATAAAGCTGTAAATGTCTGTGTAATTTACAGAAATATTGGGAATTGAGTTTGGAGATATATTTATTTATTCATTCAATTATTCATTCAATTTGTATAGCTGCCCATCTCAAACCAGTGACTCTGGATGATGAAGTTCTTGGAAAAAGTAACTGAAGCAGGCAAAATTGCCATATTTCAAACAGATAAAGAATTGTTCCTAAGATTAAACCGAAGGGGTAATATTACATTCATGTTCTGGAGATATATGTTTTGAAATCAGTGTTGTCATATTCTTCTGTTTTCCCAGGGATTCAGAGTGCTCTAATGACACTGGCAGTCCCTTATTACCACATTAACTATACCTTGCCTTAACATACATTCCAAATATGATTCTCCTCAATTAGAGAAAAATAATAATAAATTAAATCACATAAGAAGGGTCATACTGAAAAGTCCTGACTAATCCTGCTCTCTCTTCTTACAGAGTGCAACTAGATATCGTGGGGAATTCTATTTTTAAGACATGAACCTCATAGCACCTCTTATGTTCCACAGCAACTGGTGTTTTGAAATGTACCATCTTTGATTCAGGAAATAATGTAAGGCCATCGTGTCTACTAGTTATGGATAAAGAAATTGTACACCAAATATCTAAACCATTTGGCATAAAAATTGGAAGGGAGGGAAAATCATTATAGTCTGCAACAGCAGATTTAATTTATACTGAATCTCATAACATTCAACTTTACCGGATAATCCTGATTCTAATAACTGAAAGAAAAGCTTCTCCACAGTAGGCATAATTTTATACATGTTTGTTTTCTCCCAAGCTACTTGTTTTTATCTAAGCTAAAAAGTCCCAGATGTAATGTTTCCTCACAAAGCAATTGCTGTTGCCCCTTGATAATTTTGTTGCCTTTCATGCACATTTTCCAGTATGGTTTTTTTTTTTGAGATGCTGTGGCCAGAAACATACACAGATATCTGAGTGTGATTACATCATGAATATAACTATTGTATATATCTTTATAAAGGTATTATAGTATACGGAAATTTATTTATTTTTATTCCTTTCCTAATAATCCCTACTGTGGAATAATACTTTTGCTGTTGTTATTTTTATAAGAACTGTACACTGCTGCAATGTTATCTTTAAGCTAACTATCGCTATTTGTAAAATCCATTTCTGGGTGTATCTGTGCCAGCTAGACCTCATAAAAACACTCATGAAATTAGGAATAAAAAGTACATGGTAATATACTTTTTATTCTGAACTGCAATGACCTTCTTAATGCCCAGTTATGCAGTTTGAAAAGAGCTCTATTAGAGCTCTTTGCAATCTGTTGTTTTAACCACCAAAAATAATGAAATGTCAGCAGCAAATTGGCCACTAGTTGCTCAGCCCTAATTTAAATCATTTATGAATAAGTTTAAAAATACTGGTCCCAAAAACTAATCCTTGGGGAAAGGGCTAGATGATACAGCTAGATGATACAACAGAGTCCTTCGGGAGTTGGGCAGCATACAAATTTTATAAATAATAACTTCTATTTGTGATTGATATGGTTTATTCCTGTTTTTTTCTTTATTCAGTTACTAGCATGGCATATTACGTATCAAGTGAAATATCTAGTTTTCCAGTGACATAGGTACACTATAAAATTATGTTTATTATCCATCTTGTTTAAAGTATATGCTTTTACATTAGCTAATTAGCTGGCATCCAATTCTTTGCATTAAAGGCTGCAAACTGTTAAAATTGTGTGGAATTTCCTTTCAAAAGAATATTAGAATAAACTAGAGAAAAAGGATTAACCTATTTTATAATTAAATAATACCTATTTAATCAGGACAACATTTAGAAAAAGTTTGTGGTATGATAATGATTTAAGATTTAGAGCCGCAGTCTTTAATTGATTAATCAGCTTTAAAAAGCATATTCATGATCTTTAACAGGTCCTACTCTCAGAACAATATTCTGAGCATACAGTACAATTGTACCATAAGTAAATAAAGAAATCTATGATTAATTGGGCAACATTTTTGTTAGTCAACTAATATAATTATAAAATGCTAATAGTAAACATCATATAAGAAAAAGCATTTTTCCCCTAACTATTAAAACAGGCTGTCTGATAGCTAGTTAATTTGTCCAGTTTGGAATTGCCAAACACATGAACAACACTTTGCAGAATTTCAGAAATGGATGTTTCCCACCTCAACCTGAGGATGTAAAAAAAAAAAATGACTGGGAACTTTTTGCACACAGAGCGTGCACTATGCACCCCTTCATTTCACACACATGGAATGACTCCTCTAAAATGAACACCTACTGCAACATATTCTAAAACAAAAATGTACCTTTTTCTTCAGAGATTTTGTTTACTCCTAAGCAAATTTATGCAGATTTAACTTGATTTGATAGTTTTTCAGTGAATGGCATAATCAAAATATCATTTTACTCATATTGTGTATGCATTTCTTGATGCACACATATACTCACACAAGTTTACTAATTAAACTACTCTTCAGTTAAAACACTCACTAGTCTTTTGCCACATATTGGTATGGAATGGTCAGTTACTGTAAATGTACATATTCGGGTTATCAAGTGAAAATTACCATGTGCATAATGTGTAATGTGAACAAGGATAAGTGGCATGCTTGCAAAATAAAAATAAAAAAATCAAGCTTTTCTTTCTGTCTTGCTTCCTAAGATTGGCAATGAAGCTCTCAGGACTCTGGGCTTCTCCTTATTTAATGAACTGTGTAACAGAAATGGCAGGGAAAAAATGGATAAGGCATTTAAACAAATTCCCTAAAAATAATGCACAAATTTTGCTATTGCTTTTATTATAGCTGCCTTTAGAAAATTTGGTGCCCATTTTTTTTATTTCTCAAAATGTTTATTTTAGAATCTGTTAAAAATAATATTTTAAATAAAGGCCTCTATTTTAAGTGGCATCATCAGTGCTAATTTTTAAATCCAAATCCAAAAGAAAGTGCTAAAATTTTAAGATTGTTATCCGCGACACTATTTAATATTTCCTAATTCTCAAATGATTTTTTTTCTTTTTAAAGGACAACAACAAAAACATAAAATGTTGGCTTCTTCACAAGAAATTACACATATTCAGCGTAAGATTCAACAAAGCAGCGGCCCTCTAAAATTATAATTTAAATTGATATGCATCTCCCCTTGTAATGCAAAGAATCTCAGGTTACTATTGGGGAAAACTAGAATGGGATACCCAACAAAATTTTAAAGGAAACCTAAAATAAAAAAAGTATTAAAAAAGTACCTGCACATGCCAAAACATAAACAAAAAAACCCAATAAATACAGAAATTATTGCACAGTTAAAAGGCTTCACAATTTTTACTGCCTTAACCAATCCTCAGGTTTAATAGAACTTTGTAGACACAGATTATATTTAAGTGCCAAATTCTGGCACCTGCCATAGTTACACTAAGATATGTTTATGGAGGCAAGTTAGGTCAGCTTTTCTCAATTGGCAATAGTTAAACTGTACAACTTAAATGTTACCTAGACCCCTGCTTTTAACCCAGTTGGGGGTGGGGGGCTTAACTTCTTTCTGCCTGCTCAATTTTTACATCATTTGTCAGCAAGTGTTCGCCATGCCACTTTTTCATGTGTTTCTCCAGGGTGCTGTAAACACTGAAGGGCATCTGGCAAATGTCGCAGCGGTAGACCTCCTTCCCTAGCTGGCCATGCGTTTTCATATGACGTGTCAGCTTACTGCTCTGGGCACATGCATAGTTGCAGAGCTCACATTTGTAAGGCCGCTCTCCTGTGTGGCTCCGGCGATGCACCGTTAAGTTACTGCAGTTCTTAAAGACCTTGCCACAGTATTCACACGTATCACTCCGCCGTCCTTCCTTTGAACTGGGTCGACCGGGACCGGGTCCGCTGATATGAGGGGTGCTGCCTCCGCTCGCCGTCCCACTGCGCCCTGAGAGACCACCATCCAGCATATCACCTGGTGGAGTAGAGAAACGCAGGCTTCCGTTCTCTGAGGAATGCTCAGAAGAAGTTGCAAAGGGGGATTGTCGGGAGTCTGTGAATCCTAGAAATGGATCCTTCATGAAGTGCCTTGATGCTGCGTATCCTACCAGCCACTGAGAGTAAACATTTTCAGAAGGTATTATTGTTGCTGGTGGCAAGTCCAAATCTTTTTCTATCTTTATTCTTTTGGAGGAATTGTTTAAATTGGGGCTTGTGATAGGGGTGGGCTTGCGAGGGAACAGCCCTGGGAAGGGTTCACCTGGCCCAAAGTTTCTCCCATTCACTGTCCCTTCCTCAGTGCGGTCAAGTTCTCCAGCTACTGAGTCTTCATCACCTGTATCTCTCTGGCAAAGGTCTCTAGGGCAGAGATCTCGCTGATCTGAAGACCTTTTCATGTAGCCACCTCTTTTCTGCTTTTCAGCCAGCATGTCACTGTATTGCTGGATGGTACCGAGGCTTACATTCTCTATCACTTTTCCTAGGACAAGGGATTTTTCATCTGGCAGCGATTTGGAACCATTCTCTCGGTTACGGCTTAGTTCTGAATCCATGCTAAAGCTTGACTCAGGTCGACTTTCATTTTCCAGCTCCTCTTCCTCCTCCTCTTCCTCCTCCTCTTCTTCATTGTCATGGCCTAAAGAAGGATCACTCTCATTCCTGAAATCTGCCTCACTAGACTTTAGTCCCTCTCCAGTAAGTTCACTTGTGCCAGGCTCTGGGGAACTTGTAGCAGATAATCCATCATCGGACCTCCCTGTCATGGATCCAGCTTTGTGCATATGTGTTTTCATATGGCGTTTTAATTTGCTGGCTTGGGAACAAGCATGGTCACAGAGTTGGCATTTATAGGGCTTCTCTCCTGTGTGACTGCGCCGGTGGACAATGAGATTGCTCTGAAACTTGAAGGTTTTTCCACAAAATTCACAGGACTTACTCTTTGCCTGAGGCTGAGGAGGCGTAGTGCTGCTTGGAGGCATTGGTGGCAATGGAGGGGTGTTCAGAAAAGGAGATTTAGGGCTTGGCTGGAAAGGATTCAATAAGCGATGCATAGGGTTGCTGCGACTAGGCGAGACTGGTGGTGGGGTGGCATTGTTCCCTGCCAGTTCTCGAAGCCTTCTGGAGAAATCCATCGCTGGCGACTCAATTGCCATGGGGTTTAAACGCATGACTCTGTCAAAGGCACTAGGATGCTGGGCAACTAACCCCATTTCTTCGGCACTAAGGCGATGTGGATCCAGATGATGACGAGGTGGCGGACTGAAGAGGGGAGGTGTATTAGGAAGCCGACCTTCACCAAAGCCAGGATGATCACGCAGGATGGGACCTGTCATTCGCAAGAGACTAAAAGGGTTATTGTCGCCTAGGAAATTCATCAGCGGGGACTGTGCAACAGTCTCGGGTCCCAGAGGAGGAGGGATGGTGATGCGTGGAGTAAGGGAGCTGTTTGAAGGGCTAGTTTCCAAGTAGATGCGGAATCCATGTGTATTCTGGGCATGCTGAAGCAAGAACCAAGCGCTATTAAAAGGGTGCTTGCATGTTGTGCAAATATAGCTTGAAGGCTCATCTTTACCTGTTGAGAAAAAGAAGGGACAGAGAAAAAGGGAGAATAATTAGAAAACTAGAGAACTGTAACTAAACTTTCCCCCTAACAGTTGTAATGTAAACGTATTTAATAAAGAGGAGGCATCTGTTCTTGTTTAACATAACCTGTACATGCCTGAAATCCATCTTCATCCTAAACTCAGTCCTAGCTTATAGCATATAAGTTCTTTAAAGCAGAGGTGAGTTCCTGGCGGTTCGGACCAGTTCTTTAGAACAGGTAGCGGGAATTTCCCTGCGCTCGCCGAACCGGCAGCGATGGCTGGCTGGACACGCCCCCAAACCGGCTCTCTCGGTGGCACCATTTTGTTTTTCGCTTCTGCGCATGCGCAGAAGCTGGATTTTCAGTACTACGCGCGCGGCCACACGGCGCGGGAGGAAGCGAACCGGCAGCGAGGTAAGTTAGAACCCACCCCTGCTTTAAAGTTTTAATACCAACTTAGAAGAAACCAACTTACATTTCTCCATATTCCAATCCAAGTTCTACTCAATCACATTTAGCATCCAGTGAAAACTGAATATTAGAATCATGTCTAAATCTAAAAAATTAATCTTGTGTACAAATCATTCCATCATTCCCTTTATCAAAAGCTTTGAATATGCTGATGTTTAAGCTACTATAATAATTGAATGGTAATAGCTATTAGAACTGCATTTGAATTGTGTTTAATGTAATAATCATACCAATTATTTAATAGGAAAAGGTCAGCAATTTATTTGCCTTTCTCCTTTTTCCTTGAAATATCCAGAATATAGGTTTGAAAGTTTTATCAAAGGCAGCGTAGGCAACCTGTAACTCAACATTCATGATTTTACAAAGTATAAAATGGAATACTGGACATATAGGGTAGATTTGTTATCATTATCTAAAATGTGAATTCCTCCATTGTGAAACACTAATTCAGATAAATTCCTAGGTATTCCACCTTGATTTTTTCAAAGCAGCAGTTTTATGCAGAAAAAAATTAGCATTTTCTAATCTGTTTTTTTTTTATTCCCAGCAACAACGAATAGGAGTGATAGATCAGGAGAATATCATGTTTCTTTTTCCCCCCGACTTCTGTTTTACTAGAAGATAATACATACACACCATAAAAAAGAAACATGGCAACATGATCAGACATACTAACTGCTAATGGTACATGGGCCCTGACATTTAATTATTTTGATCATGGGTACTTGCCCTGAATATGACAAGACATAATAAATGAATGTGAGCCAGTTCATGAATGAAACAGCAAACTGTCTTACTCTCATATACAAGCTGGGAGGGAAGCTAATCAGTAAGTAAACCAGACAATTTAAGCACACAGATGCTACTACTTCCCAAAGTGTTGGCTATATTAAGAATTAAGGTGTACTAAGAAATCACAAATGGATGGAGGGATATTCATGTCTTGAGAATATAATACTCTCATTCTCCCCTTTCCCTCCCCAATTTTAATAGCGGGCAAATGGCCATAGAAATGCTGGTATTTCCAAATGTATGCTAGGGCTTTGGAACAATATGAATGTCAACTATAGCTTTCTAGAAGCAATTAATATTGGTGTTATAGTCCAAAATGTAAGAGAGGCCTCTTAATCCTAGCAATTGAGACATTTGAAAGAGAGAAGGTGTTTTATGCCAATTCTGAGGTTGATTCAACAGTCAGTGCTCCTATTATTATTACTACTCAGAGTTAAATATTTCTTTCTTCAAACTAAATGTGAAAAAAAGTCTAGACCATTAATGCTTCTTAAAAACACAATGGTAGCATAAAAAGTGACAGAAATCACAGAGGTATGTTAAAATGTATAGTATATTCTGTCAAAAAGCTGTTTTAACAATACATTTTGCCTCAGCTTACCCATGAATGGATTTTAACAAACTCTTTTTTTTGAAATGTGATCTAACAGCAAATCAAGTACACAATCTTACAAAGCCACATGGCTTCAAAAGAATGAATGTTCCGCTTCCTTAAACTGATTTTATACAGCTAATTATTTATTATTTATCAATAATAATTTATATCACTTCCCATGCAAATATGACTTGAAGCAATTTACAAATAAAAATTATACAATAAACTAAAGCACTGTAAAATCATCTTAATTAAAATTGGGGTGTGGGTAGAGAAAAGGAAAGCAGAAACCCTAAATGAAAAGATACTCTTCAATTGGCACCTAGAAATATTGGCTGAATACTCATGGCCAAATGAGTCTTCCATTTTTAAAATCAGCAAAAGAATTTACTACCAGATACAAGGGATGTTCCTGCAAAATAGCTGTCATATTGTTTTGAATTAAAAGACTAAGACCGATTCAATCAAAATAGTTTCAAAATGGCAATTTCCTAGCCATTGGCATCTATTTCCTGCAGCTGAGGTTTTTTTTTAAAAGCATATACTGTACATTAAAAATTCACCTTTTTGAAATGCAAAAGAAAATTAATCTGTTTCACTTCTGCTTCCCTTTCAAATCCCACTTATTAATGTGTGTCCGACATAAAGATATTGGTATGAAAATCTGTTGATAAAAATAGGCCTTCTTTCTTTTCATTTCCAAGGCCCTAAACGTTTTTTGTTCAGCAGCCCCTGTTCACAATGCCGAGACTGACTGGGGCTCCCCAACTACCAAGGTTCTGACAGATTCATTTTGAGGGGGGGGGGTTCTTCTTTTTCTGCCTGCTTCACTTTTCACACCCCTCAAAGGCTCTCCTTAGATTTTTATTTTATTTTATATGAAGTTCTATTTTAAATAAATAAATAAATGAATAAATAAAACGTTCATTTCCATATTATCACTTCATGGTTATCTTGCCTCAAAATTGCCCTGAGCAGTGTAAATGCTCACTTTTAAGAACAGAACAACGTCAAAAACTCTTTGAAGATCCACTCTGAATATTTTTATATGCTAAAACTTGCCAAGTATTTTTAAAATGCTCAGATGGTCAGATAGCGCTGTAAAGTGATTGCTATATAGTTGAGGCACAATGCCTGCTTTGGAAAAAAATGTGCCGTAAGGTTAGTTTCAATGTGTATCTAAGTTGTCTAGCTTGGCTTTGCATATTATACGTAAGTGGGAAAAAGACATTTGAGTCAATTACATTCTTTATTGTCACTATGGGTGAAATAAATGTTATGGTGTGGAGGATTCAGTTGGTCTAAAAGGAGTATTCCATTCTTTTGCTCCATTTATCTATTTTCCTAACATTTCACACTTTTAGCATTCTGGGTCCACTGAATGCGATCAATATTGCTAACCCTAAGGTGCCCATTTCTCCACACTTTGGTGTTCCTGGAAGACTGATACTTTCCTCTTGTATACCAATGGTACTCTACTACATAAGGTTTTATATTGTGTGCAGAACTGTGCTACTTGAATACACGATGTTTCCTGTTCCCATTATACATTACTCAACTTCTAGCACAGGGATGGCGAACCTATGGCACGCGTTCTAGATGGCGAACCTACGGCACGCTTTGGCCACTCAGTCCGGAAAAGGTTAGCCATCACTGTTCTAGCATTGGCCATGAGAAAAATGCAGTCCCCCAACATGTTAAACTTGAAGAAAATTCAATTTATACTTCTTCCTGCTTCCTTGCTTTGTTCAAGCTTATTTCTTTTTTTATTGCTATTACTTTTACAATAAATCTGTTTAAATAATGAAGATCATCATCATTACAATTCACAAATAAATTAATTCCTTTGTAATTTCCATCTGCATTCAGACTGTGAAAACTGCAGTTCTCCCCCTACAAGTAGACTATAATAATATTACAGTAACTTTAGTAACAATACTACTTGTATTTTGCAACTCATAATAAAGTACATCTACAAGTGAATACAAAGTAACACAATCGTGTATGAAGTGCTATGCAGGACTGATATTACAAATCCTAAACTTACTGTTGATATTATTTTGATTCAGAATTTGGTTACAACAGCAAGCAGGGCTAAACAGGAGCAGCATGAGTCTATTATCTCATATTTAATCAGCAACACTTCTGAAGGCCATTTTCAAGAAGGGTTAGAGTTCCAATATAATTCTACAAAATGGACTACTAGGAAATTACAAATGGAAGGTTAGATTGGACTGGAGGATGGATCCAGAGGATGGATGCAGAGGATGGTCTGTGCTTATCAATTTGATTCTGTCAATAACAATGGATACTATTTTTTATTTTTTTAACTTTAATTATATTTAAGATTTTTGACTTCTATGAATCAGATTTCTACAGAATTAAAATTTTGATTTATTGATCAAAATATTTGTTTATGTATATTTGACAAATATGTATCTTTTTCGGGGAAAAACAGGGCATTCAACTAATTGCTTAGGATGATAATGCCACACTGATTCAAAAGATATAGTCTTGTGCTATTATGATACGCTTTTGAATAAAACTTGTTAGATTTATATCACTCCATTCCTCCAGAAGCTTAAGGTGGCCTACACAGCAGTCTCTCCTCCGATTTTTCCCCTCAACAATCCTGTTAGATAAATTGGATTAAAAGAGAATAAGCTTCCATGGCAGAGTCTGATCTTGAACTGGGGACCCCTTAACGACTACACCATACTGGTTATCATAAGCTAATTATCTCAGATGTATTAGTTTTGCAGATGATCATATTATTTTGAATTACATACTAGCAGTATTAAAACATAAGGACAAAGGAAATGTTATTGTGTGCATTTAGCTTTGAACAAAGTTCTCTGTCCTCAATCAATTTACCTCTTCTCATTTTTAAACTAGCATTCTATTAACAGCAGTGTCAATGGTAAGATTATTTACAAACTAGATAAACTATTCTATATTTGATTTTTCCACATTTTTATTTCTAATATTAGACAAACTTACTTAAATGTAAACAAATTAACTGTATAGTATATGAACATATGCGCTATGTTAACAGAATAATGTATGACTATTCATATATTTTTTTCCTTGCAAAAATAATAAAAATAATTTAATTTCTTCAGATAGCTCATATCAACTCCTTATTCCAAAGCATTTTTACACAAAATTTACTTTTGGTATATAAGTATCATCAATGATTTGCTACAACACCACTTAGACTTCTAACAAATGTATCTCATTAGATTAAATAATGAGCCTTGAGTATCCCATAGCTTAAACCTATACAAGTAATTAATTTGTACATTTGTTGAACCCACCGGTCTATTTTGAAATATATAATTTTTCTGAAAATAATTGTTCTCTTCCTTATTCTGTGATGGCTGGCATTATGTGCAAAACCTGAATGCATTAAAAAGGTAAGCAAGCAAAGCAAAGCAAAGCACATCCACAGCTCAAGACAGGGCTTCCCCAAACAGCTCTGTTTCTTGCTGTGGTTTTGTCCTATGCTGGAAACAAGTTTTTTTTCCAATGGACACTCCACAAAGAATGCTGGACAAATTCCATCCTTTGACGTATCTTTAATTTCTAGCTTTTGCAACCCTTTTTGGTGTTTGGGCCAGGGAGCTGCTAATTCTTGCTTTATTCTGATTTAAGTCCTTGGTAGTCATTGTTCTATTCTGGTTCAACCTGTCTCCACTTCTCTAAACCTAGATACATAAGCAATCACTCTTGCAGACAAAGATCTGTTTATATTAAAGGGAAAAAAAAGTTGGGGAGTTTAGTTCCTGTTGGCTATGTTATTAACACTAATTGTTTTACAGGATTAATATGCACCAAGACAAATTCCTTGTGTGTCCAATCACACTTGGCCAATAAAAAATTCTATTCTATTAACATAAACAAGCAAGCAATATGGCTTCAAACTC
Organism: Thermophis baileyi; assembly: GCA_003457575.1. Classification (NCBI taxonomy): domain Eukaryota; kingdom Metazoa; phylum Chordata; class Lepidosauria; order Squamata; family Dipsadidae; genus Thermophis; species Thermophis baileyi. The sequence continues at coordinate 3,631,300 of QLTV01004256.1, read as the reverse complement.
AATTCAAACTATGTGGCTATTGTTTCTCTTAAGAGTTAAGTTTCATTTAAATCTGTGGTTCTTTAAAATGAAAAGTTATAACATTATGTAAGCTTTAACATATTATGTATAAAAATTATTACTAATTACGGTATGTATTTGGATTCTAAACCAGATCTGGCTACGTTTTTTATTCAATAGATGGAAGGTCTACTGGACAAGGAAGTAGAGTATCAACATTATGAATATTCTTCAACTATTTGCAACAAAAGGGCTGGCTATGAGCAAGCATTTGGATGCAATATGTAGAAAAAGCAACAACTATGTAGAATTCTCCTGATCTATTTCCAAATGTAAAGACTTAAACAGGAATTTGCTTCTGTTTGCTTCTGTTTCATAAAAAGAAAACACAGTAGTTAACGTATTTCTACCAAAGGAAAAAAAGCTAATTGTAACAGAAAGGATAATGTAGCAAAACAGTGCTTTCAATTATAGCATTTTAATTCAATAATAATTGAATTAAAAGTGTAGTTTCATTTGCTTTAGAATTTTAAAACAGGAATCAGTAGAATTTTAAAACAGGAATCAGTAGAATTGTGTCTGACTATCTACCTTTTCAAATTTGTAAGATTTCCTGTTTTAGCATTGTTTTTAATCAGATATAGGCTAAAGTTGTTAGAAATAAATACAAAATAACCTAGTTACAAGTACACTTGAATTTAGAGTGTAATCTGTATGCATGTCTGAAAGAAACATACCACAAAAACTTAACTTTTAAGAAAACATTGAAAGGTTCTTTTTAGAAATCAGCATCAGACATCATAAAAAACATCTTCTAATGATAGTTTTCACTTCTCCATGTCTGATGTTATCCAACTGCAGGATATTTGTAGGCTTCATTTTGGTTGCATTTAATTAATTGGCCATTGGGCATTTCAATTCCGTCACATATAGTGATTTTGCCCCTTTTCATAGATACAGTGGCACATTTTTCCATGCCAAACTGCATCGAGATATCTGTGCTGAATATTCGGACTGTGTTGGTCAGTGACTGGATTTCTCTTTCTGACTTTCCATACAGTTTCAAATCATCCATATACAATAAATGCGAAATTTTTTCAGCGCCTTTGGCTGTTTGGTATCCAAGTATCATTTTTTTTAAGATTACTGATAGCGGGATCATTGCGATGATGAAGCGGAGGGGTGAGAGTGAATCCCCCTGAAAAATTCCTCTCTTGATATTAACCATTCCATAGTTCTCATTCCCTACGGCCAACTCAGTTCTCCATTGGTTCATCGCTTTTTCAGTAAATGATGTAATATTTTTGCTGATGCCAGTTGTTTCTAAGCATTTGATGATCCAGCTTTATGGCAGTGAGTCGAACGCCTTTTTGTAATCAATCCAGACCATAGTCAAGTTCGTTTTTCTGTTCTTACAGTTTTCTAATATCATTTTATTAATTAGGAGCTGTTCTTTTGTGCCCCTACTCCTTCTTTTGTTGCCTTTTTGCTCTACTGGCAAGATGTTATTTGTTTCCAAATAATCCATTATGTTATCTGCAATTATGCCGGTGAGTAATTTGAAGGTTGTTGGAAAGCATGTTATTGGCCTATAGTTTCCAGGTGTTGTTCCTTGAGTTGCATCTTTCTGAATCAGGTATGTTTCTCCAGTTGTCAACCATTCATCAATTTGACCATTTTGTAGCTTTTCATTCATTTGCGTGGCCAATATTGCATGCAAACTGGTCAGATATTTGAGCCAGAAACCACGTAATTGGTCATTTCCAGGTGATGTCCAGTTCTTTACTTTTTTTACTCGATTTTTGACCATCTCAGTTGTTATTTCTAATCTTTGCATTTGTTTCTTGCCAACACTTTTCTCAAAATCTTGTATCCACTTTGCTTCCTTATTGTAATCCTTTGCATTTTCCCACAGTTCTTTCCAGAATTCAACTGTGGCTTGCTTTTCTGGTTTTTCACTTTTGATGTTGCCATTCGCATTAAGGCTTTGGTAAAAACGCCTTTGGTCTGACCGAAATTGCTGCTGCTGATTATTATTATTATTATTATTGTGATATTTTAATGCTCCCAATAAAAGTAGTGTGAATGTTCAATTAAACCACACCTTTAATTCAATTATTATTGAATTAAAATGCTATAATTGAAAGCACTGTTTTAAGAAGCCTTTTCGTAAGCTCAGTTTTTTTAAAAAAAAAAAAAGGAAGTAATGGTGAAAAGCATTTGGTTTTGTTTCTCAATGAACATATAGAACTGCAAACATATCCAATTAGTTATTAAATGGATAATTTATATACTCATTAGTTTTACACTATATAAAATGGACGCATGAAGGCTTCACTGATTTGAAGTTTTGCCATAAAAAAACATACCTGATCACCCATGTTATTCAGGAAGGAATGACACAATCATATGTAATAACTAGTGAGTCTGTTTTGTGTAATAATTTGTGGCTATCTTAGGCTGTCACTAGGATAAACAAGAGATTATTTCCCTTTCTTTCTAAATCTGCTACTGTTATCCTGCCAACCAAATCATTTCATAATTCAAACATGGCCACGTGAAAGCAGTCTTGGAGAATCAATTAACTTAATTATAGTACGATGGCTCCATCAAACAACAATTTTAACAAACATATTTATTTATTAATTAAATTTTTATATTACCCATATGCCCTATAAGATGGCTCTGGGCGTTGCATCAATGAATTTACCTAAGGCAATGTGGAAGAACTTGAATTTAAAAGGCATCTCCTTGACTTACTTGCTTCCATCACCTATAAAAACTGTTCTGCGGACATATTAATATATATATATTTGATATATATTTTTCTTCTATTCTTGACCAGCACTTCAGAAGAGGATGTTCAACTTATCTAAAAACATTCTTACCCATCTTGGCATTACCCTGCATGATAATCCTGCTTTCTGGTTATATATTTAAATATATCTAATTTTTAATCATTTTATGTTTTATTGCCTTTTAAACTGTAGGCATGAGGGTATTTCAATTCTACAAATCTCTGTAATATACATTTTAAAAGGTACATGTTAACTACTATACCAATGGGAATCCATAAAACAGTTATGCTTAATTCTGGTTACAGAATTACAGCAAATAAATATTGCAAGGTTGATGCAAGCAGAACAGTCAGCACAAATGTTTAAGTTAAGTCTGGGTTCACACATCATTTTAAACTAAAATGTGGTTTCATTGGTTTTGGCTTGATATGCTGTGAACCCCTCATTGTGGCTTAGTCCACCAATCATAATTGATCAAGCCACAGCTTAACATGCTGTATACCTCTGGTATAAAAGTATTGATATACATAGGATCAGTCTGCAGAATTCATGATGCTTTAAGAATTGTTCAGGACTGAAAAAGGATAGAGGGAAATTACAGGAAACGATCTTACAAAGGCTGAGGTACAAACAGTTATATATGAGCCACGGTGGCACAGTGGTTAGAGTGCAGTACTGCAGGCTACTTCTGCTGACTGCCTGCAATTTGGCAGTTCAAATCTTACTAGGCTCAAGGTTGACTCAGCCTTCGATCCTTCCAAGATCGGTTAAATGAGGACCCAGATTGTTGGGAACAATATGCTGACTCTGTAAAACTGCTTAGAGAGGGCTATAAAGCACTGTAAAGTGGTATATAAGTCTAAGTGCTATTGCTATTGCTATATCCCAGAAATATGTATGGTTTTATTAAGGAAAAATGGGGAATCAAGATTTGAAATGGAAAAAAAAATTGGTAAATCTGAGCATCTGATTTGGAAAATGTTAAAAGGAATATTACAGGTAATCTGGTGTAGTGGCTAAGACATCAGGCTAGAAATTGGGAGATTGTGCATTGTAGTCCTTGTTTTAAGCATAAAGCCAGCTGGGTGACCTTGACCCAGTCTTCTCTGTCAGCACTAGGAAGCAGGCAGTGGCAAACCACTTCTGAAAAAGCTGCCAACAAAACTGCACATACTAGTCCAGGCAGACACCAGAAGTCGACACTGACTCAAAGGTGTGCACACACAAACACACAGAAAAAAGTATAGTAAATGGGGTTATATGCAACAGCTTTTTAACAGATTTTATCAACATAGAAGGGTATAGGACCGTGATAGTGAACCTATGGCACGCGTGCCACAGGTGGCATGCGGAGCCATATCTGCCGGCACACGAGCCGTTGCCCTACCTCAGCTCCAGCGTGCATGTGTGCACTGGCCAGCTGATTTTCGGCTCGTGTGGAGGTTCTGGGAGGACGTTTTTGGCCTCCGGAGGGCCTCCGGGGGGTGGAGGAGGGTGTTTTCGCTCTCCCCAGGCTCCAAGAAAGCCTCTGTAGCCTGGGGAGGGCAAAAAACGGGCCTACCGGGCCCACTGGAAGTCAGGAAACGAGGGAGGGGGGTCGTGCACACATGTGTGCAGGGTGGG
>QLTV01004256.1:3606330-3626869 GCA_003457575.1 Thermophis baileyi | reverse complement strand
CGCATGCATGCGCAAGGGGGCATGGGGCATGGGGGGCATTAAATTATGGGTGTGGGCACTTTCGGCACCCGAGGGAAAAAAGGTTCGCCATCACTGGTATAGGAAATGAAATCAAAATAAGTGTTGCCCATAGGTGGGGTAATTTCATAGAATTAAGTGACTGATTTTGGCACGCAGGCAGTCCTCAACTTACAACCATTCAGTTAGCACTCATTTGAAGTTATGACAAAAGTGACTTATAACTGGTTCTCACACTTACCACTGATGCAGCATCCCCATGGAAATGTGATCAAAATTTGGACGCTTGGCAACTGGCATGTCTTTATGGCAGTTACAGCATTCTGGGGATCACGTGAACTCAATTTATGACCTTCCCAGCTGGCTTTTGACAAGCAAAGTCAATAGGAGAAGCCAGTTTTGCTTAATGACCATGTGATTCACTTAACTAGGGTGACTCATTTAACAACCGTGGCAAAAATTGGTTGTAAAATTGGGCAGGGTACATTTAACAACTGATTTGCTTGGCAATGGAAGTTCTGGTCCCATTTGCGGTCATAACTCAAGGACTACTTGTATTTCTAAGAAATAACAAGCCTTGTGGGAGAAAACATTATTTATAAGATGCTCACTATTAGAAGATGACTTCTCAAAGCAAGACTTTAATTTCTAAGAAATAACACTATTTCACTTATAAGAGCTGGATTGGAAAATTATTTTATCACCATTGGAATTGTTATCTCTTTCTCTCACTATCTGTTACTAAATTAAATCAGAGCCAGAGCAGAATATTCTGTCCTAGACCAAAACAGAAGGAAGAGTTTACACTGGAAACAATCCAGCTTCCTTGCTGTCAGTCCTTTACTGGACTTCTAAATGTTTATCATGCTGCTTCTTCAGTAACTCTGAATTATACAATGAACAAAGATGTTCTGAATGTAAACATGCACTGGACTGCATTTCAACACAACTATGCCATAGTAATGTGTGTGACTTCCATTTCAGTTTTTACTAAGTAAATCAGGTTGAATTATAATAAAATTCAATATATTACTAATAAAATATAAACTAATAAATATATTATTTACTAATAAATATAAACTGACATGCAATTTAGGATTCATTAACATATGAACAACACATGCATTTTTTTCCCCAATGAAAGCCAATATGCCAATTCCATTAAGGAGGCCGTTGGCAAAGGTTTTGCCAATTCCGTCAGTAGCAATATCTTAATCTGAAGAACAAGCCAGTCATTACTGGGAGCTCAGGGACTCACATGGAATCACACTAAGCATCAGAAAAAATACAGATGCTCATTTAGATTTTCACCAAGTGCATAGAAACTGCTCATGAACAAAAATTCTCATGTTGTAGGTGGAACAGTTTTAGATAGAAAACTCTGTCTTTAGACATAACGCTTTAGATAGAAACAAATCAATATCAAAGTTTGACTGGTCTTGGCAAGATACTGATCTCTACTGTCCTCATTTTTCATTACAATATATGTGGTAATTACACAGAGATTGATTAGAGCAGGGGTCTCCAACTTTGGCAACTTTAAGACTTGTGGACTTCAACTCCCAGAATTCCTCAACCAGCAAAGCTCTGGAGTTGAAGTCCACAAGTCTTAAAGTTGCCAAGGTTGGAGACCCCTGGATTAGAGAGAAGAAAAATCATTAAACTTGTGCATAAATATATCCAGCTTATTTTACAAATTAATAACACATTTAGTTGCATCATCTCCCTCTCACCCTGCAGGGGGCTGGAGAAGGGACATCAAAAAGGAAAGCAAGATTGTGCAAGATCCAATATGTGTTGGCTCACGTCTGCGGCATCCACTTTGCTGCTGGGGCAGCATAAATTCAGGGCAGGCCAAGAGACAGAAGAAAGTAACAGCATTGGATGCTTCTGCACTTTTTTTTTTAAGCGCCATGGTGCTTTATGGCAGAAGACGATATAAGGTAAATAACTTCACTGCATCTTAACCACTTAGTGAGATAATCCAAGAGATTGATTAGAGCAGGGGTCTCCAACTTTGGCAACTTTAAGACTTGTGGACTTCAACTCCCAGAATTCCTCAACCAGCAAAGCTCTGGAGTTGAAGTCCACAAGTCTTAAAGTTGCCAAGGTTGGAGACCCCTGGATTAGAGAGAAGAAAAATCATTAAACTTGTGCATAAATATATCCAGCTTATTTTACAAATTAATAACACATTTAGCAAGACCAAATTTTCAGGGTGCTCAGCCTACTGTCCTCTCAGTTCTGCTTCCAACCCTGTAGAATAACTGGATGCCGTCACTTAGGTGATGACAGAAGCTTAGCCAGCATTACGAAGATCAATTACTTTTTTTAACAACATTGAGTACAAAAACATTATGCAAGTTTAGGGATTTATCTACATTTCCCATTTGATCTGAAAATAAAAGAATTGTGAAATTCATCATATACTCATTGATACCTATGATCAGTATGAAAAACCCGAAAATGCTCTTTTCTTCCAGAAAGGGGAAGGTGGCGTGTGGCGGGTCAATAAGGAGAAAAGTCTATTCACAAAAAAACAACCAGGTAATATTTAAGTTAGTCCCTTGTAGTCCACCATTTCAATCAAATCCACATAATTAATAGATGCTTTAATGACTTTTTAAAAAAAAAAAAAACAAAGGTAGGTTTAAAACAAAGATATTGTACTGCAGTTGACAGAATATGGATGAATAGATAGGTTAGAAATCGGCTTCAGAAAAATAGAAATATTAATTTAACAAAAAAACCAACAACATTAATATAAGATAGAAAAGATCTGTCCATTAGTGAAATGAAAAGGCCATAGGATATACCCATGGCAAGGTGGGTTTTTATATAACACCACATTTAATGCTTTTGAGAAGAAGGTTTTTCAAGGACATTTTAGGCTGCCTCTTTTTGCATAAGACATTCAAATACATTTCAAGTACTTTCAATCCTTGTTACATTGTATGAAATAAACTGGCAATTTTCCTTTAAAATCTAGCTCCTACACAGTAATTGTCTAAAAGCTGGAGCAAGGGGTTTTTTTCCTACTTTTTTTCCCGTTGTTTCTAGAGGAGAATTTTGAGATGCTGATGTTACAAAACTGAATTTCAGGACAGAATAATTCCATAGTTTGGAAGCCAAGAGAATGGACGGTAATATTAAGTGAGAAAAATGATGTAAATCATAGTGTGAAAAAAGTGAATTAAAAAAATGACATCAAAAGATAAGAAACAAATCTGACATAATGTATCTCCTTGACTATACATGGGTGAAATATATTTTAACATGACATATACTGGGGGATATTAGATATCTATTCCTAGTTTGTAAATGAATGTGCTTTTATTTTAATTCATTGCTTTAACAATTATGAAGTCATTATTCTGGCTTCTTCAAATCCACAAAATCTCCACATTCAAGCAAAAAAGAGTATTGTAAGGGCTGTAAATCTTTTTTTAATAGAATGTACATTAAGGTATGATAATTGATGTTATAGAGAGCCTGGATGTTGAATTATATAGGTTATCTAATACAAAGGGGACTCATTATTGAAGCACTACAAACAAGTAGTAATGTATGTATATTGTTCAGAGTGGCATTATAGCAAAAGTGTTCAGGTCCACAGAGATTTATAAAACACAAGAAAACAGCAGACATGTTCTTGTAAATTTGTCTCATTTGTGTCTGAAGTTAAGGGTTATTCCCTTGATCTGAATTTGCAATAAAAACCTCCTAGAGTTTTTGGGGAACATTTGAATATTTAAATGGTTCACAAAGGTACAAAATTAGAGAGTAAAAACTGCTTTTGTACATTTTAATGAGGTTTAGAGATTATTCTATTTTTTTCTTGTCTCATTATATGTTTCATATGTTTTTATATGTTATGATGGAAGATATTGTATATATTTCAGTGAGAAAACAAAAAATAATTCCATAAGCAGCACTGTTTGAAGTATCTGCATATCGTTTATAGTATGGATGATCAAAATAGGTGATTTTTCAACCCCTTCAAAGAATGTTATTCAAATAGTCATATAAAATTAATAGAGTAAAATTAATTTAAAAAATATGTTTTCTAATAGCTACTTGTTTCTCTGTTAATTTTGTGGCTATATTTTGCCTTCAAAATCCCAAAGAAAAATGAGATGATATTGCACTTTATGTGGTTGAAGATAGAGTTTTTCTCCTACTCCGAGCACCACAGTCTGTTCAGGTTAACCAACTGCAGTGTTAGAATAACTCCAGCTGACTTGTCACAGAATACAAAAGTCATCGGCGACTGAATGTTCTTTTCTGCACCGCAATTAAGACGAATCAATACGACGTGCCACAAATGGTATTTTACTCTCAATAAGAACTCGGGCTGAGTTTATTCAGAATATTTTAGCGCTTCCCCAGGGGATTTTGGTCCGACGCAGATGGCAAATAAAGTACTCAGCCTAGGGCTAGAGCACATTATGCTAATTCTAATGTCAGATGTACTTTAATATACAGCTCTATTTAATCACCCCATTATTTCACATTTCCATATGAAAAAACCTGCGGCACTTCTGCAGAGCTTTCACTCTGCGACAATGCCAGCTTCCTTCAACTAGCTCACTGTGAAATGGGAGGGGGATGAAAAAGAGAGAGAAAGGAAGCTTGGTCATTCTAGCCAGTCAAAATGCTACAGTTTCAAAGTTGCAACGTTCCTGAATTTAAAGTGGATTGCTCAATATAATTAGCAAAATTGCTCTGCTAGGATGCTGATGAACATGCACACAAACTGAGGAAGTGCTATTTGGAGTTAAAACACAAAACAACCCTTTCCCTCACCATTCCATATGTGCATGCGACATACACACACATCAAAAGCATATGCAAAGGAGGGAAAGGGGGAATATGCTGTCACACTGCAATGCAACCAATATTCACAACACTGTCGCTATCAAAAATGCCAGGGTTCTTGGCTTTGCAGCTTCTGTTGCTTGACATGGCTGGCACAGCTGCCAACCTACAGATGTCTCAAAATAAAACCTTCCTTCCTCCTCTCCCCAGCTATACAAAACTGTAGTAATTAAAGTAAAAACCGTAAACCTTCAGCAATGATCATTACTCTTTTCTACTACCTCCATCCCCTTACTTCAAAAATAACTGGTTGCCATGAGGTAACCTCAGCCCAAAGCCCAGTTGATTGTTAAGACCAAACTGAAAACCGAATTCAAAGTGAAATTAACGATTTTTCTCCCCCCCCCCCCATTCTGCTACATAATTTGTTTGCATACCGATCTAAGGATGGAATATTTCAGGTCACTTAATGAGGATTAGCTGTTCCTTAACCACCCTGATGTAATCACAAAATAAAGCGGAATAGTTAAATGGTCGGGTCCCCCTCCCAGGCTAACCTTTCAAATGTATGAAGTGGGGATTCTAATCCATGTTATCGATTGTGAGCACAAAACAGCAAGGTGTTCATTACTCTGGAGGAGCTGATGCAGAATACAACAGTGGGATATTATGTATGTGGAATAGCAAGAGACATAAAGCGGGGTACGTGACTCTTATCCTCACATGGTGGAACAATTACGTTAATTACTCCATAATCCTGCTTGTTAATACAAGCCTCCATGGTCTGTTGCATTATATTGTGAATCAAATTCCTAAAATCAAGATGATCTGGCTATAGAAAATATGAATAGCACAGTTTTGGTAATAATGACAAGCTAACTAGAACTTCAATATTTCATATTCTTATTCTTATTTGTAATCATCAATGGAAAAAATAATCCAAGGCAATATAACTAGATTGCCTACATAATGGATCCTTGTACTGTTTCTAATATATAAACAGGACAATAAGTGTACTTACTTGTTTTTTGTTTGTTATTTTGAATTTGCGGCAAATTCAAATTATTTGCCACGATCTGCTCTGCAGATCAAAACTGGGTCCTAACAGGGCGGATCCTGGCAAAGAGAAAAAGAGCCGAGGTGGCGCAGTGGTTAGAGTGCAGCACTGCAGGCTACTTCAGCTGACTGCTAGCTGCAGTTCGGCAGTTCAAATCTCACCGGCTCAAGGTTGACTCAGCCTTCCATCCTTCTGAGGTGGGTAAAATGAGGACCCAGATTGTTGGGGGCAATATGCTAACTCTGTAAACCGCTTATAGAGGGCTGTAAAGCACTATGAAGCGGTATATAAGTCTAAGTGCTATTGCTATTGCTAAAAAAAGATAGACTCGGTCCTCATCGCTGATTGGATGAGGACAACCCATCCTGACTGCTGGCTCCTCCCAAGATGGAGAAAATATAAATTATCTTTAATAAGTGGGATTCTATCCATCCTATCCCCAAACCTAGAAGAACTGCCAGATCTTTAAGGAAGGCATGTCCAATCCATGGCCTGCATGCGGCTCTGGACAGCTAGTATTACAGCTTAAGATTGTAAACGTTTAACATTATATGGATCATATAATGTTATATGTGATTAAATAAGCCCATGACAATTCCTCTTCACTCAATGTGGCCCATGTGAACCAAAAGGTTGGACACCAATGCTTTAAGGCCTTCCTGAAGGCCATAAGAATAGGAGCTGTCTAGACTTCGTCACTGCAGAATATAGTGATTGATAAATAACATTGTTTTAGTAAGTGGATCCAGCATGCACCAATTCTGTCAGCTCTTACCGCCTGGACAGAAACTGCAGGACATAGGTTGTCCCTTAAATAACCAGTTAGGTCTTCACCTTCTATGTGACTTCCTTTTATATATCTGCGGAATGCTACTATTTGCCCTCCTATTCATTTTTTCTCAAGACTAAATATCTGCAGCTTCTTCAATCTCTTTCCCCAGTACTTAGTGTCTATAATCCTTGCTGCCCTTTTCTGAAACTTCTGAAAACTATTTCTCAGACTAACGCTTACAGTATGTGTCCAGAATTGGACACAGTAGTTGAAGAAATACAAGAAAACCTGGACTTGTCCATCGCGGTCTCCGAGATTTGGACACAAGTGAACAGGGGAAAAAAATATTACAAATGCTCTGATTTGAAAAAAAAAAAGTTGCAATCCTTAGATTCAATATTGAACACTTCACTTCTCAAAAATTTCTAAATAATTCATGTTTAAACTGAATCTAAAATTTGCCATTTTCAAAAATCATGGCATGGGAAGCAGCTGCTTAAGCAACACATGCTTGAGATATACAATCAGGCTTTGCCTCCTTCAACAAGGATTTGGAATAAAGTCTTTGGCTCTCGTGCAAACATAGCCCCTCTGCCACGTTTTAAAGCAGGCTGTGTTTTTTCAGGCTTCTGCATGAGCCAGAAAAAAAGGTGGTGTTTTTTTTTTTTTTTTTTGCAGTTAGTCAACACATGAACATCCCTAATCTCAATGTATTTGTTGCTGCATCTTGAAGTCTGTATTTTGCTCACTGGGTTGATATGTATTGCATTATTGACCAAAAGGCTATCGATATTCACTTGGCTTTCATGTAACTACCTCAAGATCCTCAATCTTGACTATATTCACAGCCACTCAATTTGCATGAATATGGGATATAACAATTACAGGAAATTGCTTTTTTTCAGTCTTTTTTCTTATAAATAAAAACAATGGAGGATGTCCAATAGCAAAATGTTGACAAGTGCAAAGATTTCATATTTCTATCAAAACAGCTGTATAAATTGACCTAGAATAACAGTAATACTGAAGTCTCCTGCCTGTTGCATTCCATTCCTGATGACTTTATGGCTAATATCCATGTCGTTTTTGGCAACAAAACAGAAGTGCTTTGTAACTGCCATTTCCCAATAAACAGAATGTATATTATATATACAAATACAAATGTATCCATCAATTTTTTCAGGATATGCAATTTATGCAAAGTAGAGCCAAATAGCAAGAAATAATATAACTAGACAAATAGCAAGAAATAATATAATAGTAATAAGAAAAGGAAATACATCTAATTTAAACTAATTCCATTAATTGTATATCACAATACCTTTCTATCCTTTGTCCACACACTGCTTTATACATTACCTTTCATTTTTTAAATTGTTCTGCCCTCTTTTCAAGGAAGAACCATCCAACTATGTAATTCCCTCAACACTGTCAAACTATTTACTAAGTTTGCACTACTATTAATCTTCTCATCGTTCCCATCACCCATCTCCTCCCACAAATGACTGTATGACTGTAACTTTGTTGCTTGTATCCTTACAATTTATATTGACTGGTTCCTACTATGATTTGATTGCTTATTTGTACCCGGACTATCATTAAGTGTTGTACCTTATGATTCTTGACGAACTTTTCTTTTCTTTTATGTACACTGAGAGCATATGCACCAAGACAAATTCCTTGTGTGTCCAATCACACTTGGCCAATAAAAAATTCTAATCTGAATCATTAAAGCAATAATATTCCTTGTGACACTCTATGGAACTGAAAGTTGGATTTTGAAAAGGAGAATATAAATATTTACGCTTTTCAACACTGGTGTGGGGAAGACTCCTGAGAATATTGTGGACAACCAAGAAAACACACCAATGGATCATCAAACAAATCAAACCACGGTTTTCATTAGAGACATAAATGACTCAAATTATTCTATTTCAGAGAATTATTCTTATGCAAGGATCTAGCTCTCTGGAAAAGGCTCTAAAGCTCGGAAATGTGAAAGGAAAAAGAAGAGGATGACTAGCAGCAAAATGGATTGATTTGCAGTGGTGATGAGAGGACCATTGGAAGACCTAAATGTCCAGGCTAGGGATAGATCATCATGGAGATTTGTGTAGTCAACTTGATGGCACATGATCAATCAATCAAATCTCATTAACAGGGGGCTTTGTTTCTGTTTATCTCGTGAAACAGGGCAGAGTGCAGGGGTTGGAGTCCTACTGATGAAGTAGTGCCATCTATAGTGGGACCCAAAAGCATGTCTTATATGTCATTATCCTTGCCCCCCAGAGATCCAGAGAGGCTCCCGTTCTGATTATGTTCAGGAAGTTATTAAAACCTGTCTGTTCTCCAAGTGATGTTTAAGCTACATTGGGATGAAGGGGTCAAGGTGCTGGTTAAGTCATATTGGATGGTTTGGGGAGTTTATGTTTGTCTTTAAGCCACCCATGATCTCTTTTTTTTGGTCCTTTTTAATTAATTTAATTAATTAATTAATTAATTTAATTCTAAGTCACCCAGAGTCATTGGGAGCCAGGTGGCCTATAAATTGTATTCATGAATTATATCCATATGACCAAGTTATCAAACAACCTCTTTTATATAGGTTACTCACTTTTGTAATCTGCAATCATTCATTCTTAAGCATATCTCTTGTTTTACCACACCTGCTTCTTAAATTCCCCATTCTTATTACATTCAACTTGCTTTTATGATTCTCCTGAACTACCAACTCTCATATCTGAAAAAAATATGTAAAGCCCAACTTCATTCATTTATCCCTTAATTTTGAAATCATTCCCTTTGTTGGGTCATATAATCTAACATTTGCTGTAATGTATTTGCTACTATAGCACTAATAAAATATTGGAGTTTCAGGTCAGGAAGCAACTATTTTAAAAAATCTACACAGCTGACAATTAATTGTCATAGTTCCCTAATGAAGTTGTCTGTATAATCTCAATGTCTGCATACTCATTATTAACCAAGATTTATAGATCACCATCAGTACAATCCATATACAGTATCTATTTATTCAGAAATAAGACAAAATTAATTAAGCAGAGTTCATTTATAGAACTTATTTTTAATGTCATTTTAATTGTCTTCCCTATTTTGTAAACCACACATTTTTAACCCAGTATTTCTGGTTGTAATATTTCTGCATCAGATTTGATATCTTTTGGACATAATTTATGTATAGAAACAAACTTTGTTACTGATATTTCTGATATTGTAGCTACTAATGTCAGGCCCCATTCTTCAAAAATTGCTTTAAGTATTTCTAATGTTATAGCATCTTGTATCATTTCCTCCTTTTTTCTTTCTTTTTTTTTTTTTTTTTTTTTTTTTTTTTTTTTTTTTTTGCTTGGAATCTTCAGTCTCTTCTAGTGTCCAACGTTTGAAATTTTAAATCTCAAATTATTTTTCTGAGAGATAAAAGATTCTGGTTACCAAGAAATGCTGTTTATTTTATTTAAACTATTTGCAAAATCTTTTAATAAAAGTCTCAATGTTTCAAAGTTATCTGGATCCTAAATATGTTTATACCTTCCTTAGATCAAAACCTTATTTAACTTTTTGCTTTTATTTCTAATTCTTTACATTCTTAAACTCATAATTTTTCTTTTGTTCTAGAAGAAAAGTAAACTCACCAGGCAGCTTCTCCCTCATGGTGGATATAGCAGCCAGGAATGGGTTAAATCCGACTGCTCTCTGATTGGACTGAGTCTGTCAAAACTGTTTAGGTACTGCCCTTGTTGCTATGCCAGTCAGTTTTTTCACTCAGTCGCTCAGCGAGGACGGCTGTGCCATTCCTTCCTCCCAGATTGGGTGAAATTGCTTGCTATATCTACCTTGTGGTTGCTCCTTGCATTTCTGGTCATCGTAGTGGACTTTCCTGTGAGTACTGACACAAGCTCTGGCTCGGGCTGCCTCAAGCAGCTCCAGGATCTGCCTGTCATTTTTGCCTTTCTCGGACTTTCGCTGAGGGAATTCCTTCCCCTGTCATCTTGTGGCTCCCTCGCAGTCTCCAATTAGTATTTGGGTTCCTTTTTTGCTCCTCGCTTCTATTCCCTATCTACTGCTGTTTGGCCGTGCGGGAGCGCAAATTTGATCGATGGTCCGAGCAGTCTCTTCAGCGGGCGCACCAGGCGGCGGCTTGGGCCATCAAGGCATCAACCACTGCATCTTTCTTCTCCCGGACGTCGCTTATTTGGCTTTGCCAGCTGCAAGAACGCACTCCAGCGGCCGACTCTCGTCTTCGCCAGGACATTAATAAATTGATCGCTACAGCGCAACTTACGGTGGATGCCACCCTTCCCGCCGCCCGTTTTGCGTCCAAGTCTATCGGCACGTCAGTGATGGCTCGCAGACTCTTATGGCTGAAGAATTGGCAGGCGGACGCTCGCCATAAGTGGCGACTGGCGACGGCCTCGTTTGCAGGAGACCGTCTGTTTGGGGAATGCCTGGAACCATTACTAATGGAGACGAAGGACCACAGAAAGATCCTGCCTTCAGCTACCAGGCGTCCGGATTCCAGGCGGCCCAGTTATCGTTCAGGTGCTAGGGCTCAGGGGTCGCAGGGCTTTTATGGGCAACAGTCTAGGCAGAGTCAGGATCGCCCTGATAGGGGTTGCCCCTTTAAATCCAAATGGCCCTTTCGAGGGGGAGGAGGTCGTTCCTTCCAGCGCCCTCAGTGAGTCCATCCCCGGGCACCCCATCAGAGGCCGGTTGGCCTATTTTGCGGACCAATGGGACGAGTCCACTTCGGACGCTTGGGTTCGAGAGACCATACGATCGGGTCTCTCTCTTGAATTCCGCTCCATTCCCCCGAGGTTTTGTATCTGCTGTCCAGTATCTCGTGTTCCGGCTAAAAGGATCCTCATGGAGACAGCTATTCAGCATTTGCTGGATATCCATGCCATCGAGGCGGTCCCTGAGGATCAACGCGGACAAGGATTCTATTCGATCTTGTTTGTAGTCCCAAAGACTTCGGGGGGATGGAGAGCAATTCTCGATCTTAAACGACTAAACCATTATATCATCTACAAACGGTTTAAGATGCACTCACTCACAACTATCTTGGAGGGCGTTAGGGAGGGCAACTTCCTCGCATCCATTGACCTCACCGAGGCATATCTTCATGTCCCGGTTTTACCGCATCATAGACAGTATTTCTGCTTCCAGTTCGCTGGGTGCCATTACCAGTACCGGGCCATGCCTTCTGGTTTGTCATCGGCCCCTAGGGTCTTCACTAAATTACTCGCGGCCCTAGCAGCGATGTTGAGAACCATGCCCGTGCGGGTCCAGTGCTACCTGGATGATATACTCATCCAGTCGCCCTCTCTTGCCCGGGCTCGTGAGGATTTGAGCACGACCATCCAGGTACTGCGACACCACGGGTTCTCCATTAATTTGGAAAAGAGTCATCTCGCTCCTACAACCAAATTGTTGCATCTAGGGGCTGTGATTAACTCGGTGCAGGGGATGGTGTACTTATCCCCAGACCATAAAGCTAGTATCGCCCATCTAGTTGCCACCATTCAGAGGGACCGGTCAGCTCCCGTAGCGTCTTTAGCTCAGTTACTAGGCAAGATGGTGTCCACCTTCGCCATTGTGCCATGGGCCCGTGTTCACTCCCGAGACCTCCAATGGTTTCTCTTGCAGTTTCAGAGGTCCGGCAGGGGCACTTCTCCAGCCAGGGTGCATCTTAGCAATAGCAATAGCACTTAGACTTATATACCGCTTCATAGTGCTTTACAGCCCTCTCTAAGCGGTTCACAGAGTTAGCATATTGCCCCCAACAATCTGGGTCCTCATTTTACCCACCTCAGAAGGATGGAAGGCTGAGTCAACCTTGAGCCGGTGAGATTTGAACCGCCGAACTGCAGCTAGCAGTCAGCTTGAAGTAGTCTGCAGTGCTGCACTCTAACCACTGCGCCACCTCGGCTCCTGTCATCGCGTCCCTCAGGTGGTGGAGGTCTCCAGCTATGTCCAAGGGTGGTCTGTTTTGGGAGCTACACCGTATGGTCGTAATGACGGATGCGAGTCTGACGGGCTGGGGCGCCCACATGGACTCCCATATGGCCCAGGGCCTGTGGTCCGAGCAGGAGGGCAGACTCAGTATCAATGTGCTGGAACTTCGGGTGATCCGCCTGGCCCTCCTCCAGTTCAGCCCTTGGGTTTCCGGCCATCATGTGTTGGTGATGACCGACAATGTTTCGGCCAAGGCACACGTCAATCGCCAGGGCGGCACGCGGTCCCGTGCCCTGATGTCGGAGGCCCGGCTCCTGGCCCTTTGGGGGGAGTCCCACCTTCTCTCCCTTCAGGCGGACCACATCTCCTGCGTCACCAATGTCCAGGGCGATTGGCTGAGCCAGGAATCCATCGACCAGGCCGAATGGCGATTGCATCCAGAGTTGTTCCAGGAACTGTCGGACAGATTTGGCCGGCCTGTGTTCGACCTTTTTCCCATGCCGGACAATGCCCAGGTCCACCACTTCTTCTCCCGGTTTGCGACTCTGGGGGCAGTCGGGACGCGCTTCGGCTGCCCTGGCCCAAAGGACTTCTCTACGCGTTCCCGCCGCTCCCCCTCTTGCCTCGGGTGATACGCAAGATTCTCCAGGAGAGGGCGGAGGTCATCTTGGTGGCACCTTATTGGCCACGCAGACCGTGGTTTGTGGATCTACTGACTCTGTCCATGTCTCCACTGTGCAGGTTGTCTCAGAGGTCGGACTCGCTCAGCCAGGGGTCGTTGATCCACCCAGACCCGCAGTGGTTCAAACTGACCGCCTGGCGCTTGAGCGGGTCGCTCTGAGCAAGGACAATATTCTGGACAATGTCATCGCCACGATGCAGGCATCCCGCAGGCCGTCCACTACCCGCATTTATAACGCAACATGGCGGGCCTTCTGCGGGTGGTGTGTGACGTCGGCCATCGTTCCATCTCAGGCGTCGCCTGTCCATGTCCTCCGTTTTCTGCAGGCCGGACTTGTCAAAGGGCTTCGCCCCAACACCTTGCGTAGACAAGTGGCGGCGTTGTCCTCTGTTCTGGCTTGCCGCAGCGGGGAGTCCTTATCGCATCATCCTCATGTCCGCCGCTTTCTATGGGGGGCCTCCAACATCTCCCCCCCGGTCGTCCATCGCTATCCGACGTGGGACCTGCCGAAGGTCTTGAGGTCCCTGATGGATCCTCCCTATGAACCTATTCGGGAGGCCTCCTTACGTGTAAGGTGGCGTTTTTGGTGGCCATTACGTCGGCCCGGCGGGTGTCCGAGTTGGCGGTGTGTCAGTGCGGTCCGATTTGTGCATCTTCCACGCAGACAAGGTGGTCCTTAGATTGGATCCGGCCTTCCTGCCGAAGGTGAATACGTGGTTCCATCGCGCGCAGGAGATTGTCCTCCTGAATTTTTGTCCGCGCCCAGTTCGCTCTGCGGAAAAACGTTGGCATACATTGGATGTGCGACGGGCGCTGCGAGTCTATATTAAATGGACTGCGGGTTTTCGCAAGTCGGAAGCGCTCTTTCTTTCCTTCCAGCCCGCTTCCTTGGGCCGTAAGGTGACGCCGTCCACGGTTGGTCGATGGATCCGATCTACCATCTCTAGAGCTTACGAACTTCAGTCTCGTCAGTCTCACATCACCGCCCACTTGATGAGGAGTGCCGCTACGTCCGTGGCCTGGGTGACTCAGGCATCAATCGAGGAGGTTTGCCGCGCAGCTACTTGGTCGTCCCAGTCTCCTTTTGTGCGGCACTATAAGATCGATATCTTGGCTTCGGCTGAAGCCTCCTTTGGCAGGAGAGTATTGCAGCAGGTTGTTAAGGACTAGGGCCTTGGCAGCGATCTAGCAACCATTGTCACTCACCCGTTTGGACAGCCAGCTTTGGTATGTCCCATTCCTGGCTGCTATATCCACCATGAGGGAGAAGGGGCGTTGGTCTTACCTGATACACCTCTTCTAGGCATGGTGGATATAGCAGCCAGTCCCGCCCGGTTGGGTCAACTTCAACTGTTGGCTTCGGTGGAGCTGGAGGAGGACTAATTTTGTTGGCTCATTTTATTGACTATGGCACAGCGGGGTCTGTCGCTTCACTTCTTCGTTTCAAACTGATTGGCATAGCAACAAGGGCAGTACCTAAACAGTTTTGACAGACTCAGTCCAATCAGAGAGCAGACGGATTTAACCCATTCTTGGCTGCTATATCCACCATGCCTAGAAGAGGCGTATCAGGTAAGACCAACGCCCCTTTTCAAACATTCTAGGGATCTCTAAATAGGCTTAGAATAGTAAACAAGCAATTTTTGATTTTTAAAATCAAAGTGGAAATATAAAAAATATGGATTGTAAAATAAGGGCTCTGGGTATACAAAAGAAAATGGTTAAAGCTTTGACAATCAAATTGGAGATATAGGTGACAAACCAAGCCAATGATCTGAATAATGACAGATTTTTTGATTTTCTGAATTTATGAAAAAGATTTGTTGAAGCCTTGAAGACTTTGCAATGGGAAAATTGTATGAGTTTGCTCACTAGTCTTTTTATATTACTATTTTTCCTATGTAACTCAGTTTACTGATAACTATAGAAATAACAATTGTGAATGAAGTAGCTACAGTAGCAAAAGGAAAAAAAATCCTCAAAATAGAAGTGGGAGAAGCATTACACATTGCTCCTTAGATGTAGCCACATCACTGTACACTATACTGTATGTTAAAAAAAAATCCTGCAAATTTATTTTAATATTACTCTGGTCAATCTTCTCTTGTAAGGTATGATGAAAGAATAAGCATTTTAAAAGCTTTGAAAAAATGCACTGCCTGAAATTATTTTTAGAACAATTTCTGTAGCATTGCTTCTGAGTTGTAGAAACACTCCAAATCAGAAAGTCAATTTTTCTTCTATTTGCAGAAGTGTGCTGGTTTTCACTGGAAAGGCGCCTGTGTTTTGTTTGGCTGCTGTTCACATACAGCTTTGGCAGGCTTCCCTTGGAGTGCTTACAGTGGATATTGCTCTCACATACAGTAGCATTCCCGTTTTAAGCATCCCAGCCACCCATTTTCTTTAAAAAAAGAAAAAGAAAGAAAAAAGAGCTGCAAGAAACTTATTTGGGTGACTTTCTCTAATGCAGCAGCAGAAGGGGGAAATCAAGGGTGATGTCCACCTTATCAAAAACACCTTTAAATGGAAAAGAATTGTTTTAGCATATAGCCATAATATTGAAACCTTTTTATACAGGAGTAAAGCAAGAAAAGGAAATACACCAAGCACACTGATAGTGTCAAATCAGTAAGACAGAAGATGCTAGGATTGCATGATATTTCAAATCCAGAAAGCTTACAGACCAATGAGATGCTAATTGTGTACCTGCCACCAAAAAACAATAACTATATGGCTAGTTACAAACTATACTTTGAGTGTTCCAAAATACATGCCTTCCTTAAACAACAAGAAAGTAAATCAACATCATAAGGAAAAGGAAAAAGGAACAGTATCTGCATCCTTCTCTAAACTAGGGCCAAACCACTTGGCTACATATATTCTCTTCTACTGAAACTATAACTTCCATTATATCTAACCAGCAAAGCAAACTTTCAATTTTTCTCCCTTTGTTTCCAGAAGTATTATAATTCCTGGATTCCTTATTAGCACCTGCTGCATCCCGACTTTGTGTATGACATCAGTTTGTGGAATAGTAGCTTACAATTACTGACATTTTATTTTGCAATGTTAAGTTTGCAATCATCTAGAAAATGAGAGTAAGAGATTGAGAATCCCTGAAAAATGAGAGGTGTTTAAGCTTAGCCCCAGCAACTCTTATTAGCAATATTAAAAGCTTTTAGTAACCCTGGAAAATATTGCTATAAATTATTTAAAACGCATACTAGTGCACGCATAACCAATATCAATGTTACATGCAAGGTCCAAAGGCAAGCCTACTTCTGCACACTTGCCTAATCATATAACTGGATGCTCTACTATCTATAAAATCTTGAATGAATTTGGAGGATCTATCTCCAATCCACAGGGCTTTGAAATTGTCCTTCCTCAAGGATTTGCCTCCATATTAACATTTCTACTAATAACACTGCCTTGTATCACTGATCCTGAACTTCTGCGGGAATGCCAATGGGACCACATCAACTTCATCTACTCCTGGC
Organism: Thermophis baileyi; assembly: GCA_003457575.1. Classification (NCBI taxonomy): domain Eukaryota; kingdom Metazoa; phylum Chordata; class Lepidosauria; order Squamata; family Dipsadidae; genus Thermophis; species Thermophis baileyi. The sequence continues at coordinate 3,610,046 of QLTV01004256.1, read as the reverse complement.
CTTTCTCTCTCACAAGGGAAAGAGGAAACACCAAAGAAACAAGAACCAGCCAATATGCTCCAAAATAGGGGACAACGCCAAATAGTTCTAGAGTAAGCCATTTCATTTTCATATGGAGAAAGCGAGCCTTGGATGAAATGGAAGACAGAAGAGAACACCTACCTTAAAGACATCCATAATCAAAGAGTAAGTTGTATAAACCCAGATGTTTTATTTGCCCAAGATATGTAATAATTATTAGTCTTTACTCACTACAGTAGTGAGTAAAGATTTTATTTACCATCGTTACTGACTACTTCTTTTGTTGCATTTTTTTAAATGTATGACATGATACAATTTTTTAAATTTTGTAAGATTCCCAGACAATATTAAAAGATATTAGATGTTAAATAAGTAAACAATAAATTAGGGAGGAGGCATCAGACCCTGAAGAAGCTATTCTCAGTGACATCCCACATTTCTTGTAATATATGGTTTTGCCCTGTGTACTGGCATTACTTTTTTAGAAACTTCCCCATTAGAGATGTTTCCTGTTTACACCTCTTATGTTTTGCTTTATATTCTATCTACTTCACTCTCTCCCTTGTTTACAAAGGTTTCATTATGTTTTCAACTAATCAGGAAGGCTGCTAATACACAATTAACATGTGATTATGAAAAAAATAGCTTCCAGAAGAAGGAAAAGTAATTAAGTACAGAACACTTTTCAATAAGTGCTCACTTTAACCCATTGTCAGAACACCGTCTAGGTTAGTCCACAATGGATGGAACAGATGCCAAGGGCAAAATGTTAAAAGCAAATAAAAAGGACATTATTTTCTTTGAAAAAAAATAATCAGTTGCTCAAAACCTTACACATGAACAGCATATTTTACTTGTTTCTGTTGTGACCTCCAGCTCTTTTTTCCCGTTACTTTTCTGGAGTGCTCTTCAAAAATATTGTAAAAGAATTATTCATTCTTTCTTCACTGTGAAGCTACATGGGCAAATCATCATCAAAATGTAAACATGGTTAATAAATTAATCATATAGTGCTTTCATTGTCTGCCTATCCATTTGTGGCAACTTGATCGAAAATCTATGGGACATTTTTCCCTCAGAAGATATGATAACAGCCATAGTCTATAAGCAGACATAGCCTTCCCCAATGTGCAGTACAAAATGGCTTATTTTCATAGACCCATCTGTCCATCGGCTTTCTAGATCCATCTACAATTCCATTCACACAGGAATGGAAAATGCCAGACAACCAATATTAGGTTCTTCAGAAAACCTTTCCACAAGGCACGAAGAAATCAATTAAAGCTAGAGTTTATATGTACAAGTACTACTAGCCATTGCCAATAGCCTAAAAGGAAGAAACCAAACTGATTATTACAGATATATATGGGCATATTCTTTGCCATATGGCCTATTCATATAACGATTCACTCTTCTTACATGATTAACATACATGAATTAGTGTTTATAGTATTGATAGCAACCAAGAGCTTGTTCATTAAACTTTCTTTTTTTAGCTCAGCCCACCACATATAATATAGATTTATAATCTGAAGCTACTCTGTCTTTTTCTCTCTTGTAAAAAGCCAATGTTGCATCAAAATTGGTGTGGCCATTTTAGATCTAGCAATTGTCAAATATGGATCTCAAAGGCTCTAGCGTTTTGATGTTTTATGCCAAACGTCTGTGGCAAAATAATTTCTTATAGATTATATATTGTTAAAGTACAACCTTGAAGGGGGGGAAACATTAGGGTTTTTTCCCTTTAGTCCCGTTGTTCAAATATCCCTTGAATTTTAAAAGTTACAGTGTAGCAGAGCTCAACCAAAAACATACTGTTTCATTGCAAAGCGGAGACAGTCTTATTGTGCACAGAAAAAATAGAATTCAAAAAAGTTTTCAAATTGTTTCTATGGTCCAAATTGTTCTCTTATGATCCTCCACCAGGAAACTAAAGCTGTCCAATGGTCCACCTTCATTTGTTAATTTATGCAAAGGTATATATAAGCACATAATAGTTCTTAGCTTAGCACAACAGTAAAACTGGTCAAATTACAACACAAATCACAACTGAACAGATATATTAATTGTTTTTTTTTCTATACATTAGATTTTAAATTGTGTATCCCATTGCAGACTACTTTTTTTCTTAATCACTCTAAATCCCATTTGTTGCATTGGCATCTTAAATAATGCAATTTGCATGGTTTAAAAAATGCCATTTCAACTAAATTGGGTCCAAAGGACTTTCAGAACTGATATGAGTGTCAGTTCAATTAGATCTGGATGATCAGTTTACCAAAGGTTTTCATTCATTTTCTCTCAAAACCAGTAAGGGGTTATGCTTACCAATATTATAGATCATATCGGAATTGTTGGATTTAATTATCCAATAAAGGAATAAATCCTCAAGCCAATTTCAATGGAAAATCTTCTGGAAATTCTGCTTTATCCAAGAAAGGAATTTTGATGATAAGCCTAGGACCAGGACAATATGGAGGGAGTATAAATCTTATCAAACCCTGTGCATTTTTTCTGCCCTAAGAAGCAGAAACAGAAAGGCAGTAACAAATTCTCAATTTCATTTCCAAAACCTAAACATGAAGGCAAGGTTAGTACCTTGTTTACTGGAATGATTATTTTTCCAGGGGAAAAAAAATCCAGCCTTCACTAATTTCACTAGTGGGAATTGTCTATTTTAGTTATGTTTCTCCCATTCATATCTATTAAAACTAAAAATGAATATCAGTTAATTCTAGTTTAAGGCATTCATATCCAATGTTAAAAATACCATCTTTCAGAATGATGAAATTAGTTCATTTGTTACATGTTTAAAATGTAATTACATACAACACATTCAAAGATTAGGCTTCTTATTTTTAAGATAGCACAAATAGAAAGTAAAACTCTGATAGAAAGGTTAACACATGCCATTTAAAACTGAAATTTGTAAACATTTTAGACTGGTTGAATTTTTTTTTCCACCAAGTTGTTTTAAAGTATTTTTAAACTCTAAAATGTCTGGTCCTTTAAAAATTAGTGGTTGGTAAGGGAAAGAGGAACACTTTACATTGGTAACTTCAAAGGCAGATATCAGCTTTGTGGGGAAAATGTATTTAGAAAGCCGTTTTGAATTCTAAGTCCATAACTTATGAGGAGATTTTTAAGGACATACAGTATTATATAATAGATTTTTTTTATGAGTTAAAATTACGAAAGCTACATGAAAGGAACACGAATTTGGGACAGACTTTGGTGTTAAGCTTTTTCAATTCTATTCAAAGCAAATCTTCTCTTCACTAAAAAAATGTGACCCACCTGAAATAGCAATATTATGCTGTTAGTTAAAATTAGGTACAGATATGTCAGTCCAGTACTATTATTGTAAATCTGTAAGCAGAACCTTAAAAGCCCACTACTAGTATGTTGAGAAAACTCCTTCTTACCATTCTTATATTAAATGCTGTGAACATTTTTAGCTTCTGCTGCATGCAAGGACTGCACTGATCTGAGACTAGCACTATATACCAGTGATGGCGAACCTTTTTTGGTTTGCGTGCCAAAAGGGGGTGGGCATGCGCGCTAGCACGCACGCACGTGCCCACACTCATTCCCTCCCTGTGCATGCGCACAATCCCCACGCTGCCTCCTGCGCATGCACACAACCCCCTGCTGCCCCCTGCACACAACCCCCCCCCCGCTGCCCCTGCGCATGT
>QLTV01004256.1:3540580-3606080 GCA_003457575.1 Thermophis baileyi | reverse complement strand
GTGCCACCTGTGGCACGCGTGCCATAGGTTTGCCATCACTGCTATATACCCTTGAACCCCATAGTATCAGGGGCCTCAGCAATCTGATCAAATTAGGGTTTGGTCCTGCTCTGGTCCAGAAGACAACTTATACATATTGTTTGCTGGTGGACTTCCACTGGCAAGAAATCCCACCTTGACCCATCATTGGGTTTCACGGAGTTTCCCTTTCTTTCTGGAATCCAAATCACTGAAGCCCCTTCTTTTCATCTTTCCCAGTTAGTCAAACAGCTGCTTTGCTGCTTCTCTGCACAATGGTCAATCTCCCTCCCCAATTGCTGTAAAAACGAAAGTGGTGAAAGAAGGGTAAAGATGAGCTGGGCACTGGCTGGGAGGAGTCAATGGGAGGAAATCATGCACCAAGAATAGCAGGAGTGAGGACCATTATACAGCAGCATAAAAATTGTTGTAGATGATGACAAGCAAAGGACCTACAGAGAAAAGTTTTTCTCACTAGTGGACAATAACCCAGTGGTTCTCATTCCTATCCTTATTCCCATCCCCAATGCATATATGTATTCAAATACTAAATGTTGAACAAATCTGGCAAAGTCGGTTTAAGCAAATGTTTCCATTTGTCTAACCTTATGGTTCTTTCATCCCATTCCCATGTTAATTTGCTTTAAAAAAAAAAGGAGAGCTGCATTATTCTTCCTACCATATGTTTCTAACTATGGCATCTAATACAGAAACGAAATAATTGAATCATGGAATAGAAAGAGACTTTTATGGTAATTTATTTCTATTCTGTCCTCCAATCCCTGAAGCCATAGTATCCCTCAAAGATGTCATTTGCTTGCTACTAAAGTATCTCCAATGAAAGGTAACCTACCACTCCATAAAGATGTTATAATCCACTGTCAAACAGATTCTATTACAAATTTGAGCTTAATGTTTAGCCAAAATCTACTTCTTTGCCACTTCCATTCAAGTAATCTAGTCCTACCCTCAGGAATCACAGACAAATCTTCTGTCCCAACAGTTCTTGAGATATCTGCCTTCATAATTTCTCTTAAATTCTCTTCTTCAAAATCACATGTACATTTTTCAAAGATGCCTAAGGAGTGCGAATAGTAGTATATTTGGTACCCAGATCTCACAGAAATTTCCAGATTAAAATATATATTCAATGTAGTATATTTTAAAGATAGCATGCTGTTTTTAAAGAGTGTTTTTCCCTTATATCTATTGAACACTCAAAAGCCATCAGAAAATGAAAAGACCTGTGCTTTGGCAATAGGTTTGTGAAGATGTGAGGCAAGAATAGAGGTCTATACATACATTTAATCAGTCATGAGGAATCAGTTTATTATGTGCTGCAATTCAGTATGATTCCCAGGTATTATCATCACTTAAATAGTTTTGCTATATATGTTTCTATTATGTTAAGAAAAACTAATTTTGCTACAAGTAACCAGTGACCTGCTACAGTAGTTATCACCTCTAAAGCTTCTCCAGATAAACATCTCACAAGAAGCCAAAAGAGAATTTTTTAAAAGTCAGGTGGTTTTAAAAATGGAAAAGTCTAGAAACAAAAATCTGGCCCAGTGCCCCATTCTCATTCATGCCAAAATATGTATAAATTGGAGCCTTGCAAGAAAATAGTTAGACAACAGCGTTGTCCATGGTAATATGAATGGGAATTAGATATGATCAAATGGGCTCATTGCATTTTCAACAGCACATCCAATCTTCTCCTCAACACCCCCCCCCCACTTTAATGGAATACATGACAAGTGATACTGTAACCAAGCAACCAGTCAGATGAAGAGTTTCAAAGTTCCAGCATGTGATCATTTTTTGCTGATGATTTAGGAGAACAGGATCCAACCAAAGAGGTGATATTCCTTTTCCAATGCCCATGATTATTCCTCACTGGTGTTATTTTTCTCCTTCAAAGCTTAAGAATGTTCTGTTTTTAAGTTTTCTTGTGCATGAACTCTTGCACAAAACAGAGGGATGTTTTTGTATTGTCAAGATGGAATTATTAGTCACGTGCATATATAACAATAATCTCTTCTTCTCTTTTCATATTCTGACTGTAACACATATACTCTCATTTTTACACGCATGCTTACAGACAGGTTTGTGCTTAAATTCTTTATTTTTGCACACAAAGCCTACTCCTAAGGGCAGAAATGCAAGGAAACTGCATATCTCCTTATGTGGACCATAACAAAGCACAAAATCTGCCAAAACCTGTTGAAAAGGAAGGGCAGTGTTATCCTATTTCAGTTGCCTACTAAAGTAATAACCTTTCCTCTGCTCTAAGCACTGAATGAACAAGATCAGAAAGAGAGATCTGTACAGCATAAGTTGTCAACATCAGTAGGTAACTGAAATAGGTTAACACTGTCCTTAAGCTGCTATAGCCTTTCTCCTCATCTTGATCCCAATGATCTCAATGCTGGTTTGTTCCTCTGTCCTCATCTCATCACCACTCCAGCCCACTATTCTGGGTATAGACTGATATAGATGACAATTGTTTTTGATTCAGGATGCATAACTCAGAAAAGGATTAATTATCTCAAATTACAAACATCTGAAGACAACCTACCAATTTGAAAGATTCCCATATTGCCACAAATATACTGGTATGTCTCTGACTTCTTCTAGTTTTTTATGAATGTATATCTATGGGAACTGTTTACCTAGGGAGGACTTGTTTTGGGGACCTTAGAACTATTCCCATTTCCCACCTTTGAGCAAAGGAGAAAAAGTCAGAGGTGAAGGCCAAACAAAACAATATGGAATGAATGTGTCTTCCAAATATTGTGCTTCCATCTGCCCAAGCCAATATGTTAACTGGTCAACCATAACAGAAATTATAGACCAATTAGATCTTGAGACAAATAGGTTCTCCATAGCTTCAGTCAAGCAATTCCAGGCGTTTGCCTGTGGTATTGCAGACTAGAAAACAAGTTGTTCTCCGATAGGCAGTTTTCGATGGAAATTGAGTCAGCTGGGGAAAACTCATGGATTGAAATAAATGCTCTTTCTGATATCCACAAGGTAGCAAACAGGAACGGGAGAAAGGAAAGCCACGTCCGTCCAGTCTGAGGACTGAGTCGAAGCTGGGAGTCCCGGCAACAGAGGCGGAGCTTCTCAACTTTGACAGACTCAGTCCTACATGCTGAATGGACGAGGTCAACCCATTCCTGGATGCTAGCTCCACCCACTATGGAGAATGGTGTGGCATAACTTAACACCACTTTAACAAGTGGATAAATTCACTAGATTATACTGCAACTGTCCAAGCCTTTCAACAGAATAAAGCTACCAATTTTTTAGATTCGTTTTAAAAATTAATATAGAAATCAGATCTAAAACAAATGAAGATGTGCAAGCCATTTTATCGCTAAACTTTAAGCAGGGAAGAGACCCTTACAGTTTTCCATCTGAGAGAAGAAAGAAGTGATTAGTGGCAGGACTACCGTAAAAAGTAGTTCTTCAAAATTTATAGCACAGGTAGACAAGTATGAGGCAAAGTTTTTAGGCAGGCAGATTGATAAGATAAAGAATCCATTCTAATCACTCTTTTTAAATTAGGGTGTCAGAGCCTAAATTATCCTGAATGCCCTCCAAAACATCAGGTTGTTTTTTTTAAAAAAAAAATCTGAATTGCAACTGTGTAATATTCACCATATAACAATTAAGCCTGGATCAAAACCTGTATATTGATTTGTTTATTTTAGATGTGCAGTTCACTATATTCTTAAGGTTCAAGACATATATAAAAAAAGAAAAACAAATATTCTGCCCTCCAGTGGAACAGAATAAAATATAATCAAATATAGTGAAAATGCTATATTTTACCACTTTAATTCATAGACCTAGAGCCAATCAAAAGAGTTAGATTTATATAACTTCTAGGAATATTCAGGGCGAGGAACTGAATTATTTTTCCTATAATTCATGGCTTTGTGCCTATATTATATAATAACCATAATTGTTATGTAATTAATATAGATATATCTTGAGGCACTTTCCTAATATTGGTTAAGATTATCATGCCCACAGGTAATGAAGAAAATGCCTGAGGGAATTAAAACTCTTTATCAACTTTTAGACCAGGAAGCAGACTCAATTTTTAACTCAACCGTGTGTTTTTCATAGAGCTGTTATAAGTGACTCATTTCTAATATTTTATTTTATTAATTCAAATTCTTGTTATTTACTTGGTGATTTATAGTTTTTCAACCATTGGTCTCAAATATATTTTGATTTAACTAAAAAGCAGGCTGGCTAAAACCATCTCTTAAATATTATACCAAAACAAAATAAACCAGATAAAAGTATGAAATTATCATCGGTCTCCCAACATCACACCAGGTAATAGATTGGAACATACGTGAATTTAAAAATAAAATTAGAATTCAGTACCTTATTGAGGTCTTAGCAAACAGCAGTGCCTGGCTGACCTTGTTTGGCTTCAGAAACTATGTATAATGGTTTGATCAAAACCAGATCAATTTTCAGCTGACACTTGGGAAAACAACCACCTGCACATTCCTCAGTTATCTAGAAAGAAATCATCCAGCTCAAGGGTGGGTTCTAACTTGCCTCGCTGCCGGTTCACTTCCTCCTGCGCCGCGTGGGCGCGCGCGCGCGAATGCGCAGTGCAAAAAAAAAAAAAAATCCCCCCCCAAAAAAGCCAAAAACAAGATGGCGACACATGCGCAGTGCCGGAAACTCAGCTTCTGCGCATGCGCAGAAGGAAAAAAAAACGGAAAAAAAATTCAAAAAAAAATATTCAAAAAAAAATAATCCAAAAAAAGATGGCGGCGTCCACAGACCGGCACCGACCGAACCGGATCTGTGACGTCATCGTGACGTCACCAGCGGGTCGCTACCGGTTCAGGCGAACTGGTCCGAACCAGGAGGAATCCAGCTCCTAATTCACACCAATATATTTTAGAAAAAGATGAAACAAAAACCTCAACTGTAACAAACTGAAAGATAATAGGTTACAAAATGAAAATAATCAAGTTGCTCAGACTTCTGTGATGTTCTCCCTTACCTTTTCACTACATTTTCTTAGAGAACACTTTTTTAAAATCTTGATTTCATTTTACAAAACTACCAAGAGCTTGACATTAGTACCAGTAGGCATTATGGCTCTTTTAAGGAAGGCTACATTGCTTTGCATTCTTGACTTAGATCGTGGCAGTCAATCTTTTAGGAACACAATGAACAGATCACCAATGTTATTTTCAACAAGAGTAATAGGTAGATGTGCAGGTCAGTCAACTGGTTAATGCTATTTCTCAAATGACCAGCTAAGTGGTCAAGAACAGCAAGCAATCAAGTGGCTGACCTGACAGTACCTCTGATCATGTTACTTTACTCTTCCGGCTCATTACCAAACAAGGATTTCCACACTAAATTCACAACTTTTTTCACTCAGTGTACATCACACATTTCCTTGAGATCTGCTCAGTTTTCCACAGATTGCGCTCAAATGAGATTTTGTCCTTAGACTCTTAGCAGATAGGGTTGCCAATTCTTATCAGATAAACCCCCAGATTATAATGATCCTATGATGAGCAACTATGTCAATTTTATGCAGAAGCTAAAAACTGTTTTGATAACTCTGCCAAAAGCAGCACAAGCTGATCGAGAAATTTGCAGATTGTGCCAAAGTATAACCAATTGATACACAGGTAATCCTTACTTAATGACTCTAATTGGAACCAGCCACTACATTGCTAAGCAAAATAGGCATTAAGCAAAACATCATGCGGCTGTTCCTCTTAGCAATGTTAGTTCCAACAGTTGTGGTTGTTAAGTAAATCACCCATGGTCATTAAGCAAAACATCACATAACCATGTGATAACCAGTCAAACCTGACTTTGAGACCTCCTGCCAACTGGAAAGGTTGCAAATGGCAATCCTGTGACCATGGGATGCGGCAATCCTTGAAATGTGTGACGGTTGCCAAGCATCGAAATCATGATCATGTGACTACAGGGACACAGCAATAATCTTAAGTGTGAGGATAGGTTGTAAGTCACTTTTTTCAGCACCATCATAACTGTAAACAGTTGCTAAATGAATGGTCAATAAGCAAGGACTACCTGTACAAACAATGCTGCTCTTCACTTTTCAAATTACCTTTTGGTCTTCATGAGATTCATTAGTGAAATATTTTCAGAGAATTGAATGCGGTGATCTATTTATGTAGTTAAGGTGATCTGTTTAGACATTTGATTTCAAAACCTACAGTATATTGAATGCATCAGGAATGTTATGACATAACTTTGTATACACAAAGTAGCACGCTAAGCTAGAGAAATGTCCCACTGATCTTGCCCTGGACTATCTGATCTATAACGTTCCTTCAGAAGCATTCAGATGGACTCTATGAAAGTGGAGTCTATCCTGACCTGTCAAACCCCAAGTAATGTCAAATATAAGTATTTTGGGATTCTAGGATTTAAAAGAGGCTTTCATCTCCAGTACCTGTGGTGTCATGTAGATTCCAGACATCTTTGCCCTAGATGTCCTAGTCCTTATTCTCCTTCAGGCCATTATTCATGAAGAAAGGCATTTATTGCTATGTGTCTTTTATTCTAAAATGCCTAATACTTTTACTTGCTGAATGTAACTATAGTACTACCAAGGGCCTGATGCTAAGAAGAATCAAGCCTCGTTTTTAACTAGGTGGGAGTCTGCCACACAAAAAAAAACAGGGCTATAGGCTAGATTGGGAAGTTTACAAATATTCCAGAAGAAGTCAACAGTAACCAATTATTGTATTATTACTAAGAAAATGTATAAACATGTCCTTGAATTTAAGGAGTTGAGCTTGTGCACCATCACAGTTCCAAAGGACTCTCTCAATGCTTCCCCAAGATAAAATATAGTGTTAAAGCATCCACAATCCAATTAAAAAAAAGAACAGAATGCAAAAAACTCTCTCAGTGCTTCCCAAAAATAAAATATAGTGTTAAAGCATCCACAATCCAATTAAAATAAAGAAAAAAAAAAAAAAAAAAAAAAAAAAAAGGTGAATAAAACCAATCTATAAATCCAGGTGAGATGGCATCGTGGTCCAAACACTCTCTCCAAAAGATCTCCATTTTCAGCTACTTCCAGAAGCTGATGCCCTTGGCAGGCTTTTCCAAAGGACTGGTGCTGCCAACAAAAACCAAAGTCTCCAATCAAAGCTAAGCAAAAGTACCCCAGGGCATGGCTTCTATCTGGAGCCATAAGACCAGGAGACTTGACTTTACTTTAGTAGCCTTTTAAGGAATTTGTCTCTTTAGATTCCTGATGTCTGACCATTAACAATTTCTGAGCTGTAAAATCCAGGAAACCACTAGCTGGCAGCACAGAGGGCTTTCTTGCCACTTAGCGGTCATTTGTTTTTGCCATTTTGAATTAGAATGTTCCTTGTGCTCTTTGGAGAATATATTTGGGGGAGTATAAGAACAGCTTTTACACCACACTACTCCATGTTATGTTGTTTTTGTCTGTTGGATAGTATGCCTGGCATTACTAGTAGTTCAATGAGCCTTATTTTCAATATTTAAAAAAAGCTAAACTTAGTCCTCAATATTTACGGTTTACATTATTCTGAGGAAATTATCTCAACAGAAAAAATGAGTTCCATTTTAACCCTTACTCTTACCTTTAACCATACATTCATCATCATTTTCTGATTACTGCTGTTCTTTCAGTACTACTCTTATGTACTTGTACTATATCAGGGTTCCTTTGATGAAGAGAGAAGAAATTTTTGTTCATTTGTCCTCTAAGAAGCATTCAGAATATTCCACACTGTACCAATGCACTCTTACTGCTGAGAGTGTTTTTTTTTTTAAAAAAAAATAAAAAATTCAAACGGCTCCTAACTGAAGTAAAGGCAGCTGCTTACCTATGTGTTAATTACCATAAATATTTCACTTTACTCAATAAAGGACACCAGAGTGAAAATAAAACACTGATGGGATTCATCTTTGCAGATCCATTCCCCCATGTACTGGATACATCTAAATCTTGTAACATGAGAAACTTGTTTTAATAAACATTGCACAGTCTGTCTTTGAATCTGTGCAACTTGCCTGCCTTCTGTTTGCTGGTACTTTTCTTGTTCAATTTGCAAACAGCTATGTCTCCCTGAGTGCACTATGAAAGTTGGTATGCTGCATATTGAACACCACAGGCCCATCAATTTAGTATGACACAAATTCGCCCAGTGGAAGGATGTTTTGCACTGGGCTATTGTCCACAAACCATTATTTGTCGAAAAACAAACAAAAGGGGAGAGCGTCTGCCAGTCCTCTTAACAAGAGACTTTCCCACTTTCTGAAAATGTGAGATAATGAATAAAAATGTTCATTACGGAATTATTCACTTTTCTTCCTGATTCACATCCCAGTAATTACCATGACCACTCTAATAAAAACTGCTACAAAACGAAGGTCAACTAGCAGTTAGAAGTGTTCATTTTCATTTCAATGTATTCATCTCTGGCTCCTAATGGCCTCATTTTCTCCTATGCTCTTTAATAAATACCACTGAATTACAGGTTAAATAGCTAAATTAAATTATTGCAATTACAGCGCACAGAGCACTGAAGCTGGTTTACCTTTCCCAGTTCAACTACAGGGGAAGTTTCAATGGCCCGAGAATTCTGATTGCTGTCAATACACGGATTGTTTGAAATCTATGTTTAAATGGTCAGATATATGGTTACATTTTCTGCCTCTTCTGCACCCCCCCCCCAACACACACACACAAATTTTCCAGGAGAAGGGCTATCATGATTACAGCAGGAATTCAATTTTAGGACTGGACTCAATATAATGCAATACAGGGGCAACTCCATTTCCTCTATGAGTTTCTTCATTATTTCCTTTTGCTCAGAATATACTTACTCTGATCCAGTAGGTTTTACACGCAGAAGAGACTTAAGCAGAATTTTGCAAGAACAAGAACTATCTCATTTATTCCAGTGACTTGAAGTTCTCTAGGCATTGGAGATTTGAAAAGAATAAAGCATTCCTTCTCTAGAGAATGTTTCTGTCTCTTTTTTGCTTCAAATAATATGATTTTTTCCTATCATTTTAACTTGTGGTCAAACCTTTATGCTATTGATACTATTTGATTACAAGCTGGAGTGTAAGATACCTAGAAACCTTGTTGGAAAACCAGCATAGATGTATTATGGATATGGTAAGGAATAAGCACAATATTTTCTAATTTTTTAGAAAGAATTTAATAAAGAATGAGTTCTCATGTCTTTTCCCCATATTTTGAAGCAAATCAACCTTTTCATCAAAAATAAGGGGAACATTACATGAACTCACACACAGAATCAGAATAGAGCTGGAAGGGACCTTCTAGTCCAGCCAACAACACAAGCACACCCCAAAATGGGCACAAGGGATCTCCTCTCACAAGCAAGATTTACAGAACTGGTTCAGAAAGCAACTTCAGAGCATAATTGACTCCATTTTTTAATAAAAGGGGAAATTCTTGAAGTTGCTACAAGTTTTTACTGTTAAGAAAATAATGCAACCTTGCTCCTTTGCAACGGGAATGGAAAGAACAGTTTAATAAATTTGAAGGTTTGAGCTGCCACCAGCCTGCAATTATTTTACATGAGCAAATTAAAAATGTTCTTCATTATTTAAATATATTCCTGCATTTATTTACATAGTTCCCCCTCCTTCAGCTTAATTATTTAGCATACTCTTATAAGAACGAATATCTTAATAATGAACGCTGTGGAAATGGTTTTTTTAGGGTTTTGCTTCCAAAATATATGTGAATTTCAGCTACATTTGTTGTGGAACAGCTCCCCCTGACTACTTCATTCCTAAATCTGCAAAAACAACATAGAGTAGAACTAATGAGGGGGAAGGTGAAGGAATTTTTCCCAGTGTTTGAATATTTACAGATACAATCAATCCCTTAGTGCTACTAATACTAAATATGCATGCAACTTTTATTGTAAACCGCTCAGAGTCATTTAGGTAAGATGGACAGAAATGTAATGAATAAATAAACTTACATTTGTGAGGTTTATTATCCCAAAAAAGTATTACTTTATTTTTACCTATTAATCCACCTGAACGAATGTCCCATCCTAAATGGAATCATCCTCATATATTTGTAGGATGTTCAAATGATTTATTTACTGTATGTAGCTACAACTATATTTGCATGATATAGACATGTGTAATAAGTATCCGCCACAGCCATTATTATATTTAGACAGGGCTTACATATCAAAAGCAGTATCATATAAAAAAGACCTGCTAAGGAACTTAGGTTGATCATAAAATTTCTAATACGGGCACCTAGTTCATCATAAATGGTCAGATTTGCAACAGGTGAAGGGACCAAAGAAAAATAGCAGTGCAGCTCATTCCCTCAAATATACTTTTTAAAATTCTCACTTCTAAGAGTATAACGCCTGGGGGGAGGATGAAGAAAAAAACCTACAATATTTAATGTTTTGAAAATCAATATGAGAAAGAATGCAACTCATTTAAGATATGACATTTAGCCATGTTTTGACACAGCATGAATGAGCTTGAATTCATGTACTTTCTCTCCTTGTATCTTCCAGTACCTTTTCATTTGTGAAAATTAGTTTGCCATTGCATCAAAATCATCGAATTATTATTTGCATTTGCCTTTCAACCCAGAATTGCAAAACATATCAGCCTGTCATCTAAAATTCAAGATCACCAGGAAAAGGATGGGAGATGGTACTGCAAAACAAGAGAGGGAATGTCAAGACATTCCTCTTCTATCAGCCATGATGGAATATTATATATCTGGCATACCAGACTTCTCAGCAAATATCTAGATGACATACAATAAAAACTTCAATAAAAAGGATTATAAGAAACTCTCCCGCCCCAAAATTTAGTGATATACCCTATATATAAGATTCAGATATAATAAAACAAGACTAGCAAGAATAAAAACAAATAGAACCAATAGACTTGAATCATGGTATATATGACTGCGGTGGCGCAGTGGTTAGAGTGCAGTACTGCAGGCTACTTCCGCTGATCACTGGTTGCCAGCAGTTTGGCAGATCGAATCTCACCCGGCTCAAGGTTGACTCAGCCTTCCATCCTTCCTAGGTGGGTAAAATGAGGGCCCAGATTGTTGGGGGCAATATGCTGACTCTGTAAACCGCTTAGAGAGGGCTATAAAAGCACTATGAAGCGGTATATAAGTCTAAGTGCTATTGCTATATTTCCTATAGAACATTTGAAAAGTAACAGCAATTAAATATAAATGATGACCTACCAACTGGCCTTTCAAAATCTGTGGGTACAGATCTCATTGTGAGAAAGAATAACTAATCTTCTTTTGAGCCAAGCATAAGTGCAGACTTGTCCATCTGACAAACTGCTACCAGTTTTTCCCACTATATCATAAAACACACCTGTAATAATGCGTATGACTATACAATAGAAGTGGGAGTAGAGGAGAGAGTTACAGTTGGATTCTTCCCCCAATATTATATAATCTAAAAATGGGATTTTCAACTGTTGTCCTGTGAGATAAAAATAATTCAATAGTTTGTCTCTCCCTAGGTTACATCAAAAACAGCAAAGACTTTTTAGTTGAAGGAATCATTTTCTGTCCCAGACAAATATGCAGGTAGCTCTGAAATAAAGGAATTAAATCAGATAGACATGGACTTTTTGATTTGGTAATGCAAAGGCTATCTTGCAAAACCATGTGCACCCTTTATCAATCACACCTACACAAAGACATGGACAAAGAAAGGCAGGTTTACACTTGCCAACTGGCCCAATTAATATTGTTATAAGATCTAGGCTGTGAAATGGGTGGGTTAGGTGATAGTTCACACTTATAGGAGCAACTGTTCACACTTTTGTAAGAAATTCCCCTTGGAAAATGACATGTGTATTCATTCTTTGTCACACCCTTTTCTCCATGTGAAAGGCTTAGAAGGATACACTACTGATTCTTTGTCATGAATGTGCTTTGGCATTTTATATTCCACTAACATGCACACACCAAATAATGTCACAACATAGAATGCAGCTAAATGCTATTAACTATTATAGAGGGGGGAAAGAGGTATGCACAGCTGCTGTTTTTGTGAATAGCCACGTGTTTATCAGAACATTTTATCTGTGTATTTCCAAAAAGAAATGACCACCCACATGTTCTCCCCTTTATGGTTACATCACAACTTTGGCCAATTCTCCCACTATTACAGTGCTAAAAAGGCTTTACCAGATACTAGAAATTATACAGTTGGTCCCACAATCCTGAAATCTACCTATCTATTGTAACCTGGAATAGCTTCATTGTTTGAACTTTATGGACCAATGATTAATTTACTGTAATGTAGCTTTTCTACATGTTTGAAGTATTTACAAGATGTACTATTTGAAAGTAGTTATTACTTCTGACTAGCTAGTCATTTCTATTTAAGAATATCACCTGACTTTGCTGTTAGAATCATTTTTTTACTGTCCCAGTTTTGTCTCATGACTAGTGGTATTCTTATTGGCCTTCCATACCTCAGCCTACTGTTCTTGCCCTCTATTAATATGCATTTTCTAGCTTTCACTCATTGAACATTTGAAGGTAAAAGCTTTAAGTCTCAATAAGCTATTTTTTTCACAAAGCTTCACAGAAAACTGAAACACATCATAAACAGCAGCATCTGATAACTAAACTATTTTGCGCTGCACTCTAGTTCACACTTCAATTATTATAGGAATGAAAATGTAAATGCTCCCTGCACACCCAAGGCTAGCATGTCAAAGAATCCATCTAGGCTAGCCTAGATGACATGCTGGTTTTGCACAAGCAACGTATATCATATTGTACTTAAAAGAAATGGAGAATATTCAAATGAGCCAGCCCCAAGTTGGATGTAATTTAATGCTGAGTATAGCAGTCCTCTGAGTCATGAATGTATTCTTCTACATGTGAGACTACTACATTTTTCCTGATAACACTCATCATCAATTATGCAAGTATGCCATCTTGTTCAAGCCATGGAAATTCATGATCAGATTTTTAAATGGATCAAAACAGACATACAGACCATGGCATTTTAATTCTTTCACCATGCCACTTCTCAAATCTAGACTGTCTCCCCAGGGGTTCTATTAAGTACCTATAAGATGAGTCCAGCATTACATGGAAAACTTATTACCTCATAATTTTCTCTGCCTTGCAATTAGAGATTTAATCCTCATTTGAACTAAATGACTACGTTTCTATTTAAAGAAAGGAAGTCAGAATTATAACCCACATTGCCTTTGTTTGTTTGCTTAATACAACTTTTTCTTTTTTAAACAGAAATAGACAGCTACAGGGCAAACGTCTTCCTACAACACTTTTGGCAGAAAGGGAATGAACAGCACATCCGAACTAAGAATTTTGCACAATATTCCATGAATAAAATGCCAAAGGGATGATGGAACTGGCAAGAACAGTAACGAAAATTAGAACAAGAGAACTTTTGGATTACAGCTCAGGATGATACCACTATGGGCAAGGAGGAGAAGTTAGATGAAAAAGATAAATACAGTTGACATTTCTTTGGAAAAAAGCTGGAGAGATACTGTTGGTCAGGATTATTAATTGGCTAGCAAATTATAGAGATTTTATTAAATGTCAAATAAACTCCCATTGAGTTTATGAACCACACATTCATATCCCTCCACATTTAATCCTAATCAACGTCCTTTTCTGCAAGAAAAACATATGTTGAATGTGGATTTATGTGATGAATTTAAAAACTGTTCCTTGATAAACACGCTGAAAGAATTTGTTCAAAGGATCTAGGCAATGGACAGTCATTCCATGTTTTTTTTCAGAAATGAATGTCCAGGGACCATTGAGTAACTCCTTCATATTTATGAAAAAGCAAATACATTCGAATATCAAAGAATATCAGTGTAAAGTAGCTGTATGATTTGCCTGGGGATGGCTGACTTTGAAGTGTGAGAAAGCATCCCTTCTTTTATTCAGGTGTCAGCCCAATCTTTCCCCCAGGTCAGGAAAAGGAGAGCCTGAGGCCTAAGCACAAAATGAAGAAACCCTATAAGTAAACCAGATTAATCAGCCTCCCTGGGGCTCTAGCTTTTGATGACCCTTCTCTCCACTCTCCACACCTTTATTCTTCACTCCCAGTTACCAGCATAATTATCTCACTATTATATAAGTCTGGTTAAAATTCAGAATTTGTTAATAAGATAGAATCGTTGACCCTAACAATGTTGAGGTTTGGTCACTGCTGGAATTTAAAGTCACAATTTTGTAGGTGTAAAAAAACTGCCAAGACATGAAATGGAAAACAAATAGCTATGCTTTGTTTATATTAATTTTAATCTTGTTTTTTTTCATGCATCACATCCTTACCACAGACCATTTGGGCCAATATTTCTATAAAATCCACATCAACCTTTTTTGTCATAGAAATTTCCATTTCAGTCTTGCACATCTCCATTTAGAAATATTAGGAACTAAGTAAAGGAAAAGAGCTAAAAGCCCAGAACAGCTGCTGGCAGTTAAAGGGGCAATGCCAGGCTAGTTGGACAAAGAAGCTGACAAGTTCCTTTGTTCTATGGTCAATCATTCAATGGCTATATTCTCACAGACTGAATTTAACCCTTTTCTGTGGTTGCAAAATATACAAAATTGTATACTAACCACATAACACATTAAGCCATAAGAAATGAACCAATGTCAAAACTAACCAGGCATAATGTGTATATAAATGCAGCTGCTAAGTTGAGAGCTGTCTTAGTTAAGCATACTGTAGGAATACAGTTAAGGACTCGCAACAAGTACGGTAGTATATTTAAACCAGCACCAGATAATATAAATGTATTCCCATGATAACTCTGCTGCAGTGATTGGAGGCCCTAGCAACCACCCTGAATGTGACAATAACAAAGGTTAACAGCCAATATGCTGCGTGTTAGCCAGTATAATAAGTATGTGGATCATTTGACCAATTGTATTTATTTATATGCATACTCCTGATAAGCAACCTGCTGCGTCCGGGTTTCCCTCCAGTCCGCAGATGATGCAGACGCCGCTGAGCCCTGATTGGCTAAAGCATTTCAGGCGCGACTATATAAAGAGCTGTCAAAGGCGCTGACTCTTGCCACTCTTGTTAGCTGATCGAGCCGCGCTATCTGACAGAATAGCGCTTTACTGTTAGCGATGTTTATGAGCTGAATAAACCTGTTAACCTTTACCTACGGTGTCTTGCCTCAGTTTGTAAGCCCGCTCAGGACTCAACACAACCAGACATTTTATTATGGATGTTCATTTTATTAACTTCATATTTAAATGTTGTATTTTTTGTAATATAAGGGAACTTATTCCTATGTAAATATATTAATTGAGCATTGAAGAAACAAAAACAAAACAAAACTAGACTAATAATCAAGACTGTGCTGTGACTTGACTTTAAAATATAAATCAGCTCTTTCACCTAAAATATTTATTTTTAAAATCTAAGTTGGTAAATATGGCTGTTATGGTTCTTGTATTTGGTATGCAAGGAAAAACAAGAATTTACATCCCAACTTAAATAATGCATATGTCTGTCTAAATCCTCTCCTCTCTGTTCCTCTCTCACTCACACATTCTTCTCTACTCACACACTTAAAACCATTAAGTGCACAGTCCAATATTACCAGCTGCTCCACTGTTGTCCTATGATAGTTACTTTACATATGCGTGTCAACACTATACTTGCAACTGTCTGATAAATTTCCCTTTGAGGATATCCCCTAAATACAAACTTTCCATGGATGTGTGTAGTACGGACAGAGATAATGCAGAGTTTGGAATCACATCCTAGCACTCTGAAAATCTTCCAAGATTATGCTAAGTTTAAAAAAATAAAGCAGATCACCCTTTTCTTCATAAAAAAGGAAAATACATTCTGCTATGAGTTTTACTATTACTAGCAATACAGATGTCATCAGAATTGCAAAACAAGTTCTCAGTATTTTGACACTGTGGAAATCTATTTATATTTTCCAGCTGTTTCTCCAAGGTGCCATGTGGCATTATACTGCTACATACCTTGAACACTGAGTCAGCACTACATTTAAGTGGTTTTGCCCATTCCAGAAAATCCCCAAGTTATTTAATTGCAGTTTAATAGGCCAAATCTGCCAATAGACCTTGCCAGCCTCTGCTTCTTACACTGTTCTCTTCTAGGAGCTCTTGAAGCACTAAATAAGTAATTCTCTAAAGTTTAAACCATTTGCCTCTGTTTCGTTTGAAGCAGAAAAGAATTTCTCAGGAAATTCTAATACAAATCAGCCCAGTTCCATTTGCTTCACATATGCCCTTTCACATGTGTGGGGGGGGGGGAAGGAGAAATCTTAATCACTTCAGGGCAAGATTCAAAGAGCAGCTATTTGATCTATTAACACTGAAATGAACATTATGTATTTGCTATGATTATTATTTGGATATGTCTCTGGATATGTTATACACATAAATATATCCACATTTATCTATATAATGAATTTATTAAATTTAAATATGAGAAAATTTTAAAACCTCATTTGAAACAAATAAATTGTAGCTTTGATTTGCATTTTGAAAACTCAAACCCATACCCTAACAGCAGCTGCTCAATATGTCAGAATAATTAGCCTATGCAGATGCAATAGCATACTCACTGCTCCCACCATAGCAATAAACGTTACTAATAAATAATTTGAAACTCTATATGGACTGTGTAAGAATAGGAATATGGATTTATATACCTATAGTTGTTTCTGGGTCAGAAATCAAGCAGATTTTTCTACGCATTACAGTAAGCCTCTAAGTTTGCATTTCAATATTATTCATTTAGCATTCTTCAGCATTTGCCCCAAGCAACATTACAAGAAACGCCTAAGAAAGATTTCAATGCAGGTATTAACAGCTCCCACCCACTGGATGAAATGACATCATGCTAAAAGCAGAGGATTTTCCTCTTTCTTGGCTGTAACAAGAAAGGCAGCTAGTCTGATCTTGTCCTCTGTCCCACGGGCTGCCTCATAAGATATGTAGCTTCATTGCCCCCAGACTAAGTCAAAGCCCCAAATAAAGCTTAAGAAATCTTAAGAAAGAGACAATCTGTGGAATAGAAGATTGAGGTGAAATTTCAGACTCCTGAATCTGAGATTTCATGAAGCCATTTCCTCTAAATTAAATAAAAGAAAGATAAACTTCCTTACTTAAACTTCAGTTCAGAAACACCTAGCCTTTCAGCATCCTCCCAGCCATTTACCAGGAATAATATATTTAAATGTCTGTGCATTTTAGTTGCGTAAAACTACTGGTTCAGAGGTGGGTTCTTAGCGGTTCTATCCGGTTCTTTAGAACCGTTAGTAACTCGGAGCCGGTTCTGTCGGTGTCTCCGTAGGCGCCGCCATCTTGGATTTTGCTTCTGCACATGCGCAGAAGCTAATTTTTGCTTCTGCACATGCGCAGAAGCTATTTTTTTATTGCTGCGGGCGCGCGCGCACGGCGCGACCCTGAGCGAACCGGCAGCAAAAGGATCCACAACCCACCCCTGAACTGGTTGTATTTAAGCTAACCAGGCAGCTTACGACTGAGAAACATGATTGAACTTTCCAATGTAAAATTTTCAAAATTTTCCTTTTTCTCACTTGTCAATTACCTGTAAATACATTTCATTACGAATACCTAGGGAGCTACCCTAAAGTATCCAATCTTCCTGTTACAGTTATATTGTGTAGAACAGCTCCCCATGTGGCTTGCCTAAGTACAGGTTCTAAGTACAGAAGCTGTTTGCTACATCCTCTACCATGCCAGCCAAAATACATACAGTACATAAGCTCTTAAAAGATCCATGCTATGTTCCACTTAAAGCAGCCATCTATTTTTGCTTATGCTACTCTCTCTGCCAGTGCAACTAGGTTAAAACCATATAAAAAAGTTCAACTGTCCAAAAACTACAATATTTAAGTGGACTGCAAAATATCAGCTTCTGCTTAAGTGATCAGTTGCATGAACAGTTAAAAAAAAACATAAGCAAAGGAATTGTTTTCCTTGTCTGAGAGTTAAAGAGAAAAAAAAGCATAGCACATATTTCTTCCTAATGATATTTATCTTTACTCTTTTTTTTTAATTAAAATACTGTCATTTTCCTGTTTAGGGGATAATTCCTGTTTAGAATTAAGCAAAAGAGAAGGTGGGAAGGATCATATTGCCCATTTCCAGGCACTTTTTCCCGAGTAAAGCACTGATGAATTAGGCAATGGGCATCACTATGCCAAATACAATTCTTTTTACTGTTCCTTAACTTCAGTAGAAGAAAGCTAAACATGTATTTAACTCTTAAAGTCATCAAAAATTACAAGTGTTTCCAACTTTATTATCCACTCTTAAGACTTTAAATGTGCTTTATTTTCTTTTTTGTAACAGCAGTGAATTAATGAATGGGAGATAAATATGAGACAATACAGACAATAGAAGCTAATATTCTGGAGAAAGATATCAAGAATCATAAAATAAATTGGTTTTGTTTATTTTTGGCAGTCCATCACTATCAAAGTCCACCAATAGTACAGCCATAAGAATCTATATCTGTATATTTATAAACTAGATGAAATTATCATAAATTGTTATCTTGGCGCTCTGTCAGTATGTGTATGAACTGTATCTGGCACCAAATATCTATCTATTGACAGATAGCTATATCTCAGCAGCCAGTGCTGTCAGCCACTGCTGATGAGGGCTGGAAGACACTTTCATCAAAGTAACATCTGTTTTCAATTTTCATTTATAGATGTGGAAACTCTTCAGCTGGACATTAATCATTCTCAACAGCAGCAATTAGATATGTGAGACATATCAGAACAAATCAAATTAGCCTCTATCTTTTTAAAAAACCCACAGAAATAAAAGAGAAGGCCAGAAAGCAACAAGCTTTTATGAGTGTAGCAAAAACATTAAAAGAAAATTAAGTACATCATAATAGTATTAAAACAGGTATGTTTTCAAGCGTTAACTGTTTCTAATCAGGCAGAAGAGAGACTCTTTCCAAAATGCATAAGAGATTTTGTGTGTGTGTGTGTGTGTGTGTGATGTTCTGATATGGTATAAGTCCCAATTTTAAAGCAGAAAAGATATTTTGACTGTGGAAGAATTTGGACCAGGATAAGTCATGCTTTCAGAATTGTGCTATTCAGAAACAAAGCCAAGTTTCTCTCTCTCCTTTCCCCCTCCTGCAGTTGTTTGTAGATAAAACTGCAAAGACAAAATTTAAAAAGAATTGGTAGTAGGTTGATTTCATGTGATGGATACAAAAAGGAAAAAAAAACTGACTGGAATGAAATGTAAAAGAACTAATTGAGAAACCATAATCTAATTAATTAACATATTAAAAATATATTCAGTCAAGATTTTATTTACCTTGACACAGTAATGTCAACAAGCATTACAGTAGCAGAGAGTAGAAGGTGGCTGGAAGGAAGATTTTCAGCACTGATATTCTCTGAAATCAAGAGTCTAATTTTGATTTATTTCAGTAAAAGGAGAATTGACCTGAAGGTCAAATTGAATTCCAGATATACAGTCATTTCCATCAAGAGAAAATTTCAGACTGAGGATAGATTGGAGGACCAACCCCCCCCCTCCAATTGTGGGAGACCCACACAGACAATGTTCTCTAATTAACAACTTCTTTTCAGCTTACATTATATGAACCCCATGAACTTTAATAAGCTTCTAGTGCCTTAAAAGATTGGAACTATCTAACTAAATCAATATTCAAATTAATTATATGAGTTTAATAGCTGGGAAGAAAGACCTTGATAACAGAGGCCAAAGCCTATGGATCTTATTCATGAAAGAATTAGCACTGAAGATAGCGTGACTCACACATAATGCAAAGCAGAAAGAACCTTCTCCAATCCACCCACAAGGGCATGTTTCAAACACCCGCTTCTCCTGCTTAAAAAGTTCCCAGCAGGGAAATCCAGATGTTTGGCATATTTTATCCAGACATCAGAAAAGAACACTGACATCGGTCAAACCAATTCTATATTATCCCATACAAGAAATATATCTGCAACAAATATTGCTCTTTTCATACTTGAACTTTGGATATCTTAGGAAACTTTCCCCAACCTGGACAACTCCCATCATTCCCAGACATCTCTCTGAAGGTCATGAGAGTTGTATTCTATACAACTGTCAGTGTCTGGATAAAGGGCCAAACTGGATAAAGCTGTCTTAGAATAAGGATGGTTATTTTGATTACATTGTCACAATTTGTTGTTGTTGTTAGTTGCGAAGTCGTGTCCGACCCATCGCAACCCCATGGACAACGTTCCTCCAGGCCTTCCTGTCCTCTACCATCCCCTGGAGTCCATTTAAGCTCACGCCGACTGCTTCAGTGACTCCATCCAGCCACCTCATTCTCTGTCACAATATAAATTTCAGTAAAGCCTGTTTCTATGCACTTGATTGCCTATTTTGGGGCAATGGAAGTGCCTAGGTCCAGCTTTGCTAACTATTTTTCAAATACATCCAGAAGAATTTTTTCTGCCAATCAATCATTGTAGTCACGTAATAGTGAAGGACACATTGGTCTCCTACTGTATACTCATAATCCCTAATCCTTCATAAAATTAGGCTCTTTGGGCCTAATGATTACCTTCTAATGTGCATTCAACAGATTTATACAATCAGCCATTTCACAAAAAAATAATACTTTGCCATATTCGACAGATGCACAGCAAACTTTACTTTTTGTCACAATTTTCTATTTCCAGACAGATTGGAAATATAATTTGAAAATGTAACCACAAATCAAAAGTTTGGCAAGATAGCAATAGCAATAGCACTTAGACTTATATACTGCTTCACAGTGCTTTACAGCCCTCTCTAAGCGGTTTACAGAGTCAGCATATTGCCCCCAACAATCTGGGTCCTCATTTTACCGACCTCAGAAGGATGGAAGGCTGAGTCAACCTTGAGCCGCTCAGAATCAAACTCCTGGAGTGAGCAATGAGTTAGCCGGCAGTAGTGCAGTACTGTATTCTAAGCACTGCGCCACCACAGATTCTGCCCATTAGGTGTTAGTAAATAAAGGAGTAGACTTAGTTGGATTCTGCTGTGTTGTCTTTGGCCCTGGGCCTGACAATATCAAGACCATTACCGAAAGGGTTCTCCTTCCTCCTAATTATTTATTCAAAACCCAGAAACAGTATTTGGCAAAAAATTGCCCCCCAAAAACTACTAAGTCATACCCTTATGATAGGACCATTCTTTTAATAATTTCTGTTTCAGATTATGAGTGAAAAAATGCATAATACATCTAAGTAAGATTGAAGAATTCTGTATATAATAGTACATTAAGAAATGCCTCAGTATAGTATTTAGTTAGTGAGGACTTAAATACACATGATATTAAAGCCTTCACCTGCACCATGATATACCTTTTTAAAATTATTATTTTAATCAATAGTTCTCTAGAACAGAAAGAAATCTCTGTGTGGCAGCTTGACAGATATTTCGCCCTTACTTCAATTAGCAGCAACGACAAAACTCAAAATTGAACCAATAAAAGTTTTTTCATCCCATCACTATTTATAACATGAGTGACTATGTACTGAAATTTAGACATAGAATAGAGACATTCTGTGCTTACTATTGAGTTTTAAAGATACTACATTATTTTAAATTCAGATAGTGTATTTAACAACACATGCACTTAGGTTCTAAACTGGATAATTTTTTATGTATCCTGCATTCAGAATCTATTCAGCAAGACTCTAAGGTGACTTACAAAATTACAAATAAAATAACAAATCATAGTATTAGCAGATGTAACATAATCCTAAAATAGCAATCAGATGCAGCATAAAATATTTTAAAACAGTCCAGAAGAACTTTTAAGGAATCTTATGGTATCACTCCTTTCAAAAACAACAAAGTTAGGTTTCACTGGAAAAAGATGCCATACAAATTGCATACTGCAAATGAAAATGGCTCTCCTCCACTTACCACCTTATCACAAAAAAAAAACCAAGAGCAACTGCAGAAAACCATTGCCTGGGCATCTTAGCATGCAAGCAGACTGATGGAAGTTTGTTTCAAGTATCTCAGTTTCAAATCTTAGCGGGGTTTATGAATTACCACTAGTGCCATAATTTTGTATCACAATATTATACATTTCAAGCGACTGTAGTTGAAGACTATCTTTTTGTGGCCAAAGGCAGGACTTGATATAGGTGGGTGAGAGGCATAAGGACCACCACATCACGAAGCTAGGCAAGTCTGGGATTTGGAGCTGAATTCTGAGGATTTTAACTGTGCCATGCCAGGAGATTGATTATTATCTGCTATAGCATTGGTGTTATTTCTTAGTGACCACATAGATGAATTTTCCTATTGACAATCTGTCTCTAACCTGGTTTTTCAGATCTTCCTGTATTGTACTCATTGCTATCTTCCTTGCTGCTGGTCATCCTCTTCCCTTTCTTCAGCTATCACTAGAGAGCTAGCGTTTGTACAATGTGTCCAAAGTAGGATAATTACACTATCATGTTTATTTGTTTCCTATTTCAAAATAGAGGGAAATGTGCTTCAATATTTTGGCAATCATGGTCAAACATGGTTCTGAGAGCCACAAAAAAAAGGAAAATCAGGACTATGTGCAAATCTGGGCCACAGATTGCTCATCCATACTTATACCTTCAATTACATTAAAAGACAGAAATGAATGTGCGCTGGTGATGCAATTTGTCTCTTCTTTCCAGGAGTCAAATTATCACCAAGGTATCTCCTATATGGCATGTACCGCAGTAGTCTATCCTTGAAGTCTCTAAGGTGGAAATAGCAACAGCAATACTACCAATAAAGCAAGACTTAAATTCCTATCAATGCTTAAAAATATCTCTGAATGTAAATCCCCCACTGGCTGGTTATACTGTATGTTGCTATAAATAAAGCTATCTAAGTGATGTAAGCCACAAAGATTTGGCAGTGGTGGCTATTAAAAAAATTATGACGGATGCAGGTGTCTTACAAAGTAGAAGCCTAACCTCAACTCAACTATTTTTCAGCCAAGGATGAAGTTTCCTCAGCCTTCTATTATTTCAGAATATTTTATGTTACACTTAATGTGACTTGTGGAAACAAAATGACTTTGCTCCCTTTTCTTAATTTCATCTGTTCCATCAGCCAAGAGAAATATACTAATTTATAACTTGAAGGGAGCCCGGAGATACTGTCACCCACCATTCATCCAAATTTGTCACTAGCATCCCATTAAAGCCATAATTATTTTTTAATTAAAACTAAGGAAACTGGCATGCATGTGCCTACTTTATACATCTGTTATGGGTTAAAATAGCTTTTTTTATATAAAAAAATGTTTTTTAGACCGCAGTCTTTTGTGGCCACAGTCCATGCCAAAGAAAACGCAAGCTTGCTTATTTTCTCTGTGGGGTGCAACAGCGCCTGTGTATGCCTGAACAGATTCGACTGGCCGTGAAAAGAATTCTAAATAAAACACAAACATGGAATTTGGCAACCCCACAGAAGCAAGTTTAAGACTAATTCCAGCATGCGAACGACTCACACAGCAAGTCTGGCTCCACTATAAATGAAACCAGGCTCTGTAAAATATCCAGTAAAGTTTGAGAGACCAGATTTAAAAGGACAGTGTTGTTATTATTATTGTTGGTGATATTATTATTCTTACTATAATAACTGTATACAGTACCTGGTTCATTATATTTCTGTATGTGAGTGTGTGTGTATGTGCAAATGTGTGTCTCCACATCTTTGAGAATTGTGCTTTCCATCAGTCAATAATGCCAATGTTTATTTACAAATTAAATCAAAACAATTTTGCTTGTGGAGTTGGGAAACCCTGAAATAAGAACAATGAATGCATTATATTACAACTGACTAAAACAGAGTTAATTAAAAGATATTTTACTGATTCAAAATAAATCAGGAATGGAGAAGGTTACCTTGTTAGCATGCTTGAAAAACTAAATGCTACTAAAGCACAATCCCCAAAGAGGATACCACATTATAGAGATCACAAAAGGGGGGGGGGAGGAAACAGGTAGAGAAGCAATGATACTATAACTGGGACAGAGGTGGGTTCCTCCCGGTTCGCACCGGTTCTATAGAACCGGTAGCAAACCGCTGGTGACATCACGGATCCGGTTCAGTCGGTGCCGGTCCGTGGACGCCGCCATCTTTTTTTTGGATTTTTTTTGTTTTTAAAAAAAAAAATTGAATTTTGTACTATTTTTTTTTCTTCTGTGCTTGCACAGAAGCCGAGTCCCCGGCACTGCGCATGCGCCCCCATCTTGTTTTTGGCTTTTTTTAAAAAAAAATTGCAAATTTTCACCACTGCGCATGCGTGCGTGCCCGCCTGCGCTGCCATGCGGCGCACAATGCACGTGCAGCCACGCAGCACGCAATGCACGCGCAGCCACACGGCGCGGGAGGAAGCGAACTGGCAGCGAGGTAAGTTAGAACTCAACCCTGAACTGGGACCATCATTTGCTTACACACATTTGTACAAAGCTAGAGCACAAAAAGGGGTGGGATATGAGATATATGTGCTGTCTTATATATATGTGTGTGTGTGTGTGTGTGTGTGAAGCTACACATACATATCATTTTGCATAAGTTTCTGCTAGGTTTCTATGCCTCTATAATGTGAGAAAACTAACATACTGTAGATGTTATGGGTGAACTGAGAAAAACAGGAGACATCATCATCATTCCCTCTAATAGCAAACTCATTTGGCTAAGTGCAGTCTACTTTAGTCTATAAAATTCTAAATAACTGTAAGATGGCAGCAGAGAGGTAAAGACAATTCTAACTTTTTGCTGCCACCCAGTAGTTGTCTAGTTTGCAGCAGATATGAATGGATTCAGGGGACTGAATTGATTTATTTGTGCTTTAGTTTACAGGAAATATTAGCAAAATTGATAATTTCTTTTCAATTATGGTAGTTCTACAAACCTTATAGATAGGCAATTTTTTCCCCCCACTAATGAGAACTCTTGCCTCACATTGGGCTCCAGCAAGCCATTGTATAATGTCCTATTTCTATGGCTTGTCTTTTCTTGTGTGCATTGTTTACAACTTATTTTTCTACACCGCTTTCAAGTCCTGCCTTGATAGCAACATGCAACCATTCTTTGCAGTTCTGGAAGGTGAGAAAACCACCTAGATGCAAAATTGCTGACATGTTACTGTTTCATTTTCATAATTCACAAGGCAATAGAGGAATGGAGGCAAGGCATCCAGGAACTATTTGGCAAATATTAGTGCTTTCACAATCAACTTTCCTTGCATCTTTCCATTGCACCAATTCTATTTATTTGCATATTACCAGAAAAATACAAACAAAACATGGAGAAAAATATATTAGAAAATTATACCATTTCTTCTGGAATAAAGATATTTCTGTGATTCCATGACCTGATGTAGCTTAAAGAACAGGACATATTGTTTGTATTTTTCTGTTGATCAACTGTAGTGAAAGAGTATAAGAACTGAGTTCAACTCATTGGGTTCTCTGCATGCAGTCTGCATTTTGAACCCAACAGAAGTGAAAATGATTGTGTTATGAGGAACTAGGGGTGGAGGGATGTGGAAATGCCGGTAGTGTGAACATTTTCCCTATTATCTAATTGAGAGAAGCTTGATCCAAGCAGATATAAAATGCAGAAAGTTTGTTTTGGGTTTTTTGCCTGCTATTTCTGTATATTATATACAACAGACAATCATATCAACTATATTTGTGAGTACTGTGATTCAACACATTTGGAGAATGACAAACTGAGAAAAAATGAGCTAAAATGTCCTTCTGTGACATATATGATTTTTTTATTAGTGGATAATATTCCCCAACATTTTTCTTAAAATTAAAAATCTGAAAAGTATATATTTCGTCTACCTTGTAAAGGTAATATTATCACCTCATACTTTTAATGTCAGAGAAATGTTCTCCTTTTTAAATAGGTATGCTACAAATTATTCCAGTTGTATTCTATATTAAGGATACAAATCATACTTTCAATACGATTGATAAAAATCTGAAGCCCTGGGCATTTAAAAATAAAATGCAAGTATTTGTTGAAAAAACACCATACCATTTCTGGAAATCTTATATGGCTGATGAATGCAATATCGATTATGATCCTAAAATCTCATAAAATTAATGAAGACAAGTAATCAAGCTTAATTCCTGAATCCTCCAGCAGCAGTTATTGCATGTTATACAGAAAAACATCACTATGCTGAAACTCACTTGGATCTACAGGAATTAGATTTGTAGTATCCAATAATTATTGTCAAATTGTTTTAAAAGGAAAGCTGCATCTCTTCTTTGGATTTATTGGGATGTATCCTTATAATTTGATTACAGGGATGTTGCTTAAAAAGGATTTTTTTACAAAATGAAAAGGTATTTTATACATGCCACAAAAAAGTTCAAATTCATTAAAAATGTTCATTTTCGGAAATATATTTACACATTACATACAAGTAAAATGCTAACCTCTGTTGCTGGATATACATCAGAGATGGTAATTTAATAGGTAGTGTACAGTACAGATCTATATGATTTCATTTCTTTACACATTACGGGCAGCTGACTGTATGAACTGATTCTTGTGAAAAATATTGCAACTAAAGAGTGAATAAAAATAATTTCTTGGATGCTAGAACTATCATGATCCATTCAATCCTATAAGTCATCATTAGATTTATTTCACAACACTTGATAAATACTAGCTCTAGTAAATGCATTGAGGCCTGATTTGACCTTATATAATTAATATATGAAACAATATTTATATAAAATAAAAAGAAGGTGCTTTGATTTGTTTATTAGGAATATAGCCTCCATGATTAAATGGATACAGTGGTGAAATCCAAATTTTTTACTACCGGTTCTGTGGGCATGGCTTGGTGGGCATGGTGTGACTTGGTGGGCGTGGCTTGGTGGGCGTGGCAGGGGAAGGATACTGCAAAATCTCCATTCCCTCCCCACTCCAGGGGAAGGATACTGCAAAATCTCCATTCCTACCCCACTCTGGGGACAGCCAGAGGTGGTATTTGACGGTTCTCCGAACTACTCAAAATTTCCGCTACCAGTTCTCCAGAACCTGTCAGAACCTGCTGGATTTCACCCCTGAATGGATAGGTTACTGGATTTGGCCATAGAATATATTTAATGAACAGTCAGTCCACTGGAAGATCTTGTGGTGCTTCTCAGCTCCATCTGAGAATATACACTATAAAAATTAGAAAACACTTTGTACAGCCAAAAGGATTACAAATAATATGAATACATTATACTCTGAAATAAAATATACAATGCAAAAACAGCTATTATTTGTGGCTGGCCTGCCCTTTGGAACCACATGCCCACTGAAGTCTGCACAATTCAGTGATGCTGATTATTATTATTATTATTTTAGGAAACCCTTAAAAACTAGGGTAGTTCAGCAGGCCCTGGAGAAGGATAGTTGTAACTCTGCATTTGATATCAATTATTTTTGCTCTTCTTGTATGTATTAGTGTTCTCCCCAACTTTGTGTTTAGTGTTGTTCTGTTATCATTAATGGTTTATTGATATTCAGGGTTGTTTTGTTTTTAATGTGTAATTATTAATTTATTCTACACCACTTAGAACTACTTCAACAATTAGGCAATTTATCAATTATTTAAATAAATAAATAAAATAAATAACTTTCTAATATGGTAATAAATATCATAATCCAGATTTACACACTTTGTGACAACCAGCAATTGTTTTTTCCATTTTGCAGGTGCAAGGAAATTTCTGTTACTTATTATGACAAACTCAGCTTCCCTCCCATTTTTGAAGTCCCAGGAAAACAACAATAAAACTTATTGAATTCCTTGGCTGATAGCCTACATATGGTTTGGCAAATTACAAGTTGTTCTAAATCAGGGATAACATGAAACATACAAACTCAGATTGGTCAGATCACAAATTATTAAGGCAAATCCTAGCAATGAAAATATCTATTTTACATGCAACTCACTGCCACTATCAAGAACATTAATACTCAGTAGAGGGCAGAAATCAATAATTTTACCTCTTACAGATGGACTATTTGTGTAAGCCAATAGCCTTTCTATTTGACTTTAAAATAGAACCTCAAATGTGTTACTTACATAGACTGTGTAACTTGATCATTCTTTAACTAGAGATTCACACAATTTATATAGAAAGAGATTAAAAATATTTAAAGTGCAGTTTTAGGGACATTTTCCAAATGCCCTTGTCATCTCAAATATTCACACCTTCTGTAAGTTCACAGACTTCTAATTCTTTTAGACAAATTCATTTTAAAAAAAAATAAACTTGTTTCGTATGTCAAAGACTGATCATATTGAATCACTGAGGCTTTCATTTCCCACTTCTTGGAAGACAAAAAGAGGCTAAACACTGTTGTTCTGATCTTACAAAACTGGCTAAGCTTAACAAGATATACCAGAAAATCCCTTCTTCCCTATATTTATTTTTCAATATTTCATTAATTCTATGCTACAAAAATAGTGGCACAACACATTGAAAGAAGCACTTTGATTCAAGACAGCTCTGGGGTAACTTATTTTTATTATACTGGATGCAAACCAGTGGTCTTCAAAATTTTGACCTATAAAAGAATTAATAATACTGCACAAAATATTAAGAACATTCTACATTAAGAATTGCTTTGTGCTCTCATTTCAAGAATGATTTTGAAAAAAATAGGCTCCGGGGAATTTGTAAAATGATAGGATAGATAGATGGAAGGATGGATGGATGATGATGGATGAAGAGACAGATGGACAGACAGACAGACATATATTTACTGATTGACCTCTGGCTACTTTGACAGTAATAGATAGATAAGAGGGGGGAGGGAGGGAGGGAGATGTTTTGCATGTGTTTTGGATAATGCATTACTCTTTTTTGTACTGAAAAATATTCACCAAATGATTTAATTCTACAACTACCTATCCCTTTGGTCAGTCATAGTCTAGATTGACCAACAGTGCTAGACCCATCATATAATCATATAACTCGTTCCGAAAACAGCCAATTGTGACGTGCTCAGTAAAACATGGCTTATCAAGATGCATAAATCAAGCAACAGAAACATGATATATTAATAGAGTATTCTGGGAAATATTATAGAATTTGTACTGGAAAAAATACATCAGTTTGATTATATTTCAAGTTTACTATGATGGTTAGAATCGTGCAGAATATCTGAAGAAATTATCCAAATATGCGTTTTGACCGGTTTTTGATGCCTTGATATGGTAACTAAGAATGCTGTCCCTGTTGGCTATGCACAATTTATTTTCATTCTTTCTCATCCTATCTCTATAAACTCAGTTTTCTCTCCTGCTTCTGATTATTGAAAATCATTATTTCCCAGCCCTGTTATACCAAATTGCAATATGTCAATATGCCAAATAATTCTACTATCAGTACATCTCTCAAACAACTGCACACATCATCTGCAGAGGAGTGATGTGATCTTCACATATATAATATATATGGGAAGACTGCTTGTGAACTAAAACCTGTGTTCTATAGTATCCATAAAGATTCCTTGATCATATAAGCATTTATGTTATATATGTGGACATAGCAATAGCAATAGCACTTAGACTTATATACTGCTTCACAGTGCTTTACAGCCCTCTCTAAGCAGTTTACAGAGTCAGCATATTGCCCCTAACAATTTGGGTCCTCATTTTACCTACCTCAGAAGGATGGAAGGCTGAGTCAACCTTGAGCCTGGTGAGATTTGAACTGCCAAATTACAGGCAGCCAGTAGTCAGCAGAAGTAGCCTGCAGTACTGCACTCTAACCACTGCTCCACCATGGCTCATAAGGAATAGCCTATATCCGTGATGGCGAACCTATGGCACGCGTGCCACAGCTGGCACGCAGAGCCCTTTCTGCGGGCACGCGAGCCGTCGCCCAGCTCAGCTCTATTGCGCATGCCCGTGCTCGCGCCTCCCGCCAGCCAGCTGATTTTCTGGATGGGGGGCAGGCGCATGTGCGGGAGACGCATGTGCGGGGGCGGGGGTCACGCGTGCATACGCGGGGGGCAGGGAAGGAGCGTGGGGAGGCATTTTTGGTTCCAGGAAGCTGCACGTGTTTCAAGTAGTTTTAATCAAAATGCAGTTAAAACACTATACAAGCCATCGAGAATATAAATACATATATACAACAGGAACAGGAAGTGCCTCACAGGAGCAAATAGAGGTAAATCCTAGAGAGGCAGGAAATGCATCACAAAACAATGGAGATGAATGCTAAAGAGGAATAAAGCTACATACAAGGCAGAACACCTCTAACAGTAGGAGGCCTGCTAGGCCCAAAACGGGGCGTGGGACAGTGCGGCGCCCCCCCCACGGCCTGTTTTTGGTCCCAGGAGGCTGCAGGGAGGTGTGCTAGGCCCAAAACGAAGGGAATGGGCGGTCGTGTGTGCATGCGCATGCGTGGGGGAGCGTTGGGGGGTTGTGTGTGCATGCGCAAGGGGGCGTGGGGGGGTTGTACGTGCATGTGCAGGGAGGCGCATTGCATTATGGGTGCCGGCATGCACGCGCGCTGTTGCACGCGTGCTTTCGGCACATGACAAGAAAAAGGTTCGCCATCACTGGCCTGTATTTTATTAATGGGCAAACTACTCAGTAGGAATTCAATCCTTACTTCTGGGTTGGGCTAATTTTTCAAAATAGTGGGACATGTGATATTAGTATAACCATAATTCCTACTTACCATACTTTGCTCTCAAATTAATAACCTTGAATCTGATCTTGTTTTAATTCCAAGAGGTACAGCACACTATGGTGAAGCAAAACTGTTGTGTTAGGTACTAGATCAAATGTCAGACAAGTTCTCACTGTCAGAAAAACAGAGATCAAATAGAAAGCAATTCCACTGCCATAGTTTGACAACTGCAAAATATAACCTCTTATCAAGCTAGTATATCTATACCAGAATGTAGGCATTCACCTCAATGCAAAAGATTATTAGAATCTTTATATTCGCTCATACACACAGGCAAATATATAAATCTACCCTTGTAAATTTTTGTTCCTAAATACAAATTAGTATATAGCACTGAAAACAGTTGAGCAGCCCTGTCTTCTAAATGTTTAGCCTTATCTACATTAGTAGTATGCCAGACTGCTAGATACAAAACAGCCAATAAAATGTTGACAATACTGTATCTCTATCCAAAGCTTTCGATTTATTAATTATGACTCAAGAATTAAATTCTGACAACATTGAACATCTCTGTTACTATATTCAGTCATATCCCTACAAAGTTCTATCAATTTCTAAATGTGTTCTGGAAGTGTTGTACTTTGACACAAGTCTATCCTTGGCTACCTTCTAATGACACTGAGTAATAAACTAGTACTATATGCCTGCACATTAAATGCAGAGTAAAAGCACTAAAACAGATAATTTTCATGGAACAAGAACATCATTCGACATATGTCAGATGAAGTATTTCTATTAATATAATGAGAAAATACCTTGTTATTACATACGTATATCTAAAAACCTAGGGCTAAACTTCTGTGCCGATCACAAGTGTGTGAAGTTCCCATACTCCCCAACTTGTTGGTTCATTTACTAACAGACAAACATTCCTCTCCTCTGTATTTTTAATTTTTTTAATGAGGTGTTTGCAAAAAGACATTCAGCTGGTTGACTGCATTTAATAAAAATGATGAGTTGTAAGATTAAGGTAGTGCAGCTGACTTTACAATACAAATCACCCATAGTGGTTTATTCTGTTGCTAAGGTGATTTTTGCTGTTAAAAAAAGGGGAGGGGATTCTTGTCCAATTTCTGATTAAGGAAATATACCACATTTTACCTAAGTATTTGACTGCTCCATCTATGGTCTGGAAACTAATCTTCAGCATGTGATTTTTCTGGCATATAGCTTAATCTTCAAGAAGTAGTATCTTTGATTATATGTATTATATTATAGTCAGAAGTATCTTTGTCTAAATGGCATAGAATAATGGTCTGCCTATGTCTTTAGGCATGATGTTCAATTGCAAAAGCTTCATCTGACATTTTCTTAGAGCTGCTGTATTTAGAGAAATGCATCTGGGAGAAAATCTGTAAATGAAATAAGCCAGAGAGGAACAGGCCAGCATTCTTTTCATGCTACTTCTAACAGTCACACACATATCACTTTGTATATGAACTAGGACAGGATCATATTGAAAAATATGGATCTCGACTTAGCAATAGCAATAGCACTTAGACTTATATACCGCTTCATAGTGCTTTACAGCACTCTCTAAGCAGTTCACAGAGTCAGCATATTGCCCCCAACAATCTGGGTCCTCATTTTACCCACCTCGGAAGGATGGAAGGCTGAGTCAACCTTGAGCCGGTGAGATTTGAACCGCCGAACTGCAGCTAGCAGTCAGCTGAAGTAGCCTGCAGTACTGCACTCTAACCACTGCGCCACCTCGGCTCTTGACTTATATCAAAAATGAAGCCATTTTTTTTTTAAAAAGTGCAAAGTTTAAAACAAGTTGTTGCCATGTCAAACTGGCAGTTTGATGATGTTATCTCTGAATAATCCCCCCCACCATGGGCATTGTTTCCCCAAATTTCAGGAGGCAAACTAACCAATGCTTGAAGAAGCAGTGAATTCTTTTTCAACATTTTTAAAAATCATACTTTTTTACATTGTAAAGGGCTTTTAAACTATATTAACCTTACTCTATAAGCCCCTCTTTCCTTATTGAAATTCCTTAAATGGCTCCCCTGTGCCAATTTGATCAGGAAAAAAAAATCCTTCCTTTAATTTTGGGAAAGCCAGGAGTACAGTAGAGGTTTAAGGTAAATATATCAGCTGAACAAGTCAAGTTACCTATTCTATATCCTGAGAGATTTGTTCTACCTATAATAGCTACCTGGAACAACAACATCATCATCAGGTGGATCTTCCCTGTGATGGCCACCCTGTAATGCAAAATGTCATGTCCAGGAAATGATTGCTTTCTATGAAATGTTTAAAGGCACAGGATCCCAGGTAGAGGTAGGAATTGCCAGGAATTGTAGTTGAATCCCTTTGCTGATATTCCCTTTTCTTTTTCCCATCCCCACCTCGGTATCTTGAAAATCCCCATTTGGTTTTGATTTTGAAAGTGGGCATGCACTCTAATTATAGAGAAGAGAAAGAGAAGAAAACAAAAGTGCAAATAGATTTGTTTATTATTTGGTCAATTATCAGAGCAAACGATTCAGGCCTTTTACCAGTTCTCCTGGTTTTCTCTTTCAAATTAGTGTCTCTCCCCAAATATGAAGCAAAGAACGTTGGTTTTTATTTTGAGTGTAACCAACCAAAAGCCACAAGAAAAGGCAAAGGCTCATATTATTTTTGAATGGTTTTCCTGGAAGAATCCCAAATTCTTCCCTCTTTGTTTTCTTTTAGACTTCAATTCGAATTTGTCTTTTCCCAGAGGGTTCCCCTGCTTAATATTTACAAGCCGCAACTAAGTTTTAATATAGATTGGTAGACAAAAGGAGGGAAAACTTTCTCCTCAGACCCAGTGATACATTTACCTCTTTTGATTAGGGCTTTGGTTTTTTTGAGCAGAGCTCAGGCCATTAAAAATAAAAGAAGGACTTCTATGTTAGGCAAATTTAACCATTATATCTGCATCCTACCCATATTAAATTCATTTCTAAGGTGTTGAGAACAGTCTTTTGGAGCAAAGGTAAGACTTGCCCAAGGCCACACAGCAAGCTTCATAACAGAGTAAGGATTTGAGCATAGTCTCACAAATCTCAGCCAAACATCTATCTATTGTATCCCCTGGCTCAGATTATTATTTAAATACTTTTCTTTTTCAGGTCTCCTTGCATTTTACATGCAATGTTCCAGACTATTATGCCTGGCGAAGGAACAGCGAGCTGATGACAGCTACTGTCTCTTTTCCACACCTTTTTTAAAATGCAAAAATAGAGCTTTCTCTTTTAATACTTCTGAAGCTTGTTGACCAGTGTCAGTTCTCCCCCCATACAGTAACTGCTTTAAAGCACTGCATAGAGCATCGCATTAAAAATTAATTACACATGTTATTTTATTGATAGTGCATAATGTAATGAGCACCAGCTGTGCTAAACATCCAAATTCCTTTTTAAGATAGCTATAAAAAGGAAAGAAAGAAACTATACTTCCAAATGCTTCTCATGTCAGAAAGTGGGGGGAGAGAGACAGACAGCAACATCTTGTATGGATTTGAAGCAGAATTCTTTGATTTAGTTCTACATTTGGAATGTTTGAAGAGTTCAGGCTCTTGGACTGGGATATTAGAATAAAATCCAGTTAACTCTCTAATTGATGGACCCATTGTCTTTGTTGCAGCTTTATTCTCTTAGTGTTTAGATTATACGATCTACTTCTACCTGATAACTGCGTAATTTAACATGAGCACATAAATATACAATATCAAATGCCTAAAAGCTGCAAGCATGTACTTTTAACATCTTTTAATATTTTTATCCAATGTGTTCTCTAGATGATGATGATTCACCAGATTGAATCAATTTAAGTATCTTTTTTCAAATTAAAACTTTGGTTAACATAGTAACAGCAGAATCAATGTACATGGGGGAAAGAATGCTCCAAAACAAATTTTACTTTTTTTCTTAATGCCTATGGGGGTTGACTTCTTTTGTGTATGCAGTGTTTGTATTTTCTACACTCATCCATATCTGAACCATATTTTAAAACTATGTAAAACAAGGCTGTACTCAGCCATTTGAATGTGTTTACCTATGAGACCAAACTAAATGAAAACATATAAATGTAGCATTGATTTTGTCTGAGCTAAGTTGGGGAGAGGGGAGTTCACATACTTTACATAGTGCAACTATGACACACAAATTCAATTTTTCCAGATATTATATAGATTTCACCATAATCAATAAATAATGTTTGCTAAACCAAAACTTCAGCAGTTTTCAAAGCTTATTCAAAGCTGTATTTTCTCAGTAGGGAAAACTCTCCGTTTATATGTACTACCAATATATGCCTTTGTAGTTCTTTGTCTGCATATGTACGTAATAAATAGCCCACGTTCTTCTTACCATTTTTGTCACCTAAGTGGATGTAAGGGGAACAAGGGCAGACTATTTTCCAATGCAGTTCTAGAGTTTCTGGTCTGCATAATGATATAACTGGTATAACACAAAAACTGTACTATTATCTGTTCTCCTCAAGTCTTGATGAAAAAATTGTGGATGAGATTGCATTCTCTACTCTGATTACTGTTTTGTTTTCCCATTGATCCTCGGTTTTAATAAACCCAGTCTGGAATGAAACAAAAGTCTGCATCTTGTTTCACTATGAAATGTGCAGAACACATACCATATTATTAACATAAACGCTTCTGAAATAATGCAGCTTTCTAGACAGATTGTATTAATTGCATCAGACTTTTTTCTTTTCCTTTCTTCCAGCAAGGGTGGTCCAATCTAGATTTCTCATTGGCTGGGCTGATGTTTAAAGCTAACAAAAATGGGTTTAAGGATAATAGTGACGAGAAGACAGAAAGAGAAATAACTACACTATTATTTAACCATATCCTTACATGCATATATATCCCCAGTTCAATCTCATTATTTTCTTATAGGTATATCTTATATAATCATGTTTTGTTCTAAACTATACCATAGAATACCAACTAGCTAAGCAAATAGTAAGGAACAAATATCAAATCAAAAATGTTAATTTGTATTAATTTAGTAACTATTATTTTCCTTTATTACTTATTTATTTTATTGTGTTTATTAGACCATAAGTCATTATTTTAAAAGAGAAGCTATCTTGAGTAAATAGGCACAAAATTGTTATTCAAATGTATAGTAGAAGTTCCTAAACGTTTTTGCCATCACACCTCCCTTTAGTGTAATCTTAATGTTCTTACTGCCCCCTAAAACTCCAAACACCCAAATGAGCACAACTGAGCAATGAAAATAATAAAATGAAACTTAATTTTTAATGAAGACATAAAAAATAAAGATCTTCATACCTCCCTTCATGCCTCTGCCTGCATCTCCCTAAGGAGGTACACCTCCCAGTTTGGGAAATTCTTATATAATAGCTACAAAGATCTCTAAAATGGAGAAAAATCTGTATAGCCAACAAGAACCTAGAATACTAAAATAGAACAAGGCCTTCCTCTGTAACATGCTGTGCTGTGACTGCCATCACAAAAACAGCCACCATGCACAAAAGTATAAATCCAAGCACTAAAAAAGGAATAGCTATTCACTAATGGAATCAGTTACTACAAATCAAATCTAAATTTGCTTGCCAAGTAAAGCCGAGAATATGCTTTTCAATGTGGATACCCAGAGCTCTCTCGCCAATGCTAAGCTAGACATTAAAATCACATCATGACCTGGCATTAGATAGTTTCACATATTAATCTATGTCTATAAGGACTGTCCAGCTCACTGACCTGCATATTGTGTACCCTCCATTGAAATGAATGCCTCTGTAGACAGGTTAGGATCACACGGCCACAAGAACTCCCTTACTGGTATCGTTACATTTCTAACTTTTAATGTATTATAAGTTCTTTAAAAAGGTCAACAATAGATTCTGACCCAAACAAAAGTATGTATGTATGCATTTGTGTGTGTGTGTGTGTGTGTGTAGATAGATAGATAGATAGATAGATAGATAGATAGATAGATAGATAGATAGATAGATAGATAGATAGATAGATAGATATAGATACATACATATGTGCATACGTACGTGCGTGCGTGCGTGCATATGTGTGCGTGTAAAGAAAAATATGTAAACTTTTCTGAGGTCACAAAATAGAGCAAGGTAAGTACTAATGTAAGATAAGGAGTTTATCCATTCAGTGATATATAAGGAAATCACTGAAGTGCAGTAGGAGGCAGCACAAATAGTAAATCCTCTTAGTAGTTGTTAATAGATATGTTAAAAGACACAGAAAAACAAAACAGAAAGGTTATGCATTTTGCTAAACTGTGTGCCCACGTGTACATTTATTTGTGCATACATCCCACCTGGAAGACTGTGTTTTCTATAAATACTTCCAAGTCTAGTTGCCTTCATTAAACTTAAATAGTTCTATCAGAACTACTTCCAACCTCTCTTCCTTCATCTTCCTACTATTCAGAAAAAGCTAATCAAAACAGAAATGATACAAGACTGAGAATTCTGTGATTCCCTTCCAGCTTCTAATGAAAAAGACACTACAATATTTCAACAGGAGAATACAATTCAGCAGGGAGAAACCTCCCAGTGAAGGCAAAAAGACATGACAATGGAGATGTGTGCAGATATTAGGGAATGGGCTTATCATGCAGTAGTATTTTCCTGAACTGACTTTATGTAGAATTCAAAACATGTAGTAGATTAAAGTAGTATTAGCAAAAAGAACAGGGAAATATAAAGACCACTGTAAGCACTCTTGCCATTACAAAATGTTCTATGCATATCATTAAGACTCTTACACAATTCATATCACAGTCTTCTATAAGAAAATGCATTTTGTGTCCTGCTGAATTCAGTGGGGAGGAACTCCCAGATAATTTCGTCTACAATGTTAAAAGATTATTCGGATGTGTTGGATAGCCATGGCAATCACACTTTGGTAGAAAAGTACCAGGAGCTATGGGAAAAGTGTCAAAGTCAGATTGGCCAACCTTTAATGAGTTGGTCAAAGTATTAAAATATATGGGAACTGTAGAGCTTGGGAGCCATCTGAAACAACTAGTGTTCTATGTCAGTGGTCCCCAACATTTGTGGCTTGGCCACCCAGCTGGGGGGCAATTGCATGTGCATGTGTGTGTGCTGGCCCACCACTCCGGTGAGTTGAGCTGTGCTCGCACGTGCATGCACACGAGGCTGCCAAATAGGCCACGGCTCGGTAGTGGGCCACGGCCTAGGGGTCGAGGATCCCTGTTCTATGTGGGTAACTTCTAGAACTTAAACCTAGGCTAGCCAGTAAAACACTGAATTGGAAAGTTATGCAAAAAAAAAAAATAGGTGGAGATTTTAGCTTGCAACCAGACAAGGAGACCTCACTGTTGCAAAACCCCTGACTGATACTCTATGATCAGAAGAAAATATGCTGCTGCCACAATATAGCTGGTAAAAATGAAATAGAAAAAAATGAAAAGAAATAACAAATGATAAATACCTTGAATGTGAGCTGTCATAAGTATCCTACATGAGAACCAAATGGTTAGAACAGAACAGCCCATGATTTCTACTCAGAAAAATGAACAAACCATGAGGAAATTTCTGGAGAAAGGGCAAGAACTGTCCCTTGATTTATTATTTTTGTTGTTGTTGTTTAGAAAATTTATATTTTGTGCTGAATAACAGGGAGGAATAAGACCATCTTTATTCAGACAGCTGTTATCCTGAGCCTATGGACAAAAAACAGAGCAAGTATTTATAAATATTTATATACAGGGTTTGTAGAGGTCAGGTGCTGAGCAGTTTATAACTTATATGCACACCTGTTTGATCAGAAAGGCACACACTCTCTCTCACTGGCCTTGTAGGGAGTATTACTTGCCCAGGTGAAAAACCCAGTAGGAAAGATTGTTTCAGTGGTGGGACAACTGCAAGATGTGCAAACTGTGAACTACCAAATGTGATCTGCTCTGCAAGAATTTCTCCTTCTTTCCTTCCCTTCCCTTCCCTTCCCTTTCCTTCTTTCCTTTCCTTCCCTTCCCTTCCCTTCCCTTTTCCTTTTTTCCCTTTCCTTCCCTTCCCTTTCCTTTTTTCCCTTTCCTTCACCTTGTTCCAAGAGGGCAAAATAACATTTCAGGAAAACAGAATTGCTAGGAGAAAGATATTCATGGGACAAGGGTACCAAAAGTAAACATGTACCTTTTTGTATATAATACTATAATAAGAAACGTGAGGAAGTAAATGGCCTAAAAACCTAGAATATTTCTCCAAGCACAGATATACACACACTTTTCCTTCAAGAAAAGCTAACATGAAAGGAGAGATCTTTCATGTATTAATGAAAAAAATGCTACTACTAGGGAATAGTGTTGTGCTTTTTTAGATTCTAGGACTGAAATGACTATTTTGTGTAGCACAAAAGCATGTGGACTGTTTACGTATGTGTACATGGATGCTATGAAGCTGTGTATATATAAAGGTAAGCTTATGATTTTAAACTTTGTCACAGTTGACGGCATAAAAGCGAAAGCTATGGAAGGGGACTTGATATATTGAATTTGGAATAAAAGTAGAGAGGATGAAAAAGATGACGGTAGATGAAGATAACTCTTTGTTCTCTTAGATAAAAACTTTAATACATGGAAATTTAATTTCTTATCACCTTTATTGCAAAGCCACCAAAAAATTCCCCTAGAGAATTTTACTTTTAACCATTAAGAGCACTAAGATGTGATGGACTTTCGTCAGTCATGAAGTCTAGCATAAGTGCTAACTACCTTCATAGAAAAATATCACCATGGATAAAGATGAATATACGTGTCCCAAGATAAAGTTTCAATATCCAATCTAAAACAGAAGGGGCGTTGGTCCTACCTGATACGCTCCTTCTCATAGTTGGGGAAGATTATCCAGGAATGGGTAGTAACTCTGCTTCTCTGCCTGGAGACCGAGTCATCTTTTTTTGGCCATACCTCCTCTGACTGGTTCCCTCCCAGTTCGATGATGAGACTTGTATCCTGTAAACAACAGTAACCCCTCCCGGACCCTGGACCAGACGGTCTCCTAGGGTGGGGCTGGATAATCTTCCCCAATTATGAGAAGGAACGTATCAGGTAGGACCAACGCCCCTTCTCCATAGTGGAGGGGAAGATTATCCAG
Organism: Thermophis baileyi; assembly: GCA_003457575.1. Lineage (NCBI taxonomy): Eukaryota > Metazoa > Chordata > Lepidosauria > Squamata > Dipsadidae > Thermophis > Thermophis baileyi. Next base: position 3,566,114 of record QLTV01004256.1, on the reverse strand, counting down.
GAATGGGACTTACCAAAGCCGGTCAGTCTCGCGGGCGGGGAGCAGTCTGGTCACTAGTCCTCTGCTCCGTGTGGACCCTCTGAAGGACTCGCCTGCCAAAGGCTGCCTCCGCTGAAGCGTAGGTGTTCAACTTGTAATGACGGATGAATGGAGAGGATCAGGTCGCCACTCGACAAACTTCCTCTATGGAGGCCTGTGTCGCCTACACCGCTGTCGTGGCCGCACTTCTGGTGGAATGGGCCATGATATTCTGAGGCCTCAGAAGAGCCTGGATCTCATAGGCCTTGCCTATACATGCCCGGATCCACCTGCCCACAGTCGATGGAGTGACCCTGGCGCCCATGGATGAAGGCTGAAAAGACACAAATAGGGACTCCGTCCTCCGAAAGGAGGCAGTCCTCTTGATGTAAACATGGAGAGCCCTCCTGACATCCAAGGTGTGCCACCTCTGCTCAAGGACATGAGAAGGTCCCAGGCAGAAGTTTGGCAGAATTAATTCCTGAGCCTGATGGAACCAGGAATTCACTTTGGGAATGAAGGAGGGATCCAGTCTTAGTACCACCCTGTCAAGGTGAAAGATACGTAAGTCCTCCCTCACTGAGAGGGCAGATAACTCCGATATCCTCCTGGCCGACGTGATGGCCACCAGGAAGGCCACCTTGTATGTCAGAAAGCGTATGTTTGTAGTTCTTAACGGTTCAAAGGGCCCCCCTGTGAGAGCGTGCAACACCTTCGACAGGTCCCAGGTGGGGTACCTGTGTACTACTGGCGGTCTTAAGTTAGTTGCGCCCCTGAGGAATCGGTGAACCCTGGGATCCTGGGAAAGGGATTCCCTCGCTCCATACGAAAGAACCGAAGACAGGGCAGCTACCTGCCTGCGGATGGTGTTGGGCTTCAGACCCTTATCAAGGCCATCCTGGAGGAACTCCAGGACTTGAGCCATTGCCGCTGAAAAAGGATCAATGTCTCTTGGGGAGCACCAGCTGCAAAAGGACGTCCAGGTTGCATTGTAAATCCTGTCAGTGAAAGGCCTCTAGAAGCCTGAATTGTCCTGATCACCCTGGAGGAGAAACTGTCCTGACTCAGGACTGTCCGCTCAAACGCCAGGCGGTCAGCTGCAACCACTGCGGGTCTGGATGGACCAAGACCCCCAGGCTGAGGGAGATTCTGTCTCGAGGTATCCTCCAGGGTTGGGCCACCGACAGGTTGACCAGGTCGGCAAACCATGGTCTCTTTGGCCAATACGGGGCCAGCAGAACTATCTGGGCCCTCTCTTCCAGAACCTTCCTGACTACCCCCTGGATTAGAGGAAGAGGGGGAAAGGCATAAAGGAGACCTTGGGGCCAAGGGCTGCGGAGGGCATCCGTCTCCTCCGCACCTGGTGCCGGGAAACTGGAAAAGAACCTGGGCAGCTGGCTGTTGTCTGGGGTGGCGAAAAGGTCCAAGACTGGAGAACCGAAGCAAACTGTCAGTTCCAGAAACAATGATGGGTGCAGGCGCCACTCTGACTGGTCCACAGTGGTCCGGCTGAGCCAGTCCGCCTGCACATTGCTCACCCCCGAGATCTGATCTGCCCTGAGGGACAGAAGGTGTCTCTCTGCCCATAGGCCCAGTGCTTCCGCCTCCTGCATGAGGGACCTGGAATGGGTACCCCCCTGACGATTTATGTGGGACTTGGCTGATACATTGTCCATCAAAATGAGGACGTGATGTCCAGATACAAAGTCCTGGAACTTCTTTAGCGCCAAATGCCCGGCCCTTAGCTCCAGCCAATTGATGTTGTGGGTCAAGTCTGCTGGAGACCACTGGTCCTGAGCTATTAAGGACCGGAAATGGGGCCCCCAGCCAAATAGACTGGCGTCTGTCATAATGATAAGCCGTCTGGGCGTCTTGAATGAAACTCCCGTCGATGGCCTAGGACATCCATCATCTGAGTCACTGGAGTACCTGTTAGGGAACCCGTACTCTGATTGGCGAGTTGCTCCTGCCAGACCTCTGGTAAGGCAGGAGAAACCACTGGAGAGTCCTGGTGTGGAGACGAGCCCATGGTACAATAGCTATGCATGAAATCATCTTCCCCAGGAGCTGAGATAGTAGAGCCAGGGGAACAACTCCTTTGTCCAGGATGAGGCTTGCCATCTCCTGCAGACTGGATTGTCGTTCCGGGGAAAGATATACCATGCACATCGAAGAGTCAATGATTGCTCCCAAGTGAAGCAATCTGTTAGTGGGAGAAAAATGGCTCTTCTCAATATTAATAGAAAAGCCATGATCCTGAAGCACCTGAATGGTTATTCTCAGGTCCCCCCAGGCCTGCGGCTCTGAAGAAGACTGGATTAGAATGTCATCCAGGTAACACTGCAGCCTGACTGGAATTGCCCTGAGATACGCAGTCAAGGCCACCAAAATCTTAGTAAAAGTCTGGGGTGTCGACGAAAGGCCAAATGGCATGGCCTTATATTGAAAATGACGGCCGGCATAGCAGAAATGAAGGAAACGCCGGTTGTCTGGCAAGACGGGAACGTGTAAGTACACCTCCGTTAGGTCAATAGAGGTCAGGAAGTTGCCCTCCCGAATACCATCCAGAATAGAGCTGAGGGAGTGCATTTTAAAACGCTTGTACACAAGGTATCTGTTCAGTCTCTTGAGATCCAGGATAGTCCTCCAGCCCCCCGAGCTCTTAGGGACCATGAAAATGATAGAGTAAAAGCCCTGTCCTCGCCGGTCCTGAGGGACCAGTTGGATGGCCTGAATGTTCAGCAGATGCTGAATAGCCGAGGCCATCAGGTCACTTTTACTCGAGTCCCTTGAAACAGGGCATCTGATGAAGAAATTCAGGGGAGAGGCTAGGAACTCAAGAGACAGACCGAACCTCACGGTATTAAGTACCCAAGCTTCAGATGTCGTAGCCTCCCATCGTCGGGCAAAAAGGCCCAAGCGGCCTCCAATGGGAGCATCGGTCCCACCTTTAGCGGGACCGATGAAAGGAACGACTTCCCGAGCCCCAAAAGGAGCACTTACCTGGCTGTTGCTATCTGTTCCTAAAGCCAGACCTGTACGGTTGCCTTCGTCGGTCCAAAAAAGGTCTTTGGGGCTGGCTGAACTCCAACCCCGATTCAGAGGCTCGAAAGAACTGCTTCCGAGGGTAAGGCAAGAAACAACGTTCGCCTCTGCGATATAAGGAGGGCATGGTCTTGCCCCTATCCTTGGTGTCCACCAAGATGGGATCCAGGGCTTCTCCAAAGAGGCTAGAGCCCTTGAATGGAGCAGAAGCCAACCTCCATTTACTCTTAACGTCCGCCTGCCACTGGCGAAGCCACAAGAGGCGACGGGTCATCACAGAGGCCGCAATGGAACGTGAAGCAAACTTCGCTGCATTGAGGGTGGCATCCAATGTAAACTCGGCCGCAGCAATTAACTTGCTAAGATCCTGATGGGATTGTGCATCCTCAAGGGGGATTCTCTCTTGCATCTGACGTAGCCAGAGCAAGGAGGTCCGAGAGAAGAATGATGCTGCTGTTGAGGCCTTAACAGCCCAGGCAGCCGCCTGGTGCGCTCTGCGTAGAGTCATCTCGGCTCTTTTGTCCTCTGGTTGAAGATTGTCGATGGCATCAGCAGTCAATGGAGAGGCAGAAGTTAAAGCTGCCACCGGGGCATCTACCGCCGGAATCTGCAGCAGGTCTGAGAGATCTGAAGCCACTTTATACAACCTCTACTCAGTGTCCATGGTGGAGGAACCCGTCCCCGGGGCGGCCCACTGCCTCTGAACCGTGTCTATAAAGAGCTTGGGCGATGGCACAATCTCACTCTGAATAGTGGGTTCGGTAAAGAGCATCTGGCTAGAGTCCAATGGCTCCGCGGATGCCTCCGAGCTGAGATCAGGACCAAGGCTGGCTGTTGCCTTGGCCTTGCGAAGAAGTGTCTTAAAAAGGTCAGGACAAAATAACCCCAAAATGGTGCTGTATCCTCATCGTCCGACCAGGCCAGAAACTGGTCCTCCCCTTCAGAGGAATCCTCACTCTGGCTGCCAGGACCCGTAGGGGGAAGATTCTGTGCCTCTATCCATGCATCCTGAGACCTAGGTGCCAGGAGGGGGGCCTGGAACTGTGGCAAACTGTGAGGCAGCAAGGAGGAATGAGACCCCTGCTGTAAACCTGTAGCAATTCCCTGCGAAATATCCTGGGCAATTAACGCCTGCAGGTGATCAGACAACTCTGATTCATGCCCCTCTGAGGCCCGGAGCCCAGCCACAGTGGGCATGAAAGTGGCTGCAGGAATGGGCCTTGGCCCACCTGTCTGAACGGGCTCACTCTGGCCAGAATCCTGGGGAAACTGATCCCTAGCACTCTCTGGTGACCAGGCATAATGACAGGGTGACTGTAAGGCACTGGCACCTGAATAGGGGAAAGACTGTTGATCCCCAAAGATCTGGGAAGGGCCAGTCTCCCCCTGGGAAGGGTTGCCCTTGTCCTGCAACTTAGCAGCCTTCTCGACTCTAGCTATCTCCTTTTCCAAGTCTTTTTGTCTGCGTCTAGCATCTTTTTCAGACGCTTTAGACACCTTGCCCTTCCTTGAAGCAGTGGCAGAACTGCTATTTGAAGTGTTTCTAGCAGCCATTCTCAAGCTGGAGAAGCGTAGAGGGGAAACTGGAGCTGTGAGGGAAATTTTCCTGGTGTTCCCCAGAGCTCTCTTGCCTCCTGTGGCTGTCAGAGGGAACTGTTACCCTGTGAAAGGGAGTTGCTAGGCAGATTGACTCAGCTGAGAGCAACAGTGCCCCTCCATTCAGCAAAGTCGGCCGTTGACAGCTCTCTCTCACTGTTGCTAGGCAGACTAGCTGGCAGGCTTGCCTCAGTTTAAATGGCGGCGGAGGCGCCAAAAGCCATTAAAAAATGGTGCAGGCAGGCTTGCTTGCAATGAGCAACGGCTGCCGATCTGAAGCTTGGGGGGAGGTCTTCACTCGACCCCCAAGAGGCAGACTGGCTGACAAGGGCAGCTCTTCTAGCGCTAGCTCTGCCAACCTAACAAGGCGAACTGGCTCGCAAAGAGCACTCTCGCTGCAGCTTTTTTTCTCTTCATCTATGCAGAGCGCGCTAGCCGCTGTCAGTGTGCCTGGATGACACCAGGCAGTGACTGAGCCCCTCTCGCTTGAAGAGTTAAGCCTGGGGCAGCCCAATCCAAGAGAATGCCCCCACCACTAAATGCAGGCGCGGGCAGGGGCTTTGGCTATGGTCCGAGCCGGAAGAGTGGCTTACCAGCGGACCGGTAAGCCCCCGGATCGCTTTCAGCGATCTCCCCGATGGAAGAAGAAGAGGGAAAGAAAAAAAAAAAGTCTCGATAACCTTACAATTTTGAAGATGATCCAGGAATGTGTTAGAACTAATTTTTCTCTGTCTCTACTCGACAGAAGACCGAGTCAAACTGGGAGGGAACCAGTCAGAGGAGGTGTGGCCAAAAAAAGATGACTTGGTCTCCAGGCAGAGAAGCAGTTACTACCCATTCCTGGATAATCTTCCCCTCCACTATGGAGAACTACAGCTAGGTGATGCACCAACTGCTAAAAACCAAATACTCAAGGACTCTATGTTCTTTCCATTGTGCCTGAAAATATCTGTCTCATTTTGAATGCAATGCTTGATTACATGTCCCTTGATTACATGTGTACTCAAAACTTGACTTGAAATAAGTATTTTTTCAGAACAAATAGTCTATAGAACAGTGATAAAGCAGCTTATATGACTGTATTAGAAGCAAATTAGTGGCATATAGATTTAACAAATAGACAATAAATAAAACTATAATGACTGCTTTTATAAACACAGTGTGTGGCATGATACTAAAATATTATCTCAGGTTGAGATGCCATAGTATCAGATTGTCCCACAATTTAAATTGGCATAGCTTTTTCATTTAAGATCAGTCCAAAAGTTAGGTGTCCAACAATATAGGAGTGAATATACAAAGGTGCAATGCTCTTTCTGGATACTTTACTTTTTCTTATCTACAGTAGTCTTAGATTTCTTTGTTATCACTATTATTGGTATCTGTTTATCACAAAGGAAGTATGCGAATATAATAGTATTTGCCTGCCACATTTTCTATATGGGCTCATATTTATATTACACTAAGTAAATTGTGTAGAAGCAAATATACACTGGGAAAATATTAGCAATATTAACTGCAAAACTCCTAATTCAAGTAAACCAAGCACATCATTCAAATAAATGCTAGAGTAAAGGATATGTAATCAGTGTTTGTCACTGACCTTTTGTTATCACATTCATTTTCCCACCTTGCACTTTCAGATCTTGCACATGAAAACAAGAGAGTTTTTCTACCACTGTCTTCCCATCTAGATGAGACTCTCTAAAACGGATCCTTTTATTGGAAGACATCCATATTTGTAATGGAATATTTCTAGTATTAAGGGTACTTGCTGTTGACTGGTATGTTTTTAAAAGAATCACAAGATGTTAATTATTACTTTTCAAGGCCTTAATGCTTTGGAACAAGGCAAGTTACTTGTAAGTCAAATGTAAGCCTACCAACTTTTAAGGTTAATTATTGTGACATTCCTGTCCATATCTTTGTTTTCTGGAGAATGTTTGGTGGCATCAGACTTTAAGACTTATTTTTAGAACTTTGAAGCCCCAAAAATTATCTCCTTCATTGTATTCTACCTATGCTTCAAGTCTTTACCTTTTCTACGAATTTTAACATTCTTCAGATTGTGTGTTAAATTCTTGTTCTCTTTTTAATGCACTATTTTATATTGTCAGTATATATATTTTTAATTACTGTTATTTTACATGTTTTGTTGGATGCAGGGAGGTGCAGGTTACAGATATTAAAATAAAACAAATTTCTTGTATTTAAAACCTAAAGCGTACTTTAAAACTTTTATCGAACTATTTCCCCTATGTAATCCCTTTCACTGAATATGGATTGTTTTTCTAAAATGCTATGACAGCATCATTTATTCACATATAAAAATATGGAAAAATTAGGTTACTATTTCCTTTATGAAGGTCTTATGAATATTACAAGGATGCATTCAGGTCATAAGAAACCAATAAATGAATACCGTATTAACCTTGGAAAGTAATAACTAAGCTATATGTTGCCTAGAACTAGACACCTTGCTTTATCTTAACTTTTAACCAGCCAACTCTACAAGAAAAAAATTCTCACATTTATTCAAGCTAACATCATCCACACTAGCAGCATATCATGGTTATTTGGTAACATGCATCAGACAATTCAAACATACTAAACAGTATCTAAAGGTTACCACTTCTCAAAAGAAAAACCAATATTTTTTCATGTTCAGAGGCCTACTGGGAAAAATATATTTTATATTATAAGTAGTTTAGGGCAAGGACTTTTATGCCTCACAAATCAGTCTATGCCAAAGAAATAAAAATGTACAATTGCAATAATAAGCACCATAAGCCTTAGACAATATGTGTGGCTAACTTGCTGCAATAAATGAATGCTAGCTACAGTGGTATGAAAGAGTGTTAAAACATGAAAGAAATCCCTTCAACTTACATTTATGTAAAATTGTACATGTGTAGAATTCTAATGTGTAGAATTCATTGTTTATTGCAACCCAAATACTTATAGTTCATTCATTCTTGCTTGGTCCATTTCTCACCTTTTTGCTTTTCCTTTTATTCTTTACCTTTATTTCTCCGTATAAAATTGTTACTTTTTTTCTTTTGTATGTCCATCTCTTTATTAGATCATATAAAAGTTGTAGATCACTGATAGTATGCTTTTGTTGCTTTTATTATGAATATTTGTAGTAGAAGTAAGTCAAATCCTGATCTTCTGGAAGGATTTTCTTATTAATGGTAGCCTTAATATATTACAAGAAGAAAATGAGAACTTCTCAAAAAGGCATTATTCAAACTTCATTTATAGCATAATCAAAGATTTGACAAACTTCAAACAATAAATGAAATTTTAGAAGAATAATTTTTCTTCCACAATTCAGTCTGATTTTTCCTTTGCTATTTAAGGGCTAAAGATGAGCCTAGAGATTCATTTCATTTAATATTCTGGTTCCCACTATGCCAAATCAAACTTGAGGGCAACATCTCTTTTCTCCCAGCAGTTATTATTCAAAGACATGTTACCTCTGCATAGACCTTGCTTATAGCCCTTCTAATTAGTAGTCATGAAAGCCAGCAGTCATAAAATGCTGGAGCAGTGGATATCATTGTTAAATTATGCACTTCATAAAGATATACTTTTTTTGCTTCACTGTATCCTAAGATAGGGACTCCAATGGGTCATCACCAGCTATTGAACTTCTCCCATTGAACTTGCTTTGGGTGTTGGCCAAATCTGGGTAAAATTAGTGGACTACTTTTTCAGTGGTATTCAATATTTACAAAGTCTTTTCCATAAAGATTGGTTTCCTTTCATTGCTTTCCATACAAGTCAGTGATGGAACAAAGACAAAATTAATGAGAGGCTTTTATAGCAGTGGAGGGAAAGTGTGTGGACCACAAGTATGCCATGCTCCAATGAGATCTGAAGAACGCAAATCATCAGGAAGAAAGACTTCAGATGCTAACTGTTATCCAATTAAGTTTAGCATAAACAGCCCAGAGAGATGAAATCTTGATATCAGAGTATCACATTTGTATGAAGATTCTCAGACATTTGATCACAATGCAGTATAAACAAACCATCAGCCCCAGTATTGGTGGCAACATCTGAGATCAACTAGCCCACACCCCCGGCAAAAGAAGACCAAACTGGTTTCAATTCCTGTCTCAGCAATGATAAGGAAGATTTCTAGTGCTTTAGCTCTGTCCTTACATCCAAATGGACCTGATGCTTCCAGAGATATATCATGTTGGCAGCTGATCTTCAGAGAGCAAAAATAAAATGTTTCTGTTACCTGACAACTGACAATGACATCCAAATGTGCCTGATGTCTCGCTCTGAGACCCGCCAACTGAGATTGCGCGCGCACCACAACAGGGCAGGCTCAGGCAGGGCGGGACTGAGGTTAGAGCACGGAGAGGTGGCGGTGCGATCACTGATGCATGAGGGTGGGAGGAGGCAGTTATGGAGGCCGCCGGCAGCTTTGCAGGCCTGGACGGCCCTGAGGAAAAAACAATAGAAAAATCTGTCAGTGGTACCGATGTTTGAAAGCAGAGATGGAGAACAGGAGCAATGTAGGGCTGGCATGACCTACAGTACATATTTGCTTAACAAACTGTAATGGAAGGAAGGAAGAATAACCTTGAGGAACTGGATAAAAAGCCACAACCAAGCTAACCGTTAGGAAAAAAAATCTGAATCCGGGCCTGTAACTGTAATGTGAATAAGCATCTCAGAAAAGATGCTCCCTTGTTTTCAGGAAGATAACGGGAAGGAGGAGTAAGTGCATTGAGATTGTGCGATTGATGTCAGCCTTTCAAAGTAGACCAAACTAGGAAAACATCCATGCAAATACTACTTGTATTATAAGGTTATAGTAAAAGAATCTTGCAAGTCTGAATGCACTTCTCTCTCTTTATCATCCTGAGAACTAGGGAGAGTCCTTTCTGATATGCTTTCTTAGTTTACACCTCTAGCCTGGACTCAGATTTGTTTTATCTAGTCACTGCCCTGGTTATGGGTCTTCTCCTGTTTCTCAAGGTTATTCCTTCTGCCCATTGCACAACTCACAGGGCAGAAAGAGACGGTAGTCAGTAGAAAGGCTTGTCTCTCCACTAAGGCCTTTCCTATTAGAAAGATAGATGACTGTATCTTCCCCCTTTCTTTTAAATGCCAAATGTGTTAGCACTATTTATTTGTAAACCATCAAGGACAGGTACATGGGATGGGATTCAGTATAGTAGTAGAATAACTATATAAATAAGTGAATGACTAAAGGCTGCAGTCATAATACCAAAGACGAAACTTGACTATGAAAAGCATACTTAGAGAATCTCTGATCTAGATGATAAATTTTGAGCATCCTTATTTTATTTGGTTTGTCTGTGGGATTTTTTTTTCTTTTTCTCTGTATGTTCGCTTAGGAAATATTTTCTTTGCCTATGCCAGATCTTCTCAAAGGAAGAGAATATAAATATAAATACATAAGCAATTATTTTGGTGTTATTTTTCTTCTTCCTCAGTAACTCTCAAGACATTGATAGATATTCAGTCCTTGATATACGACTGGTTGCTTAACAACTGTTCAAAGTTATGACTGACCTGAAAAAATGGCCTTATGTTATGTAACCACACTTCGGGCGCTTGGCAACATAGCCATTTTTACAGCAATTTGCAGCATTCTGCAGTCACATCACTACGCTTTACAACAAATTTGCATAAAACTAACACTTCTGGTTAGTTTTCTGGTTCTGCTCTGAAGCGAGTCCAGGCGCTTCTGTCCAGGGGCTACTGCGGCATTTAATTATTGGCGGCTGTGAAATACGCAGCCAGGCTAACTCACTCAATGGCTGGGAGCGTCTAGCGCCACTCTGAATGAAGTCCAGGCGCTGCTGTCCAGGCACGCCACAGCACGTTTAATTATCGGCGACGGTGTTAATACGCAGCCGGGCCGACTCATTCAATGTCTGGGAGCGTTCAAGGCAAGAAACCCCGCTCTGCTGACTGTCGGGCTTTAAAAGATCGGCAGTGGCTGGACTAGCCAGCACGATCGGTGAGGGCCATTGCACTAGTGAAGCGACTACAGGAGCTAAATACCACTACTTTTAAAGAAACCAAAACTCGGAAAAACCTGATAACCAGTCAAGAATAGTCCAGGAATGAAGTCTAGAGACAGCCGTTTCCAAAAACATCTCTCTTGGGCCAACTGAGTCGAAAACTGGGGGCCTGAGAGAGAGGCAAGGAGGCGTGGCTGAAGAATTATGACTCAGTCTCTGGGCAGATCCGACTGTAACAACCCATTCCTGGACTATCCCGCAACTACACTGGAGAATATTAGCTATTTATTGGGGGGGTTTCTTTCTTTCTTTTTTATCCCTCCATAGTATAAACAAAAAGATTACAGGTAGACTTTAGCTATGTATCATGTGGCAAAATGGCCAGCATCCTAACAAACTTCTGTCAGTCTCCAAAAATGTGTGATTTATTTCTGGAAGCGCCAAGCAGCAAAAGAAATGTGCTTTAAAAAGAACATGCCAGTTGTTCCGTACAAATATAAATTAATATTGTTGTTTTGTTTGTCCTAAAAACCAAAATAGTGATACAAAAAAATTATATTTAGACAGACATTTTCCAATAGTGTACTAAATAACTGTGAGTTGCTAAAATCTTCTTGATAGTTTATGTATTTTTGCCCACTCTCAAGAGCTGCTCTGACCATAATTTATCAGGTCAAAAACACCACTTCTGATAAAACAGATTTGTACGTAGGAAATAACCTGTCATAATAACCCTGTAAGAGTTCTCAGCAACATTCCTGCTGTTATGAAGAAACCAAAAATGGAAGAGTGATAGGAGAGGACAATGTATGAGATAAGTCATCTTATAGGCATTAGGGAGGAGCACCAGGGGACATTGCCAGAGCTATAGGGCATGTGCTTAGGAATCAGATTGAAAGGGGATTACTGTTTATGGCCATCCTAATCCAGCTCGCCAAGAGAAAAAAGGGGGGAGCTGCTTGCCAAGTTACTACTGAACCAGGCCCAGCACACTAACACAAAGTGCCACAACTCATAGTTGAAGCAACTTCATACAAGTGCCAGGAATCAAGCTCCCAGAATAAAGCATTTATGGCCCATTGTGGCTTCGTCGCTACTTGAGCTGCAGCCAACAATGCATTCTACATGTTTCATTTCTGCATTATATATCCCATGCTAAGTCTATACAGAACATAACCTTTCTTTGTTGCTAATAGCTGGAAAGAAGCATTGTATCCTCAAACTGTATTATTCATTTAAAACACATACACACATATCTAGAAATCATCTGTTATTTAGAACTGTATTTAGTCTCTGTTTCTAGTGTGTTGGAAATGCTTTCCCTCTTGCTCTCTTGGCAGTCATCAGAATGACTTAAGCAATTAAATAAAAGCATAACACAGACACATATTGCATGAAGTTAACTTTTAGTTAGAACTCAGGCTGCTGTATCCATTTTTCAATAACTAAGTATTTGGCTGCCACCAACAATTACCTGATGCTCTTGAATCAATATACTTATTGTAGTAATCAACTGCAGTTTCTGTAATAAGCTTACAAGTATAATAGTCTGGCAATTTATTTCACATGAATTTTATAGACAAAGGAGTTTAAAAAATTACAAACTGTGTGTTTGTAATTTCCAACTATTTAAATATAATGCCTATCTACACTAGTATATACCTCCCTAAATACAAATCTTTGAAAGAAATGGGAATACAACAAAACAAATAACAAAATGCATCATAAAAAACCACCTAAGCTATTCACTATTTTCATTCATACTATTAACACTGTCAAATCACAACAAGATATTGGGATATGAGGAAATAAAATTTAGACAGATTTCCTTTCTACAGCAATTTTCTACTCAATACCTTTGCTCCCACTCAAGGATTCAAAGAGCTATTGATTTTATTTCAGAAATCACCCAAAATCATTTAAATTATAATTTTAACTGAGAAAGTGCCTTGATTGGCTTGGTGAATGTTAGAAATAGGAACCGGATCTTGATTATCACATACTTTTGGATATTGTTAATGACAGGAAGCTTCTAAACAGGTTTTGAGGGATAGACATGTATTATAATATGGAGGCTATATTATAGTGATCTAAAATCAGGCTAAAAGACAACTGCTTAGCACTGTAGCTATTGCCTAGTCTACGTTCTATGCTTTTACATTATTTAAAAGCTACTTAAAATCACTGGAAAAATAATCTGAAGTATATTATCCTCAATATATGGTAATAACTCTTACTTGAACTATTCCCTGTCACCTAACTCTAAGGCAACATTAGACTTATAATATTAATAATTTTATTATTTATTAAAATTAATATTATTAGATTTTTATCCCAACTTCATTACTTTATAAGTAACTCAAGATAGAAAACATATCTAGTACTCCTTCCTCCTCCTATTTTTCCCACAAGAACCCTGTGATGCGAGTTGGGCTGAGAGAGAGAGTGAATGACTCAAAGCTAGCTTTCATGACTAAGGTGGGAGTAGAACTCACTGTCTTTTGGTTTCCAGGTCATCATCTTAACCATTTGACTTTGAAAACTGCTTGTGTTCAATAAAGGACTGCATGAAGGAAGAGACTGAATCCAGATAAGATATCAATCTGCTATGATTAGCAGAAACCCTTATTGGAATCCAATCTGTGGAACATGTTGTGGAACCTGTTCATAAAATATGTGTGTGTCTTGGGACTGCCATTTAATAGTAAAGGATCCCTGGATCTACAAGTATTTAAATACATAAATACTTAAAATTTGCTATCTGCAACTATTTCAGAATTAGCCTGATCTGGCAACCTTGTTTATATCATACTTCTCACAAATGAAGGTGAATTTACATGTCCCAGGACAATGTTGCAGGAGCCAATCTGGATCGGTCACTGGGACCAGAGGTTTTGTCTTCCAAGCTTTTGGACTCGTGCTGGAGCCCATCTTCAGTGAAGATGAATCTGGGTCGGTCATCTCTGGTCCTGTTGACCGACTCAGATTGGATCCTGCATACTTATTGCATCATATAAGCTCTTTCAAATTGGACTATGCTTGAAGAAGCATCAAATGGTACAAAAAGACTGCTAAGCTGCAAATCGATACCTGGTATTATGATCATATTACTCATATTACTTGAAAGTTCTGCAAAAGTTGTCAATTGCTTTCTCTTATCTGTAAACAGCTTATGTGCTGATTATCTGCAGAACTACCTTCTTTATGAACTTGCCTAAGTATGAGCAGAAACAAACATTCCTGGTCAGATGTCTGGATGCTACCTTTCAGACTATTCTCCATCAGGAGCTAAAATTGGTTTATATCCTTTGCTTTTTAGGGGGGGGATTTCTTTTTAATCTGTTTAAGTGAAGAGTCATTTAATTTACTAGTAATATCTTAAATTTGTTTCAATGTTTTATTGTTTTAGTCTTTATTAACTGCTATTGTTACTGGATTTATTCCATCTCAGACACAGTTGAGGAAAAGTGTTGCATAAATACTATTAAAAAAATAAACTATAACTATTACTTATGATTTCCTCCTCCTATTTGCCTAGAAGGCCTAGTTTTTCATTAAAAATAGCATTTATCCTCCTCATGTTTTTCATCTATTTGTCCCGGTCTGAAAACTATAGCTAGCATGGTGATCTGATAGCTACAGATGTGAATCCAATAGAAATACTTCATCCTTGGCACTGCATTCAGCACTTCAGTCTGCATGGACTGCATTTGATTTTGTCATTTATCTTAAATGGCTAAGAGACTACCAGGGCAACACATTTGTGTGAAGTTGTTGCCAAACCACAAGTGAAGGGCCCTAAATCCTTGGCATAAATCCTTGAGCTCTGCAGCATCAAGGATAAAATATGTGTCCTTTGTGATTTTTATTTTTCAAACAGAGTCTGGACCTTCAGATTATTTACTCCTTGCTCTCCCACCTTCTCATTTCAAATTGTTACACAAACAGGTAAAATAAGATACTGACAGAAACTGCACCTACATTGCAATCTGGAAGTGACTTGTCTGCCGAGCCAATGAAAGCAGATGGCAGACGTGGAATGTCTAAATATATATAAATAATTTTGCTTGGCATTTAGAAAATGCATAGATAGTGTCATGATCTTTTAATACCTCAAGAAAGAGACAAAGTAAGAAGAGTAAAGAAGAATTCCTAAATTATTTTAAAATTTAAATTTGTAATTGCTGAAAAAATGTATGTCTATTCTATTTACACAATGTTACAATTTTTACTGATGCTCTTAGTTTCACCAAACCTACAATGTATGAGTATTGTTGATTCTTTATGTATCCCACATTCACTGTGATAATTGCTTCCCAGAGAGAGAAAACTTGTTTGTAGAAATCACAAATCAGGACTAGTCTCACTTCAAAACAGCCACAGGCTGAGATTACATTTTCAGAAGCCCTTTTTTGTGACAATTAACCCCCTCCCTCAAAACATACAAACACACACACACACATTTGTTTTTGAAGCTCACTTTACAATTTAACTCTGATTTTTCTCCACTCTTATTTTCTTTGGCTATCATATCTGGGTTTAAAAATCCAGACAATCACTAGATGTCAGTAAAGAATTCTGAATTCTGAATTGTTGCCATCTACTGAGGTTCAAGCTTTTTTCAGTCCAAATTTTCCGTATAGATATTTAGGGTTATATAGAGACATTTCTATATATAGCCCTATAGTTCCCTAGATCCAGAATGACCTTAATACAAAATGGCTACCAATATCATTCCTGCTCTTCCATTTTCAAAAGCAGCAAAAAATATCCACACTGAAAAGAAAGAACCCAAGTTATTGTCATTACTATTTAGCTGCACCCACTGGAGTAATTTATTTTCATCTGAGAAAAAAAAATACCGATAACTCTCTCCACAAATAGGATAGAGAATTTTGAGAAGCCATTTTCACAGAACTCGAAAAGGCACATACCATTCAGCTTTTTTAACCTCTCTAGAATTTAACAAACCAGACTGCACAAAGGCCACAGGCCTTAACATGTTATGTAACTTATTCTGACCAAGGCTTTGCAAGTTTTTTGCACAAACCACACCTCAATTAAATACAAGGGTGGCTAATATCTTCTGCACTGAGTCATATCCCTTGGGCTCTTGAGTAGTTGCCAAAATAATTCTAAAACAGTCAGGCCTACAGCCTCTTCTGTTAGACAAAGTGATTCTTAATAGGTAAAAGTAATGAGAAAAATTATTCAAAACAACTGCAGATAAGGCAGAAAAAGCAAAAAACTCAGCCTTTCCCAACCTGGTCTCTTCCAGATATACTGAACTATATAACTCCTCTCCCTTCCCAACCCATAGTCCTAATAGCTGAGCTAACTGATGGATGAATTCAACATATCTGGAGCGTGCCAAACTAGGAAAACTACATTCTC
The DNA here is from genome assembly GCA_003457575.1 of Thermophis baileyi. Lineage (NCBI taxonomy): Eukaryota > Metazoa > Chordata > Lepidosauria > Squamata > Dipsadidae > Thermophis > Thermophis baileyi. Next base: position 3,550,047 of record QLTV01004256.1, on the reverse strand, counting down.
CTATAGTACAGGTAGTCCTTGACTTACATTAATTCAGTGACCAAAGCTACAATGCCACTAACAAAAGTGACTTGTGACTAGTTTTCACACTTATGACCGTTGCAGCCTCCCCATGGTCATGTGATCAAAATTCAGACACTTGGCAACTGACTCATATTTGTGATGGCTGCAATATCCCAGGGTGATTGAGACTTATGGACAAGCAAAGTCAATGGGGAATCCAGATTCCCTTAACAACCACATTACTAAGTTAATAACTACAGTGATTCACTTAACAACTGTGGCAAGAAAGGTCATAAAATGGGGCAAAATTCATTCAATAACTGTCTCTTTTAGAAATAGAAATTTTGGGCTCGATTGTGGTCATCAGTCAAGGGCTACCTATATCTAACACTGGCCCGAAAGACAAAGATTATGACACCTCTGGTATGCAGGTAGTCTTTGGCTTACGACCACTCGCTTAGTGACCATTCAAAGTTATGCTGAAATAAGTAACTTGTGATTGATAAACACACTTACAACTGTCACAGTACCTCTGCAGTCACATGATCATGATCTCGGTACTTGGCAACTGATTCACATTTATGACGGTTGCAGCATCCCTAAGCCATGTGATTGCCATCTGAAACCTTCTGAGCCAGCTTTTAATAAGCAAAGTCAATGGGAAGCAAACAGGGAAGGTTGCAAGTCATAGTCATGTGATGTCTTGCTTAACAACCATGGCAAAAAAGGTCATAAAACTGGTGTGATTATTTGATGCCTCACTTAACAACCGCACCACTTAAAATGATTTTTCTGTTCCCAATTGTGGTTGTCAGTCAAGAACTACGTGCATCGCCTATAATTTTAGAATTAAGAATGGGTTAAAGACAAATAAATACCAATTTAATAGGTGGCACTTACCATGAAAAGAAAACAATTACATATTTGAATTATGCTTTGAGACAGAGATAAAAAATGTGCAATATGAAAATATAAATAAGTGTTCATGTAGACAATGTTGCTTAGTAATAGCTGAGATATTTCATTGTAGAAACTTTGGTTTCAGCTAGCTCCTAATTGGAGAATATAGTAATTATTTCCCTACTGCAAAACTTATAGTTTTGGCAAGCTTTAAGATTTCTCTAGTTTCATTTCTGTAGTGCTATTATTTTTAAGAGACATCAAGGTTAATCCCATTGTAACTCTTATAAATATTCTAGATATCAGGATATGGTGGAATAATAACAGAAGCAAGAGGGACTAATAAATTGTTACAGGTTTTGCTTTTATGGTTCTTATATTTTACAGTAAGCTTTTTTGTCACATTTTCCTGCAATGTAACATTATTATCAAACACCACAATTTTTTTTCCTACAGGCATTTGAAATACATTATGTGCTTAATTTATCCGCAACATAGGTCTGAATTTTTTGAATTTGTATTCAGTACTGGTTCAAATACAGCACAACGCTGCTTAAAGGAAATACAACTAAATCTGCTTCTAGTGCTGGAGAAACCAAGCCGTATTTCTATTTAACAAGGAATACACACAAACACATACACACACAATAGATGACAACTGCATACAGAAAGTGATTTCTCTGTTGTTATTTACAGTTGTTTGGATTTTTGCAGTTCAGATATCCTCAATCAATACTCTTCTCTCATCTTCATATTGTCAAAGAGAACATCCTCAAGAAAACCTAGTATTTTAGAATTTTTTAAAAAATTGTTTAGGTTGAAACCAGGAAAATGGAAGCAATCTATCCTCAATATGTACATAATATTGACAACCCAATGGAAGGAAAATTGGGTGAAGGCAGAATTAATGGGGGGGGGCACTGAGCAAAAGCTAGTTCATATTGCAAAATTTTATTGCAGTATCAGAAAAATCCAGATTGTATCATTATAACAGTAAATTCCAGATTATAATTTGTCTTCCTGATTAATGTTATTGGACTTTGCCAATCACAAGCAAAAAATTGCCTTACAATTTGATCTACTGGAGTCCTATTAAGCCAGCTTTAAAAGCTAAATAATGTTTTTTACAATAATTCAATTTAAAAATTAAAATTCTGCCCTTTCCCTTAATGTCCATATATATTATGTTTAGAAAAAAATGAAAGCAAACTGTCAATGCATATTAATTAAAAACAGAGAATAGGTTTGCTCAGCTAAGAAAATTATATTTAATACTAGGATTGCTTATTCTTATCACCACCATCACTGTTATTTTCATTCTTTTTCCATTTTTCAAAGGTATATGCTCTCTAGTTTAAAGCATATACATATTATGGTATAAACACAGTAATAGAACCATAATTAATATGAAAATATAAACCAAGGTAATATAATACAGCAGACCTCAATCATGTGAAATAACATTTTATTAATACTTTCTGTCTTGTTAAATGAAAAGAAAAACCAAATACCAGAAGGATTCTCTTGTAGATGGAAAACAGACTTATTCCACAGGGGATATATTAGAATATAAAATACACTTTATCTATTTTGCATATTGGTATATTCTTTAGACCATAAGGTATCATTAAATTATAGTTACATGCTATACCAATTTTTGAAGTAGCACAACAGAAGAACCAGGTTCAATACTAATGTGAGTTTTCATTTTTATCTTTCCTACAGTGAAACAAAACTTGGAACTGGACTCTCCATATTAGAAGCTATCAAGAATGTTCAAAAAGTGCACCCCCTCTGCTTTTCATGGAAGAATGCCAGTAAATATGGCTTGAATTTAAGTTTGCTTTTGAACATACAATCTCTCTGGTACTTTGATTTTCCTGTATGGCCATTAGGGAAACAGAGAAAAAAAATATCTATAAACCCCACAGGTCTCTGGAGCAGTTTACATCACCTACTAAAAGTATCCACTTCACAGCAAGATAAGCTGGATTTTTAAAAATAGAACAATTAACAGTAATCAAATTCACTTTTACCTTTACCCTGTCATCCAGCAATCATCCCCAATGCAAATGAGTATAAAACAAATAGTTTCTTGGCCTAGATTAAATATCGTTACTGCAGATGGGAACTTTGGGTTGGAGACTGTAGACACTGATGAATACCAAACACATCTAAGATATTTTTTTATACTTCCTCTCTCATCACATAAGCTACATATATGCACACAAAAAGAAAACGAGAGCAGTCAAAGAAAATCAAACCGCAAGATCCAAATAAAATTTAAAACATACACAAAAGGCTTGGGTTGCCACATTTAAGGTATGTTCCTCATTTATTTTCATCTGTATCTAAGATCTGTGGGAAAACACTGCTAATGCATAACTGTACCCACATTTTTTAAAAATAAACCAAACAGAAACCTGTGCAAGAACACAATTTTTGCACTCACTCTTTTTTCCTTTGCCTTTGATTGTCTGAGTAAGAGTAAGCTTCTTTTAAGAGTCTCCTGATTTTCATAGTGGAAACATGACCATTTTCTTTTTGTATAAGCTGTACACAAAATTATTTATTTATTGATCATATTGCCTATTTCTTTACATCCTATCTCCCTCAGAAATTTGCAAACCTCACACAATTTTTCAATTTTTTAAACTGTTTTTTTTACTAAAGAATTGCAAACTGCTTCATAGATATTAGAAACAAAATGCACAAACTTATATATTATGTAGACCTTCACAACTGATATACATGTATGCTATTTAGAAAAAATTATGCATACATAAAAAACAGCCACAATTTTCCTAGGTCCCATGGAACTAGCATACATATGTTCCCAGTCAAAACAAGAAGACTATGGCTCTCAACAAAATTTAGGTGTATCTGTCAACTAAACTGGGATGTGAAGCTGCTGTTGTCACCTATGAATCTTAAATCAATCTATCCTTTAGTTAATTTAACATCTCACCGCTGTAAATACAGAAGCAAAAGCAAAGATTAGGAATTTGAAATTACATGGGGGGGGGGAGTTTGGATTTCATGTGCAAAGCATTTGGATGCTATTGAAACAAAAGATGTTCTAAATCCTGTGTGTCTTTGTGTTACAAGACAATAGCAGGCAAAAGGCTATTCAAGGAATTGTATTGGCTACTGACATTCTTAGCCTTTTTTACCTATACTGTTATACCAATGGGTAGATAAGTGGCCCAAAATTTAAAGCAACGCTGCCTGTTATGGATATTGATTCAAAGTCACTGTTGTACTGCTACAGAATTTTACCATTCATAGATACTTAGACTGACTTCAGTTGCCTCCATATACAATTCAATTTAGGAAAGAAATATAAAACCTTTCCAAAACCTAGCTGATTCACTCTTTCTTATTAATCATTTAAATAAATATTTTTACAAAAGAAGCTGGTAGTCAATATATCATAATGCACATAAAACAACATTTACAGAAAAAGAGATAAGAACAAGTACACATACAACATGCTGAAGGATAACCAAAAGAGCTTGAATGTTCACCAATGCACTAGCCAAAATCTCTAATCAAAATGCATAGGTAGCAAGGTGTTTTTTTTTTTTAATGTGCAGGATCACGTAGCAACAGATTTCTAACAGCCTCTTTAAACCTGCTTGCTTTTTTTTAAAGCAAGCAAGGATTTATTCTAAAAATGCATTTCTTTACATCCAGAATTCCTACTGATTTCGTATAAATGAGTCATAGATCAAACAAGAAATGTTGAGAGCAGGAAAGAGAGGCTGAAAGTGAGGGACACTGGCATGGAAACCTGATAGTCCCCTTACTGCCTCCCCCTGTCTATCCCCCCCCCCATGCCAAGACATTAATTCTCACAAGTCAGAGAAAATTACTATGCATGAATGCAAAAAGCATGATCAGGAGTAATTAACGTGGCTTCATATGCAAATTTTATTAATGCAGAAGTACAAAGTCATTATGCAAATGAAACTTACGTCAACTCTCTTGACAAATATTCATCTCTGAAGCTCAAGTTTCTCCTTTTATTGAAAAAAAAAGCGCTTTGAATTTAAAATAAAAGAGAGAAATTGGGGAGGAGAGAAGTGATGAAGACTTTATGACAAGTTTGTGAAGTTGGTTTTCAACCTCCCAAAAATCTTGTATTGTTGGGTGGGCGCTTTTTTTCCTTGTTGTTGTTGTTGGCAGGTACACGACAGAAAAGCTGGAGGGGGGGGAGAAAGCTACCAACAGCAGGCAGCCAATCAAAACGCCAGCGGCAGTAATGAGTGCGATTGATGACTGTTTGGCTTTACTGCAGGGTAATGAACTAGAATCCAGTCTGAGGAGAAAAAATATGAATATTCATGAAGCTGTGCTCCTGCCTTTGATGATTAAAGAAATTTTTAATATTCAAATAAGCGCTTGCCAAGTGATTAACAAAGAACAAGCATGCAGGAATATGGAAATAGAACTGCGGAAGATTGGGGAGTCACAGCCTGAGCAGCAAAGACAGCACAAAATTTCACAAACAAGATAGGCAGATAACCCAATTGAAGCCATACAATTAAAAAAAATTAAATCATTGGTTCAATGTTTTATCAGCTGCTTTCTTTTAAAAATGGGGGATAGAAAAAAAAATGCCTAAGTGAGTAGCAAGATTGGATCAGGGAAGGGGAAATCATAATTAAATATACTGTTTACTCACAGACGAAAAGCCCATTTCCTCATAAAGCATACTCTGAGAAGAAGATTGGGCTTTTTTAAAATAGTAATTATGTTTTGGTTAAAAACCGATAGAGCTACAGAAAGATAATTCTACTAGGAAACTTGATGCTCTGGTTTTCATTATATGACTTTAGTGGAAGGTGTGTGGAGAATTTTATTTCTATCACTACAATCTACAACAGGGCTTCTCAGGTGGAAAAAAGCTCAGAAAGCTATAAATGGTGAAAATCTATAACCTGGGCAATGCCAAACCTATACAGACCATCAGATGATCAATGGTTTTTGTTTTAATGTTATCAGGCTGCTCCCAAGGGATATTCAGTCATTTGAAAAGCATCCTGTGGTACGCTGAGCGCTAAAAGACCTTGTGTTTAAACCTGACATGTCTTTCTGGCAAATGGAGTTGCAGGCACTGTTGAAAAAGCAGGAAGGTGGATTTTTTTACATTTCTCTGACTCTGTGCTCCTCCAAACTGTTGTAGAGGCTTAGGGATTGCACAGAGTGTATGAACAATTTGAGAGAACATGAGACACAATGGACAAGTTTCAAATCTCCATAGAAACAGCATCTTTGGGAGAGGTCATGCTTTAATAGGAGAGCATACGCTTTGTGTGAAGAACACCCCAGATTCTATCCTTGGTATATCCTGTTAAAAATACTTCAGGGCTAGAAAAGTCCTAAGAAAAGTCACCATGAGAAGCAAATTGGTCTGCACCACACTGGAATGCTCTTGTTTAGCATAAGGAAAGTCACTGTGTTCAACTGCATCAAATATATGTAGATGCCAAGGTAAAAGTACAGCAGATCCTCTTCATGGCAAGCTCTAATCTCTGCTTCTTACCAGTGCCTTATGGAGCAGTAGAAGGCAGTTTCAGATGTTTATCCTTGGAAAGGAAAAGTGAGAAAATAAATTTCTAAATCACTGGCCTTCTGTACCAGATTTCTGTCCCATTTAACACCTATCAATGCTTTCATCTATCGATGTGTTATGACTTCAGCTTTACTATTTAAAAACTCTATGAAAGAGTCACAATGAAGCACATAATAACGATGATAAATGATAAACATGGGTGTCTCATTCCAAATACCATTAATTAATTAGATGACGACATCAACTTTTAGGCAGTTTTGAATAAGAAATGTTGAATCCATCACTATTGCATGGTTAAGTATTCTATGATATTCCAGAGATGAGAAACAACATGTTCAGAACTCCTAAGGGCAAGAAAAACAAGACTTTTCCGCTTTTATAACTGTATTCCATAGATCAAGAGTGAATAAGCCATTGGTGGCTAAAACCACAAAGTGAGTAGGACTACATGACAAATATGGAAGGAGTTAAATTTGAGCTTTATGGATTCCATTTCATTATTTACTTGAGATCTATCTATATGGTATAACTGCAGTTGCAACATAGCATCAGTTCTCAACAATCATAGTTAGTTTGTGCTTCCAAGGACAACAAAAGGGGATTTGGGAAGCATAGGTTGCTATTTATACCACAGAAAAACAATTATCTATTACAAGGCAGAGGTTAGAACATACAATAACCATTTTACCCTTTTTTCTTCAGCTGATTATGGAAAGCTTTGCCTTTCTAAAAGCCCAAACATGCTAATTTAAGTATTAAATTCTTAAGTTTCACAAAGATGGTCTTTCAAAAGTAAGGTCAGTAAATCACATGGGGGAGAGGAGGAGAGGAGGGAGGGAGGGAAAGGGAGGGAGGGAGGGAGAGGGAGAGGGAGAGGGAGAGGGAGAGGGAGAGACAGAGGGAGAGAGAGAGGGAGAGGGAGAGGGAGAGGGAGGGACAGCGGGAGAGAGAGAGAGAGAGAGAGAGAGAGAGGAGGGCGCGGTAGGGGGGGGGGTGGGGGGGTGGAGGGGGAGGCGTGGGGGGAGGCGGGGGGGGGGGGCGGGAGAGAGGGAGGGGGAGAGGGAGAGGGAGAGGGAGAGGGAGAGGGAGAGCTTGTTTGATAAAGAATCCTAAGAATCCTTCATACTCATAGCTGTGCAGTTCTGAAAATTCACAACTCCTGGTCAGCTATTTGAAGCAAAGGACCACAAAGGAAAACAGGAACAGTTCTGTAATTATTATTTCCCTGGCACTGTAACTATATGAAGTTATCCTTATAGAAATTTTGTTTTTCTTTTATGAAATGCATCCATGGAGGTTTCAGCATAAAGTGGGTAAGAGATTTTATCCTTTTTCCTTCTGCAATTTTTCCTATACATCACTGTCCCAAATAGTCCTTCCCTTGTATTTGAGAAAAGATATGGATATCTTACAGCAACATAAAAGGTCCATTTTATTTAAAAAATAATTTTTATTATAAATTTCCAATTAAAAAAACAAACACATAAGTAAACAAACATTACAACATATAAAAACAAACATACATATCACTTAAAAATATAATTCCATTAATACAGCTTTATGCCATCATAATTTCTTTCTTATTTCCATATTTCCCTAGGTTTTGGCTATTGTGATATGCCTAAACAGCTATTGTCTTTTCCTATTTGATACATATATATACACTTTTACCTATTATCCCATAGTTTTTTACTTTTATACCTTTTAATAAAAGGTAATCTAAACATACCAGGTAACACATACCTGGTATGTTTAGATTACCTTTTATTAAAAGGTATAAATGAATAGCCTACCCCAAAGATTATGTAGCAAGAAAATCCTACAAACTGCAAGAATATTTTTCCCATTATCAGTTGGCTTCTCTCAAAAGAGTGTAGTTTTGTACATATGGTTGTATGTGTGAAATCCAACCTCTACCACACTCATAGAGAAATGGCATGGTCATAAATCACTTTACCATGACCTGCAGCTAGTATAATCCACTCACGGCTCATTTAAACATATGGGATTAAACATTTTTGTAGCGTTATTAGGTAATCACACAAACTAGAAGGTTGACTTAATATTTTTTATTATTTAATTTTTTTTATTATTTAAATTTCTATGCCGCCCAACTCCCGAGGGACTCAATATGGCTTGTGAGGTTTTACTTTTTTTTTTTTTTTGCTTAAATTGAAATACCTATCCTTAGCTGTTAGTTCACATTAGCTCACTGTATGTCAATTTGAACAATTTGCTTCATTCTTTATCAAACATGGAGTCTTCTATTTCATACATCCATACTATAATAATATGAACATCAAAGTCTATGAAGCAAGTAAACAATTCAAACAATGTTTTAGAACAGTTCTACTATCTCAAATATGTTTATTTCAGAAAAGGAGCGTTGGTCCTACCTGAACGCCTTTTCTCAGTGTAGGTTGCAGGATAGGCCAGGAATGGGTGATGACTTCATCCTTCTGCCTAGAGACTGAGTCAGAATTTTCATAGACACGCCCCGTTGCCTCTCTCTCTGCTCCAGTTATCGACGAAGGCGCAGCTGTAACAACACAACTTTATCCAGAGGTTAGGTGCCCTGACCCCACCCTCCAGGATCCAGACCCTACGGTCATGCCAGGGTGGGACTGGCCTATCCTGCAACCTACACTGAGAAAAGGCGTTCAGGTCGGACCAACGCCCCTTCCCCAGTGAGGTTGCAGGATAGGCCAGGAATGGGACATACCAAAGCTGGAAGTCCTAAGGGCGGGTCTCCGTTGGGGCTGGATCTGTCGGTGCGCGGAGAACCTGCTGGAGTACTCTCCTGCCGAAGGATGCCTCAGCTGAGGCAAACACGTCCAGCCGGTAATGCCGACTAAACGGCGTAGGAGATGCCCAGGTGGCCTCTCTGCAGATGTCTTCCAGGGAGGCCTGGGTTGACCAGGCAGCCGTAGCAGCGGCGCTCCTGGTAGAGGGAGAGGTCAACAAAAAAAAAAAGGAAAGAGATTGA
>QLTV01004256.1:3524700-3536775 GCA_003457575.1 Thermophis baileyi | reverse complement strand
GGGGAGCTGACAGGAGGGCTGCGATGTCAGGGGAAGGGAATTAAAACTTCCCCCCCTTCAATAGAGAACTGTGGGCGGCGGCCGAGAAGACCCGGGGTAGCCTGCTCCCAGAAGCTCGAGCCCGAACTGGACCAGGCAGCCTTAGCTGACAGGGCAGAGCTCTCAAAATCAACGCAGCCAAATCGGAGACCAAGCGCTCAAGGCGCCAAATCCAAACCTGTTCAGCATAAACTCTCTGCTAGTCAATCTGAATGGAAAATGACTCAATCTTCTGCCTAGGACGAGCAGCCACTAAGCGAAGCGTCTCTCTCTGGCAAGGACTGAGTCGATAACTGGGGCAGAGAGAGAGGCAACGGGGCGTGGCTATGAAAATTATGACTCAGTCTCTAGTCAGAAGGATGAAGTCATCACCCATTCCTGGCCTATCCTGCAACCTCACTGGAGAAAAGCTACTTCTACTTTCATAAAAAAGCCCTTCCTTATGTCCACAATGGAATTTGTGGAGAGAATGAGAACTATGAACTATGTATTAACTAAAACAACTTGTATCTTATTGCAATTTTAATGTGATTTTATACACTTATACATATATTTATGGTTTGATTTTAATGTTGTAAGCCGCATAGAATCATCTTGTGACAAAATGGGCAGCAAACAAACTTAATAAATAAATTACTGTATCAAAAAATCTCAACAATTCAAAAATTCTCAATGCTCACCAGTAGGAAAATTCTGAATGTTAGTTTATTAATAATAATTAATAGAAATATTTTTCATACCTCTAGTGTCCTCTGTTCAAGAATTCTGATGTATATACAAGCCTAAATAAACTTAACTTAAAATTTATTCCAACAATACCAAGAGATTGTCCCAACAGAAGTGTCTTTCCCATGTATATACTCATGCCCTGAAGACCTTGGTTAGGGATCTCAAAGCAGCTCTAAATCTTTTGAGTATACACTTTGCTAGCTTCAAGAAGATTCAGACAGCAAACCTCTACACTTAATGATTTTCACAGATCTATTAAACTTTAATTTCCTATCATAAATACATATAAACAACCAACCAAGATTCACCACTACTTTAGGGACCTGGCTAAATATTCAAAGCCTTGGGTACATTAGAGTTGAGGATGGAGTTTAAAAAAACAGTTTCATTGATAACATGTACTGGATATAAATCAATCAAAAAAACAGCTATGAGATGGGAGTAACTAAGTCTCATAAGCACATATGAAGACTTTGGAGGTAGCAATTTAAACTTAAATTAGCAGGATGACATAGTGATCTTCAGAATGCAGAGCCCTCTCAACATCAATTTATCCATAGTGTAATCTCTATACATTTGCAAGAACACTGTTGTATGCCACATTAAATTCTGAATGTGTTTTAAGGTTCACAGCTAGCTCAAGCAGAGCATTATTTCAGCCAATAGAATCTTACAATACCCCCACAAGATCAGAGAACAAAACCTGGAATAAACAGTAGGGGTTTGCAAATCCTTTAAAGGAATCACTTTGCCATGCACAGGAACAGTTACAAACCATCTGTTTTTGAATTGTTAAGCTATCCACATCTTTTTCCAATCCGACCCAGTTGCTTCAGAAGCCTTTTCCAGCACAGCCACTTTGCTTTTACTGGGAAAAATGCAAAGCGAAATGGCTGTGCATGGAGATGCATGCAGACACAGCAAGGAACAGCTTTTGATACAGCCATGTAAGCATCGCAAAAGAGTCAGCTGCTTCACCAGTTCATAAAAAGTGCTTCTTATATACTCCTAACCATTCCAAAACCCTTCTTTCAAGGGTTATGCAGAGTCTTAAAAACATAACACTTTCCTATGAAAGAACAGATTTAGTTGAAATTATCTTTCTGCCACAAATAATCTTTTTATTTATTTCTTAGCTCAGAACATAAATAATTACAGAAATACCTAAAAACTTTTGCCTAGTCTTTGAACAGATTAAAAGCTCTATGTATACTATTACTTGGATTATGATCCCTTCTCAAATGCCTCTGAAATAATTATTGGATTTACCATTTTAAATTCAGTATATTAAAACAATATTCTAGGACAAATAAAATTAACAGCTCTGCCTATTTCACTTATATTGGGACCTTGTCTAGCACTTTTTTTCAGTTCCTGGAACCACTGTATAAAAAGGACTGGGAAGAGGCAAAGTGATAAAAAGATCTAATCTGCAATGGCAACAAAAACCATGCACTAAAAGAAAAAAAATGGAAAAAGGGATGGCAATGAGATAGGATAATGTTTTTATACTATGGTCCAAACTGATTAAAAAGTCTAAGATTTTTTCAAGACATTGTATATTTGCATCAGTGGTGGGTTGCTGCCGGTTCGGACCGCTTCGCCTGTACCGGTGGCGGAAATTTTCACCCGCTCGCCGAACTGGCAGCGATGGCCGGCTGTCCACGCCCCCGAACCTGTTCTCCGGTCGCCACGGCTGTCAAAGAACCCTCTGCGCATGCACAGAGGCTTCTGCGCATGCGCAGAGGGTCATTTCCCTGACGTGACGTAGGCACGTGCGTGAGCGAAGCAAGCGCGTGCGCGCAAAACACGCACTTCCGTCGCGATGCAAACCGGTAGGGAAGCTAAGTGGAACCCACCCCTGATTTGCATAATATATTACCTATGCATAACTGTCCCCATCCATATGTGAATATAGATATGTGATTAAGGGGGTGGGAATCTGTTTTTAAAGGATACATATAGATCACATCTTAAAAGAGACATTTCTTCATGAGAACCAGAGAGAAAATGACCCTTCTTAGCTGGTGTCAGATGTTTATTTTTTACTTCTCAAATTTATATAGCCACCCATCTCACAAAACAAGTGACTCTGGGCAGCATGCAATCAGTTTGCATTTTTTGCAGAGTTTTCCTTCAAAATAATAAAATATGTAAGGAAAAAAACCTGTCTAACTTCCACCTGCTCTGGCAAATACTCCAGAACAGATTTCAGAATCTATAAGAACTGCAATGTGAATGAAGAAAAGGGTATGTTCCCTAATTTGATGGAAGATGACAACATGCTGCATGCTACCTAAATACTCTAGAAGCTGATTTAGCCAAAAAGTTTAAAAAACAGCTGTCAAGTGAAACATCAATTCCATCCTGAAGTGATTTACCTACACTTTGCTAACTTTTCACTGCCAAGTATTTTTACAATATGATTTTTAGTGGTGGGATGTCTTGGTTTTGAAAACAGGTTCCTTTCAATCTGAAGATAACACAATAAAGCCATAATGAGTTGAATGATTTAACTTAGGTTGCAATGTGAACCTTTGCATTATGATTTGTAAATAATTATTTATTCCTCAGCAGATTGTGCAAACCCTTTCAAATGTGGTTCATTTAATACCATATGGTTAACCATGGTTTACCACACTATGTGAACTACTGAAAGCCTATGTTCCAAAAGATATCAGAGGTTGGCAATAACAGCCAGAACAAGTGTGCTACACAGATGAATTCTAAATCTTGTATATCGAGGGAAGTGTTCCAAATACATACCAATTACCAATGACATCAATTGTATTTTATTTTAAATTATATAAGGGATAATTCCCTTAGTCAATGTATGTATCTTACTACTTCTTACTTCTCTTTGTTCTTATATAAATGTTTAAATTTTTTTTAGTAGCTTTGTAAATATTCAAAGCAACTTACCAAAAAGTACATTCAAAACAACATAATGTAGAAAAGATCAAATGCATAAATCAACCGCAGACAAAAAGCAGCCATTAAAGATAACCTAAACCTTAAAAGAGCCTAATTATTAATCACTAAAAAAAAGTTTTAAATATTTATGCAATAGTGGTTATTTCCTGTGTAGAAAAGCCTTCTGAATTAAAACGTCTTCCCTAGAGGTGGAACAAGGTGAGGCTATTGTTACCACGGATAACAGCAAAACCTTAATACTTTTGACAGACATTTCCTCACACAGCCAAAGAAAAACAAAATAGCATATCATTTATGTTATTCCTTGACTGGCAGTATTACTTAATTGTTTATATGAATCATAAAATCCAGCTCTTTTTAAGAGATTTCTAATTTTGTATTCCATGTGCCATCCTGTTGATATCAAGTTTTGAGATGTAGTAATGAATGAGTTTCTTAACCAAAGTTCAGGGGAAGGTATTATACTGGTTAGTCAGCAGTGAAGCCAGATTTATTTCTTAACCGAGCGTGTTTACAGACTTTTCCCCTTTTTTTAAGGCAAAAAATAAAAATAAAAAAATACAGCAGCATTATTCGTTTTGAGGTCAAACAATAGTCCTGGCTTCAGCATGAGAAAGGATATGTTCAGTTCATCTTTATCATCTTAGTAAAATAAATGCCAGTGAGTTTCTGTTTTGCTTTGTCTTCAAGTGAAACTGTATATACTCAAATAGCTCCCTGCTTTATGCCAAATGTAAAAAAAAAATAATACATTTTTCTGTGGTCTCTTGTGTTTCAAACCAAGTTTCTAAAATGTCACTGAGCTTAAAAAAATTGAGGAGGGCTGTAATTAATTTCAACAAAGTAGCCCTTTTAACCCTCATTTTGAGACGGTACATGGCATTTCAATTTAAGTACTGTGAGCCTTCTTAAAAAGATGAGCAGGATCTGATTACAAAATCATCAATAGTCTTCCAATTTAGCATTCTAAACAGCTTCCTAGGTTTTTGTTTTCCCCTAACAAAAATCAATCCCTCTTTCAAGCCTTTAATGAGTGATAAGAGGAAAATATGCAGTCATATTAGTATTTGCAATAAAAAAGAACAGTAGCATTTCAAATTACTAATTTAATAAAGATTGTTATTATACATTACACTGGGCTAGTTATTCCTTATGATTCAATATGCAAGTAAACTGGATTTAGCAGAGGTTTGGTTTCTACTGAGGGTTATACCACTATTTAATATAATTAAACAAAGTGGTAGGGAAAGCCTCCGTGGATCTGTCATTTCTATTGCAAAGTATTCCCACCAGAAATTTGGGGAAATCATAATATATAAACTTTGAGTTTTGTTTAATTTCTTTGCCATGAAATACACTCTGAAAGTTATCAAGCATTTTCCGAGGCTTAAGGGAAGGGACAGGAAGAATACATTTGACTTTTTGAAGTCATAAAGGTTGGTTAGCAATAAATGATAATCTCTAGCAAATAACTGTCTCATTAAAAAGATATGTAGAAACCTAAGTAAACAAGCTCTGGTTTCTAGGCCTTCTTTCTCATTCTCTCTTCTTTACTCTTGTACTAGTTAACTAACTGCATAGATCCATATTTGAATTATGAGTAAGTGGTGCTTTTAACTATGTAAGAAACAGAAAATGTTTAAAACATCAGAACGTGAACAGAAAAAGTGAGATAATCAAGTAAATTACACAATTATCCAGGGACACTATACAACAGGACAGAAATATACCAAGGAAACAACATTAAAAAAAATCAGGGCATCAATCACATATTACAATACAATTTTTCATTTTGTATAAAATTGCTCTGTATGCAGGGAAAATGAATTATTATAGAAAGTCACAGCCAACTGCAACCTTCCAAGATGTCCACATTCAATCAAGATCCTAAATGTAAGATTTGGTGTGTATAATAATGAGGACAAGCAGTTGTGTTGACTACCTTAATTCCTGTTATCTCTTAATAGTAAAATAGTTTTACCTACTGTATTAGATAAGATGATAGCAGAATGACGAAAGAGTGAGGACTGATCTATTCAGGAGAGTTTTACAGTAATTCAGATATGGGGGAAATCATATAAGTAATAAACAATTACTGTAATTTAGAAACAAGTGACTTTTTAAAAACTTCCACAGTAAAGCTTTGTATTAAAATTAGTTTACATATGTTTATTTATAAATTGAAAATGAAAATATATTGATGATTCAGTTTCCCTTAACTATACAGTTAACTAAAAATTCTCTGTAACTTACATGTCCTCATTTTCTTAGTCTAAGACAGGGGTCCTCAAACTTTTTAAACAGGGGGCCAATTCACAGTCCCTCAGACTGTTGGGGGGCCGGACCGGCTTGGTGGGCGTGGCTAGGTGGTCATGTGGCTTGGTGGGCGTGGCTAGGTCATGTGACTAGGTGGCCAATTTAACAGTCCATTAAACAATGCACACAAATTAAACTTTAATTTGTTTTGCTCCTGGGGGTGTTTTATTTGCTTTTGTTTGCATGTTGCTCTTTTGGTTGACTTTTCTTTTTACTAGATCATTTTTTCAGTTGTTTAGGAGTCTAGTGGTCCACTTCAGAAAACTCAGTTTTGCAGCAATTCTTCTCAGCCCCAAGGAGCTTGAGAACTCTCACTCTCTCTCTCTCTCTCTGTCTCTCTGTCTCTGTCTCTCTCTGTCTATCTATCTCTTTTTCTCTATCTATCTTCTGGAGGCAGGGGAGGGATTAATGGCTTCGGCGGGCCACATGCAGCCCGCAGGCCGTAGTTTGAGGACCCATATTCTAAGACAGTGGTCACCAACCGGTGGTCCGCAGACCACTGGTGGTCCGCGAGAAAATTCTGGTAGTCCGCAGAGAAATCTCTGCATTTCTCTCGAGGGGCCCAGCCGAAGTTTCCCGCGCCACTCGGGCTTCAGCGCTTTGACTCCCAGGGACAGGATGGGGTCCTTCAGGCAGTTAGCTTGGCCGCCTGTTAGCAGAGAGAAGCAACCGGAGTCAACCTTATCTTTACTGTCCATTGCGGACGCTAGATCAGCCCCCTGCAAACTCTCGTCTCTCGAGGAGCGCTTGCTGAAGTGGCACAGGAAACTTCGGCCAGGCTCCTCGAGGGAAACTTCGGCCGGGCTGTAGTGCTTCCTGGATGCGGTTTACCGCTCCAAGCCCCAAGTGCTCCAAGCGCCGCCTCATCAGTCCCCTGCAGCTGCTCCCCTCCAGCCGGCAGGTCGAGCCCAGCACCGGCTCTCATATGCCAAGCCGAACCCTTTGTCTACTTCAAGCCATCCCTCATCGGGGGACCCCACGAAGCCCTCGCCGCCCCTTCCATCCTTCTGCCCCCAGCCAGACTTTTGGATGAGGTGGAAATACTGGATCTTCGGAGGCTGGGTGGCTACGGCCAGGAAGAAAAGGAAGAAGAGTAGCAGCGGTTCCAGGAAGAGGAGGGGGAAACCTGGTAGGGTATCTTTACCCGACTTTTCTGCACAAAGGCTTGTCTCCCGCCTGGCTCTTTCCCCTTCTTTCCCTGCGGCTCTTTCTGGAAAAAAAAATACCCCTTCCTCTTTTTGTACCCAGCTGGCACTTTCCAAAGCTCGCTTTTCCAGCATTAGCTGCCCAAATCCCCTTTGATTCTGATTTTTAAAAATTATTATTATTTATATCGGCCGTCCCTTTCTGGACATCTCCGTTTTTCTCATTGATTTTTTTCCCCCCAACCATTACTTTCCCAAGTCCTCCATTTGCTTCCAACCTGCTTTTTTTTGCCTGCGTGATCTAAAAACAAAGATTTAGAAACACCGGGCTTTAAAGACTTCTCTTTGTAATGGATTGGTGGATAAATCCCAGGCACGAATATGCCTATGCATTTAAAATGGGAATGAGTATAAATTCTTAAAAGAAATTTAGGGAACCGAGATTTGTTAGCTTTGCTTTCTTTGCTGCATTGCCTTGATTATGTTGTGCAAAAAATAATAATGGTGCACCGGTTAAGATTCTAGGTTGATGCCGATTAAATTTAAAATAGGACAGTTATGAACAGTGTACTGTAATGTAGGGAAGAAATGATAAAATGGAAAAAAGCTGTAGTGCTTCCTGGACGCGGTTTACCACTTCAAGCCCTAAGCGGCAGGAAACAAGGGCTGCCTTGGCGCCACCAGCTGGTGCAAATATACAGCGGTGAAGGCGGAATGCTTATGCCGCGCAAATGCAAGTAGCGCTTTGCTCCCGCACCTTCCAGCCATTGCCACCACCACTTCAGCCCACTTGGGGGCCCCCTCCACAACAGCACCATTATCTCGTTCCAGCCGAAATGATAAAATGGAAAAAAGCTGTAGTGCTTCCTGGACGCGGTTTACCACTTCAAGCCCTAAGCGGCAGGAAACAAGGGCTGCCTTGGCGCCACCAGCTGGTGCAAATATACAGCGGTGAAGGCGGAATGCTTATGCCGCGCAAATGCAAGTAGCGCTTTGCTCCCGCACCTTCCAGCCATTGCCACCACCACTTCAGCCCACTTGGGGGCCCCCTCCACAACAGCACCATTATCTCGTTCCAGCCGAGGGCTGTGCTCCTTTTTGCACATTGCACCACCTGCAAAGTTCCACATTGCACGTGCCACCCTCTATGGCGGAGATTCCCAGCCCCACCACGGGCCGGTTCCATATTCCAGAGCTGTGGTAGTCACAGGACTGGTCCTTTGGTCATCCCGGAGCAACTCATCCACCCAGGTGCACCCAGGTGGAGGAGCTGCTCCGGGATGACCAAAGGGCCAGTCCTGTGACTACCACAGCTCTGGAATATGGGACCGGCTTTCCCACCAACGTCAGCAAGCCACAGTCAGTCTGCCCGTCTTCGTTTTCCTTCACTCAGATTGACCAAGCTTCTTGAGAGAAGGAACACGAAAGAGGTTTCCAGGCTGTGTGCCTGGACCAGGCGCTTTCTTTCAGGCCTCCCACCCAGAGGCCTCACAGAAGCAGAGAGGTAGGCCCGAAAGGCAGCTGAGCCTGCTCCCCCAGTGGTCCGTGGGATTTAAAATTATGAGTTTGGTGGTCCCTGAGGTCCAAAAGTTTGGAGACCCCTGGTCTAAGATATATTGTAGTGACTTTATTAAGAAAAAATAACCAAATGAATAGTTGTTGCCTAAACATGTTAATCAGATCTACAAAACACAGATCTCTCTCCTAGTGAGATCCTGCATTTACTTTAAAGAGAATGGGAAGACTTCCCATTCAGCTCTGTCTGGTGACTACATGGATACTGTACATTCATATACATTTTTAGAGACAATATGGAAGAAGTTTGCCAATGCCTTCTTGTAAAACTTTTTCTAAAGTCATCCAAAGCTGTAGAATTTGAGACAAGATAAACCAGCCATGGAGAACATGGCTGGAAACTCTAGAACATGGATCCTCAAACTACCGCATGCAGCCCACCGAAGCCATTAATCCGGCCCGCGCAGGACAAGACTGCCCCGCCCACATCCCCCCGCCCACCCTTCGGCCGAGCACAGGACTTACCTTCGCAAGCCCCGCAGGCTGGAACTGAAAGGTAAGGCCAACAATTTTGACCTGCAGAATGCTGCTGGAGGCGGAGGAGGTGAAAAATGGGACGCCCAGACGCCCCAGGAGGCCAAAAAACAGGCAAAAATGGCCCATTTGTGGCCAAAAATGGGCTGTTTTTGCCTGTTTTTGGTCTGCAGAATGCTGCTGGAGGCAAGGGAGGTGAAAAATGGGCGCACAGATGCCCCAGGAGTGCAAAAAATGGGCAAAAACTGCCTGTTTTTCACCTCCCCCGCCTCCAGAAGATAGATAGAGAAAGAGAGAGAGAGAGAGAGAGAGAGAGAGAGAGAGAGAGAGAGAGAGAGAGAGAGAGAGAGAGNTGACACACACACACACACACACCCACCCACCCACACACACAGACAGAGAGACAGACAGACAGACAGACAGACAGACAGACAGACAGACAGACAGACAGACAGACAGAGATTTCTGAAGCTCCTTGGGGCTGAGAAGAATTGCTGCAAAACTTAGTTTTCTGAAGTGGACCACTAGACTCCTAAACAACTGAAAAAATGATCTAGTAAAAAGAAAAGTCAACCAAAAGAGCAACATGCAAACAAAAGCAAATAAAACACCCCCAGGAGCAAAACAAATTAAAGTTTAATTTGTGTGCATTGTTTAATGGACTGTTAAATTGGCCACACCCACCTAGTCACATGACCTAGCCACACCCACCTAGTCACATGACCTAGCCACACCCACCCAGCCGGTCCGGCCCCCCAACAGTCTGAGGGACCGTGAATTGGCCCCGTTTAAAAAGTTTGAGGACCCTTGCTCTAGAAGTTGTAGTTCCTATCTATCCAGAGACGACAAGATAGGGTAGACTGCACTAAATAGAATAATTATTCCCTTTAGAAGTGGCAGGAGATTGCAAATGCTGTAAGTATTCCAAAGTGGGATTCCTTACTTCAATGAAGAATCCTATTTTAATATAGTTATGGATATATATTAATAGAAATCCAGAAGTAAAGCAGTATGTGAGTGAGTCACAGGAAAAGGTCACCTGCACAAAACAATATGTTCTGCAATAATCTACATGAAATTTAGCTGATGTAGACATCACAAGCAAACACAGAGCTTGCTGAAACTAAGCAAAAGCAAGACTATATTATACCAAGAGCTTTTAATCACCATCAGCTTATGACTCTGAAAATTATTTGCACGTCAAACCCCAATTTCTCCACTTCTCTAGGGAGATACAAAACGGCAAAGGAAACAGAGGTATTGTTAGGTCTTATTGCTTTTTTCAAGCTCCAAAATTGACACAAGCATTGTCCTTAAGCAGGATGGGAAAAGGCCATTATAATCTACATTCAAATTTTCCTCAACAAGTCTGATCAAATGCCAATATCACGTTTTCCTTTCTGCAGGTTTTAATGCCCTCAGTTCTATCTCCTCATTTCTTTTGTTAACTGGAAGCGGGGGGAAATATCTTGCTGCTGTTGGGGGAAAAGTGCTGGGTTTTCCAATACAGAGCTTAGTTGGCAGAGGCAACTGCTGGTTGGCATAATCCACTCATTTGACAAAAGTACTATTTCTGGGCACACACTCAAAAACAGGTAGGAAGCAAACCTGGAGAAATGAGTAAGTTTAAAACAGCCAACAAATTTTTCTCCTCCACCAGGAAAGTACACAAAGTAAATATGATTTATTTAACCATGTTTAACATATCTCTTTGCACTAGACTGCAAAAAAATATGCCTGAATTTAAGAAAGAATTAAGATATTTTAATGATGATATTCACTACAGAATTCCACAGTACTTTTTCTGAATTGTCCAATTAAACAAGTTTATTGTACGCAAATATTAGCTACTATTAATAAAAGCTGAAATATCTAAAAGCTAACAATGTTTAGGTTGGTGCTGTGAGTATTCTACAGAATATTTTAACAGTCACCCCAGTTGTGGATGAGGGGTGTTTTTATGAACACACACAAAGTACCACCAGAAACAGCAAGAAAACAAACAAAAATTAAATTCAAGCATAACAGCTTCTACTTTAATGTTGTAGGATATTGTTTATGAGCAATAGAAAGTATTCCAATTTTTTCTTTTACCACAGCAAAGCCTAGTATCTGGTCAAGCAAATTTTACTTAGATCTTAATTCAAGTAGGAAAGCAGCAACAATCTTTTGGTAGTATGCATAAATTTGTCACAATAGTGTGGCACTGAGAGGTGGCACGTTCCCTATATAAATATGAGCAATGCAGCAGTGGAAAGACGAATGGACACTTTGGTTTATTTATGCCCCCAATTGCTCACTCATCAAAGCTATGCAGTCAGAAGACTCCACAAAAATAGTTCCTATGAAGTCATAGTAGGCTGATTGAAAACTGCTAGTTCTGACGCTTCTTCCAATTTAAGTTACTGGAAAAGGTATCTTGATTACCTATCCTTTGGCATCCAATCAACAGGACTTCGCCTAGTGATACAGTATACCATTAAATAATATGTTATCTATAGCCACTGATCCTGGAACACTTTGTGCCTTTTATTTTTCTAATCTCCTCCCTTTGGTGGTAATCATGCAAGCAGCAGTACAAGAAGATGACATTGTACACATAGCCTTCCAGTTGGATTTGATACATCCTTAAAAGTTCATGAGCCTATAATGCCTGTCATGAAGCATTGAGTATTGTAAGTGTGTGTGTGTGTATTCTGAAGCACATAAGCCCCTCTGTGAGTGAGATGGGTGGTTAATAAGTCTGATATATATAGGTGTATATATGTATATGACTCTCTCTCTCTCTCTCTCTCTCTCTCTCTCTCTCTCTCTCTCTCTCTCTCTCTCTCTCTCTCTCTCTGTGTTTTTGTGTGTGTTTCTG
>QLTV01004256.1:3511642-3524656 GCA_003457575.1 Thermophis baileyi | reverse complement strand
GATATATATATATGTATATATGTGTATATCTCTCTCTCTCTCTCTCTCTCTCTCTCTCTCTCTCTCTCTCTCTCTCTCTCTCTCTCTCTCTGTGTGTGTGTGTGTGTATCAAACTTATTAACCACCCATCTCCCTCACAAAGGGGCTTATGTGCTTCAGAATACACACACACACTTACAATACTCGACTTACGACCACAATTGAGCCCAAATTTCTGTTAAGTGAGAAATTTGTTGAATGAATTTTGCCCCATTTTATGATATTTCTTGCCACAATTGTTAAGTGAGTCACTGCAGTTGATAAATTAGTAACACAAGTGAATCTGGCTTTGCCCATTGATTTGCTTGTCAAAAGGTTGTAAAAGATGATCACATGACCCTGGGACACTGCAACTGTCATAACATAAGTCAGTTGCCAAGCATGTAAATTTTGATCACATGATCGAAGGTTTTAAGTGTGTAAAATGGTTATAAGTCACTTTTTTCAGTGCTGTTGTAAGTCACTAAATGAACTGTTATAAATCGAAGACTACCTGTACTCTGCCTCATCACTGAGTTAAGTTTATATACAATTGTCCAATGTTATTTTATGCAGAAAATAGCCTTTACAATAGAGATATATTTTTGTCTGTAGTGACAAAATTTCCTTAGAAAGAATTTTTAGCTCTATCATGATGTCATGGTTTCACTCATAATTAAAGTTCCCACAAACATGGCAAACTTAAATCCTGATCTCCACCTTCTTTTCCACATTATCTACATAATCATAAAAATTAATTACGCCCTTTGGGTGATTATCAAACTCGATCTCTTTCTCAATTTTCCCATATTACTTCCTGTAATTCATGGATACAATTCTCATACATTTGGTTTCAACATTTTGGCCAACATTTCAGCTTTTGCAATCGCCTAAAAAGTGGCACAACTGAGCCAGTGCCAGTTGCATATTGTGTGAGAAGCAGCCACAGTCAATATAGAATAACATGGATACATGTACAAATAAATTATGTTTCTCTTCATTATTTTTTCTATTTTATCCCAATTGTCAATTATTGTCCTTCGAAGTAGCTCATATCAACTAAAGAACAGGGTTAGAAATGAAGAGAAGGCCTTAATTCAGAGCCTTGCTACAACTCAACTTTCTTTCTGAGAGTCTGATTATAGATCTTTTGGCTTTTTATTTTCCGAAACCTATCAACAAACTGTTGCCAAACTTCAAAGACATTTAGAAAGCAACGGTCACAATGTTTGTTCTCCCCAATGAATGAATAAAAAAAGGAGATGCATAATCAGTGGGATCACACAATATGCTAATATACACTTTAACCATGGCTTGGTGAATAAAATATGGTTTGTTAAATAAGCAACAATTTGCTGGGATCTTTTACAGCAGGGGTCCCCAAACTTGGCAACTTTAAGACTTGTGGACATCAATTCCCAGAATTCTCCAGCCAGCTGGCTGGAGAATTCTGGGAGTTGAAGTCCACAAGTCTTAAAGTTGCCAAGTTTGAAGACCTCTGTTTTACAGTGTTAGGTCAACATCAAGGTTTACAAAGAAGTTACTGGATTCATTCAACCATACCTAACCTAAAATTTGCTCATATAATCCTACTTATCTAGTCTATATTTTTTTTTTGCATGTTCCAGGTTTTGCACAATAGGATCCTTGCAGCAAGTCCTCTTCCCTGAATGAAATATCTTGTTTTACATATATTTAGCCCACATGACTTATTGCTTTTGTTGTTGCTATATTATTATTATGTTAACCAGAGCAATAATAATAAAATAGAGGTTTTTGCTTTATGCACATGGAACCATATCACCCTGTAACCATGCCCAAGACAGAAAGCAAAACTGGCTTATTTATAATGCCTACCAGGAGGATCCCAGAACTACTTTCTGGAGGTTGCTGGAAGAGTGAGGGCACAGCTGGTAAAAATGGAAGCCATATCTACAACTGGCATCAAAGGCTGGGATCAACACACAAGTAGAGCATTGCTTCCAGCTGTTAAGACAGAAGGTCTTAAGATCTAATTCTTCAGAGAAGATATTTATGACAACCATGCTTAGTTGCTGCTATGGAGGCACCAAGGAAGACAGCAATTTTAAAGAGAATTTTTGTTATGTGGTGGCATTCGGCATCGCAGCAATCAGTTCAACAACCTTGAACTATAGATCAGAATTGTTAACCCCTGTACTATAGAAAAGCCATTTCACAATGAGCTGCTAACTGACCACTGATTCTGGAATCACAATACAAATTGCGGGACAACAGTATGAGGCACTATGACAATCATACTGTAGTCATATTGCAGATTAAAAAATCATATTGCAGATTATGAGGCAGTATGACAATTGTACTATAGTCATATTGCAGATTTAAAAAATCAGACATGGGCTGATAAGATGTGAGCTGATATAATGATAATGCTGACCTCGAAATTCTGATAGTAAAAGAAAATGTTAAGAATCACACTACGATGTGAAACTTACTTCCTGCAGTGAATGTTGAAAAAAGTCAAAAAGATTCTCTTCTAAAACCTTTATTTTACTGGGTCTCTTAAAACTCCTCTTTGTCATAACCTCAACACTATTTACTTGGGGATAAAATAAATATTGCTTCCTCCTTCTTGTGAATTCCACTATACTACAGCTATGCTAGTTGCATTTACAGCTGCAACTGAATCCAAGGAAGTACTAAGTTGCCCAGAATGATGAATTATTAGAAATGTAAGTGAATTCCAAATTCTCCTAATTCTTCACAACTCAGACAAGATTTGAGCCTGAAATTTCCCAATGCATAACTAGCAGTATTGCCAGTACTGACATTGGTTCCACATTCCTTCAATCAAAGCCTTGCCTCAGTTTGTCTATTTTATTAACTGTTTCTGGTTTGTCTCAGTAACAGCCAACACAATCATTTTGCTGCCTGAGGACTAAGCCAGTTTTTTCACAGGCAAACAACTGCAGGGCTGAATAAGCAGATAATAGGACACGATGTTGCATAACCTATTCCTAACTTTATTACCCTGATTACTACAGTGATTATTTTTTCCATAGATATGTTCTTTTAGTGAATTCTTGGCCAACGTAATCAAGTTAAAACAAAGGAATCTAGGGAAGCACCCAAAAACGGAACATCTTCCTGGGATTAATCCCAAAGGATAATGTTCCTATTTTTTAATGTCATTTTTACTTTTTGTGCTAATTTATTCTTTGAGCATCAAAGCTAGCATTTTAAAAGACATATTTAAATTCAATTATTCAGCAGAACATAAGATCTGTGATGCTTGAAATCTTGGCCACTCACCAGCAAAAAGTAATCCAATAAAAAGGTGTCACCTTGCCTGCTTTTGGCTGCCTTTTGCTTTTAAGCAGACAGGCTGTACTTTCATCCTCCCCTCTCTCGTTAAAGATGTACAACCTTTCAGAACAATGAAGAAGTCATAGGAAATCAATTTTTCATAGATGCTCCAAAGATTGTATGCTTATGAGATAACAAGAGCAGTGACAACAACAAAGCAGTGAACCTAAAAGTAAGCTAAGCGAGAAATGCTATAAGCAGTAGCTGCCCACTATACTCTCCTCTCCTGCTATATTCAAAACAACTTTTTAAGAAAACAGGAGGAATGCGATCACTTCTGTCATAGACTGAATTTGAACAACACAAACCTTAAGTATTCTTTAAAACAGCCATGCAAATAAGCTGGATTCCATGAAACAGATCTACATTGTAAAAATATGTTATTTTGATAACTGTGATGTTCATCAAAAGACACTACCATACCAGGGCTCTGTGACAGCTTAAAAACAGTTCTGGATCTCTGCGATCACATGTTTAAAAAAAAGTGCTTGAAAACTGGAGCAAAACTATTTCCTGCTTAGCTTCAGCACATTTCAAACTATCATGACACTACTTGAAGTGGATTTCTTTTATTTTCTGTGTGGTGCTTCTGAGTAAAATTCTACTTGTGGGAATTTCAGCCTCACTGGGCATCATTCAGCTCCTGGCGCTAGATGGGTGGCATAGAAACTACTATGAAATCTAAACTTCAAGATGATGGGTGGCATATTTAATTTATGTGCACACTGGATGGCTTTCGGAAGATCATAATTTCTCAGCCTCAGTTCTTTTATCAGAAAAATGGAACCAATGCATATAATGAAATTATAAATAATTCTTATTGCTATCATCACTTTGTGATAAGGACACAGATTTAAATAACATGTTCTTGAACTGGCTAGGAAATTTCAAGTTAATCTCTGCATTTAGAAAATAATAACAACAGACTTGGGAAATATAGCACACAGATGATATCTGCAAAGGCTAAAATCCATGCAGAAAATATTGCAAAAGCCATAGCAGGTTTTGTTTCTTCTAAATGTTTCATTAAGATAATTTTATTAGCTAGACAGCTTTAGCCAGATAGCTGCACCACCAACATAGTAAAACAAAATCTGCTTCTACAGAATGAAGATTTTGAAAAATAAAATAAGTAAAACTTTTTATATTGCTAGCTTATATCTGATATTGCCATTTGCACATCATAACAACCATCAACTGAAATTGAAAAGTATACTATAGATGTTAATTTAATATTATTTTCTAGCTTTAGACATGAACAATTATGAACACAGTTTTGTGATCTTTAGCTGTATTTACTGACATTCAAAGGCAGATTCTATCTTGTTAGTTTGTTATAAACGGGACCTCGGGGATTCAATATAGTTTGGCTTTGGCAGCTGCAAAAGCTTTTTTTTTTCCTCCAGATGCTTTTCTTTGAAAATTATAAAAAAGGAGAAAGAGGAGAATTTTTTTTCCTCAAATCTTTAAGATAAGGAACACAATCCAATAAGAACATTTTTCATTCACAGCTGGCACAATGAGTTTCTTTGGTCGATTACGGTCATCAAACTTAAATTGGCCTCTTTTTTTTTTAAGTGTAGTTTTTCTTCAAGCTTGCCATTTGAGAGCATTTTTTTAAAAGTTACAAGAGAAACAGATGCAGAAGAGACCTGTAATTATAAAACATGGTTTAAAAATTAAAAACACACAGTATCTTGTTTCCTTTTAGTTTAAAATATATTCTGTCTCGTCCAGACCTGTTACTGCATACCTCAAAACATTAACACACTTCCGACTCCATACTTGAGAGGGTGTCATTTCAAAAGATAAACTCTGAATCTGCTACAGGCAAACACTGCACATTTTTTATTTCCGGAGTAACAGCTTGAGAGAAAGGTTTAAACAAGAATTTAAGAGAGTTATTCTTTCTTTTTCTGCTTCTCGATGTACTCTGAGTTCTTTAACTATTTAAAAGTTGAGGAAGAGCAGTTGTGACAGGGAGCAAAAGGATAATAAACCCCTACAGCAAAGTATTTACATGCGTTTTTATTTCTGATTAATACAAAGGAAATATTGTAATGAAAAACAGTTCTAACTGTAAAGTCAATTGTCCCAATCATTTGTTTCTCTGAGAAACAAATCTGTGACAGTCTTTAGAAGGACTTAATTTCATTACCATATTATAAAACTTTGGGGGTTTTTTAACAACTCATTATTTCTCTTCAATGTGTTTTAACAATTCACAGATGGTCTTTCTTCAATTTTTTTCTGAATTTGGGTCAGAGATGGGCATCTTTTTGAAGCTAAAGGGACCAAATAAAGATAAGATGCCAAAACTTTATTCTGTATAATAAGCTTTTGAATTTGATATTTAGAAGTGTGAGGGCAATGAAATGTTCATTAACTTTTACAAGTTCTTTCCTTATTCATTTTTTTTTTTTTTTTTGCTTTGGTCTACATATATTCAGGCTATCAGAAAATTTACTAGCATCCAAAAATAATATATATAATAATTTATATTTATATTTGATATTTAAGATTGCACTTCTTTTATTGTATTTGGGTACTTTTTATAGGTGCATTTAGAGTGTAACAATTCATTTACACTTGAATGCTGGGTTTAAGTCATGGCAGTACAACTTGGACTCTCATTTTCATCTCTGCTGCAGTTAGTCCAATTTGATATTTCAGTCTATAGCGATCAATCATAGCTCCTGACTACATACCTAGAAATCACACTTCATAATTTACAGATTTAATTCAATAAACTAATTAAGTCGGTAGAGAAGAGTATATTTTTGTTACCGAGGATGCTTTTTCACATATAGCAAAATGTAAAACAGCTACCAAGCTATCTGCATAACGTACAGTGTAACAACTACGCTTTTTAATTTCATTTCAAAATTGTTTTTCCTCCCCTTTTGCTTTCACATTTACAAACATCTACCATCATCAGGGGCATTTTTAATTATTTTCATTTTATTCAATTTGTTATTATTGATACAAATGAAATCAGGGACCTTCTAATGTAAATACAGGAGTATGTGAAAATCTGAGCCACTGGTTCAGATGTAAATATTCTAAGAATTCTAAAACAGTGAGAAAAAAGAGAGGAGGGTAGTCTGAAAAAAAATCTGAAAATTTTTGTGGAAAGAGAAATATATACACAATTAATTTGCACACATTTTACAAATGCCAATGAATGAATAAATGCTACCAAAGCCACCCCCCAGCATTTTAAATCTAGGGGAGAACAGGAACAGAGGACTAACTTGTAGAATAGAAAAAGAAAGTTCATGAGCAAAGAGAATATTTCATTGTCTCCTGGAGTAAAAAAAAGTGCACTCTTGTCCTTGCATTTGAAAATTACATTATATAGATCAGATTAAATATGTACAGGGATGCTATCGATCTAGCATAAATTGTGGAGCCCTTTTACATAAAAGTGTTCCTGTAACATAGCTCTTAGGAGCTGTTTTGCATAGCAACAGCCAAATATATGCTGAGTTTTAAAATATCAGAAAATAATTCATAATCTATTTTCAAAGGTTTTTTGGGGTGAGGGGAAAGAAACATACAAAACTTCCCCCAAAACATCAGTGGCTTCATTTTTTTCCTCCCATATACCTAGTCACGGAATATATTTTCACAAAGGGAACTTCTAGCACTTTTTTACAGAGCACACTGTAGACCCAAAATGATTAACACCTCAAACTCAATTTCTAAAGGGATTTGTAATCACAGTGTTTCACTTCTTTGGAGTTAAGACTAGTCTTGACTTGCCCTAATTCAGGATCCATCTTCCTATCTTCCTGGTCCCAGTTGGAATTCCCTGACAAAATGCCATCTCCCTTTAGCGAAATTCATCCTTTACATCAACCAGAAGGCATTAACCTTCAAAGATGCTATCGATTCATATTAAGCTATAATGAATACACACATTATTACATGTTATAAATATTATATGGATGCAAAATCATCTCACCATGTCTTGTTTCACTTAATCCATCTGAGCAACCTTGTCTACACAGTGAAAGGGGCAAAAAAAATACAGAGTATGGAATAACCTGGGTGTAGATTTATCTTTGATTTCTAAATGCAGATGACTTTCATCCTCAGCTAGCACATATTCAAGGATGCCATTAATTTGCATCTCTTCAAAGTGAATGTAAGGTGACGAATTCTGGCACTTTAAGCTAAGCACGTTAGTTATTGAGCAAAGTCCAGCCATGCATATCAACGCTTTGCTACAGTAAAAGATCCTGTAATTTCTTCCCTTGTCCTGTGCTTTCCACGGGTTAAAAAAGGCTAGAAGTAGCCAGACTTCCCAGAGTGTGGCTGAAAGAAGCTGTTTTGTTCCATTAAATGCCTCAAAGGAAATTCAGAGGCCAACGCTCATTGGAAGATGCTAAAGCTGAAACCGAAAATTCCAAACACTGTAGAAAGTATCAAGCAAAGAATGCATTTAAAAGACTTCAGCCCTCATGTGGCTGGAAAGGGAAAGAAAAGGGAAGAAACTGTTGTTGTTTGGTAAGGGAGTGGAGAGAGGCATCTTGACAAGGAAATCAAGAGAAAAGAAATAGTGGCAGTGGGAAATCTTGCTTTTTAGCAAAGAAGGGAGCGTGGTGGCTTGAAGACAGAGGTGAGCAAACCAGCTGGACTGCTTGCAGCATTAATCAGTAACAAAGAGGCCAGGTCCGCTGGCAGGCTTCAGCCCTTGAACCTGGACTCTGCTCTACACATTTCAACTCAGAATGGTTCCCTTTTTGTTGAAAGACAGGCTGGCATCAAGCCAAGGCTAGCCACCTCCACCCCGCTAGAAGGATGGGGGGTGGGGGTGGAATAAGAAACTTTTGTGGTTCCCTTCAATTTCAAGATGCCATTTGTTTTTAACAAGCTAATAACAGGGCCTCTTCACCCAACAGTAGGCAGCCAGGTGAAAATTAATTGAGGAAGGGAGGGGAGAGAATAAACCACTTGAAATACAGAATGAAACAATTCAAAGGCTGTTTTCATTCCCTTTATGTCCTGTAGCCTGGACTTTGTCTGTATGGAGTAAGCAGCAGCTTTGGCGTCTAAGGTTTCAGACCCCACCTCCTCCAGCCAAGAGTTCAAGCAGACACGTTTACAGCACTGGGCTCCAGAATGACACTGAAAATAATAATAAACGTCTTTTTAAAAGGAGGGCAAGGCGTTTTGAAGCCCCGCTTGTATTTGCTTCCTTCTTAGCTTCCTCTATCCGTTTTATGTGGTCACTTAGGAAAAGAAATAAACAATGGCTGAAAATCGAGACGAGTTATTACTTCATAAACAAACTTTATACAGGCCCAGCATTCCAGCATGTTCTTCACTCACCACCAGTATAAAATAAATTTCAATCTCTCTCTGAGTTACTCAGAAGAATATTATAAATATTGGGGAAAAAATTGGGGAAAAAATGTTAAAGGCACCTCTCTCTCAAAGCAGAAGACTCTGTTTATACATTCATCTTTGCAAGTCTCTGTATGTTTGAATGTGTGCAATCCTTTCTCTCATGGATGGTGCACAAACTACAGGCATTTTGTGTTTGTGCACCTGATTCACCCTAAGAGGGAAGAGATATTGAAGGGTTGAGGCATTCATTCAACCTAGTATCCAGATGAGTGAGTACAGAAGGGGCAGGCTAACATTAAGCATTCTCTTCATTAAAAGCTGATTAAAATAGGATTTAGGCTTAGAAATAAATTCACAGGCTAAATCCTATTCCAGAGTTATGTGTAGAAAGTCTAGATTATGATCAGATTGGATTAATTAGATTAGATTAGGATTAGATAGCAGAGACTAACTCAGTTTTAAACCACAAAGCTTCAGAGCTCTTCCCAAATTATCTATAACAATATATTATAGGCTCTATGGTAAAAAAAATCCTTATGTGCTGTTTCTTCCCTTTTATGTGTAGGATATATCATGTAATCTACATATGGAGACATATACTGTACATAAACTCTCACAAATCTGCCTTTAAAGCTTTTTTAAATATTCCAAATGTATTATCTCAAGACAAGATTGCATTAACTCAACCACACTGAATCTCAACACTAACTCTTTTTCAAGAGGTGTTCTGTCATACCCATGTAGGTACACCCAAAGCTATGGTGGCAAAACATCAGGAGTCTGCTACCAGACTCCTGATTTCTTTGCCACCATAGACTAATGCATCTTTCCTCCTTCAAGGAGAGGATCAGGACTAGCCAAAGCTCCTGGCTATCCTTACGACCCAGTAGAAAACATGCACTGCACAATACTATCAAATTAGAGTACAGCACCTCACAGAAGACTGTGTAATCACTTCTAATGTTTAAAAAGCAGATACAGAATTATTAACAATCAACCTTATTATGATGATCAGCCCCACCAACAGACCTTCCCAAGCTATCAACAAATTTTCCAAATGAAAACTGAAAAGGAATAGTCTGAAAGAAGAGTGTGTATAATGGGTGGAGAGGTGGGAGGGAGGAGGTGGGAGGGAGCTGTCAAAGTGGAAAGAAAGAAGGCAAAGCATCTATTCAACAACCAGGCATGCTGACCAAGGTCAGCTGGGGAGACATGGCCCCTCTAGCAGCTGCACAATTATGCCTAAATTATGCAAGGCAGTGAAATTCCAAAGACTGGAGACTGGTCCTCCCAGACAAGGAGACACAGGCGTATGGGACAGCAAAAGGGAGATGCTGAATGATTTTAATTGCTTTGCCAATTTCTAAAGGCTAGATTAAGATGTGCCATACAGTTTTGCTAGCATAAAGGCAGATAAAAGATCCTAATGAGAGGGGGGGAAGGAGGGGCTTAAATTGCTATGCAGTAGCCATGATCAAAAGGTTAAAAAAAAATCACAAAAAAAAAAATCACACCACAATCAACAGAGACAGGAGAAGCCCCAGCCTCCCCCCCCCCCCCAGATATAGGCAGGCAGGCAAGCACAGCTTAATTAGTTTAACTTATCCAATTTTCAAGCAAAAGAAGAATACTGTATGTTGTTTATGTATGTTTTTAAACAGATTTATGTTCTCTGCACATGATGCTTCTAATATGGGTAATGTTTTCTTTAATCTATCCTGCTTTGTTGAGTAAGCAAACTTCCCCCTTCTTGCTCATGCAAATCTAATCATAAATGGATTTTAAGATACTAGCAAATATCAAGAAGCTGTCGTGTCAGGGGATATTCCAGTTTCTTGGTTTTTTTAACACATATGTATATGCCTGTGTATGCACATGTGCATATGCACACACTATAAGACGGTAGGGCATGAATGAACCCTGGTGGGGCAGGGAGAAGGACAAAAAGAGGCAGCTGCTTTAAATACAGCACTGATTCACCCCACTTGTTGAGGGAAAGCTTTGCTCTGCCCCTTCCATCACAGTCTCCCGCTCTTAGACTGCTAAATAGTGGAAAACACACTTTACTGCTGCTGCTGTGCTTGCAATTCCAGGCATTTATTCCTGTTAAGGGGTTAACGATTCATTTCCACTACTTCTCTCGAGAAAACCTACAATAAAAACATTGGCACACGAAAGCACTCTGACTGCCAGAATGCCACAGCGCAAGTGAAAAGTCCGTTTTGTTTTCATTACATCGCTGGGATTTCCGGCTCAGCTCCTTAGCTTAGATACTAAATCCCAAGATATCCCAACCTTTTTTAAAAAAAAAAATAGACCATGGATTTTCCGTTTGAGATTCCTGCAATTCACCAAGTGTCTCTTTTTGTTAGTGGCAATGATGGGTTTTAGGATTCTCTTTTCAAGAAAAGGGAAAAAAAGTGATGATAATAATGGATACACATGCACAATAAATCACACAAGATAACATTCTGTGAAGCTGCAGTGAGCTCGGTCTCCTGGAAATGTAACTTGGTTAAGAAATTTTACCTCTAATTACAGTTTAGGAAACGGGCAAGACTCCCTTCCTCTGTTTGGATAGGATGCATGCTTTCAACTCTCACCCTTCACCACTGACACTTTCAAAATTCAAGGCTAAAATCGATGCCCTTCTCAGCACAACCCTGAAACCTGATATGTTCTTATGCAAATATAAATACACACATAAACATGACAGAAAATATTCTGTAAACTGCTGTACAACTGCTTATTTGCTTAATGCAGTACAAGTTTAAATATACTACAAAAAAGAGAAACAATCTTTGGAAAGACATGTTAAACTGCCTCCCAGGGCATCTGCCGGGGAGTAAAAAAATGGCAAAGTGACGAGTCCCTCTCTGCAATCAAAGCTACTCAAAGAGATGGTTGCCCCCAACTCATCTGTGCAAATGGGGCAGGACTTGAACTGTGGCATAGCGGACACCATCTTGCAGACTTTGAACCCACCATGAAACTCCTGTTCTTTCCAAGTAAAGAACTCCTTTCCCACAGAGCCAAGAAAAGGAAGGGCAAAGATTTTCAGCCTGTTGTAAAAACAACTCAGAGTGATTTTAATTATCAAAAATCATAGGATGGGATGCACTCAGAGGTGGGTTTCAGCAGGTTCTGACCAGTTCTGGAGAACCAGTAGCGGAAATTTTGAGTAGTTCGGAGAACCGGTAAATACCACCTCTGACTGGCCCCACCCCCATCTATTCTCTGCCTCCCGAGTCCCAGCTGATCGGGAGGAAATGGGGATTTTGCACTAACCTTCCCCTGAAGTGGGGAGGGAAGAGAGATTTTGCAGTATCCTTCCCCTGGAGTGGGGTGGGAATCAGAGGTGGGTTCCTCCCGGTTCGGACCGGTTTGCCCGAACCGGTAGCGACCCGCTGGTGACATCACGATGACATCACGGATCCGGTTCGGTCAGTGCCGGTCCGTGGGCGCCGCCATCTTTTTTTGATTTTTTTTTTAATTTTTTTTTTCTTCTGCGCATGCATCGCCATCTTGTTTTCGGCTTTTAAAAAAAATGATTTTTTTTTTACTCTTTTACACTGCGCATGCGCGAGGTGCGGCCACACGGGGCAGGAGGAAACAAACCGGCAGCGAGGTAAGTTAGAACCCACCCCTGGTGGGAATGGAGATTTTACAGTATCCTTCCCCTGCCAGGCCCACCAAGCCACGCCCACAGAACCGGTAGTAAAAAAATTGAATCCCACCACTGAATGCACTGTTGTCTTTTTCAATATGTATACTTTCTTCAATCAATCCTTAGTTAACCATAAAATACAGTTTCTTTGCTTACCTTGTAACACATGCCAGGAGTTTGTGTTTTCTTTTTCTTTTACATTTAATATCGTGTTTAATTATTATTGACCTGTCCATGATTATTTTTCAATTTTTTTAATAGCAGAAAGAGAAAAGCTGACAAATTAGTGAATATCATCTTCTACCAATGTTTCCTACATCTATACATTCCAAAGCATTCAATATGTTAATGTGAATAATTACTGTCCTGTATAATGTGTGTAACTTTCTTTGCACAAACAGATACCCACAAAGGCTTTGATGTTGAATGTGGACCAATCAACTGGAATATTGAACACTCCCCTCCAGTTCAGTTTATAAAACACTCACTCCAGTAGAAAACAAATTTAACAGATTCTTCAAAATAATCAATCTTTTTCAGCCCTGTTCTAAGGAGAAACAGCAAAATTGTTCTTCTCTTTCACAGATAATTTATTTCTTCTTATGTGTGTGTGTGTATATATATATATA
>QLTV01004256.1:3459275-3510188 GCA_003457575.1 Thermophis baileyi | reverse complement strand
GTCTGGTGTCCTTCTATGTGTTAGGGACACGTTTGTCAGTCCGTGCGGGTTTCCAAATGGCTGGTAGGCGGGAGGTATCATCTCGTTTATTCATGCTATGTGGGCGTTTTTCTATCTCTATGGCGTCTCTGATTATTCTGTTGTAAAAGTGTTCTGTTTTGGCAATAGTTCTGGTTTCTTTAAAGTTAATGTTGTGTCCTGTGGCTTTGAGATGTTGGACTAGGGAAGACGTTGGTTCCTCTTTTTTGATTGAATTCTTATGTTCTTCTATGCGTGCACTTATTCTTCTGTTGGTTTGTCCGATGTAAGTGGTGGGGCAGGCGGTGCACGGGATTTCATATACTCCTTGGTTTTCTAATTCAATTTGGTCTTTGGGGTTTCTTAGGATGGAGGATATTTTTCGGTTTGTGCAGAATGTTGTCTTAATGTTATGTTTGTGGAGGATCTTGCTGATTAGAACCATAAGAGTGTGGCTAGCTGATGAGAGCTAAATAGCTTGAAATAGATCTATACTAGTCTCCCTTTATTTATGTAAAAATATGTAACATATAGAAACGGACTGTCGTTTGTAAGTAACTGCCTGGATGGCCCCTGGAGGGGCCGAAAGGCAAAAAGGAAGCAGTTTGCTCCCTCCCATATTTGGGTATACCAGGTGATTTAACAGAGAAAAAAAAACCATATATATATATATATATTATAGGTAGTTCTCAA
The DNA here is from genome assembly GCA_003457575.1 of Thermophis baileyi. NCBI lineage: Eukaryota > Metazoa > Chordata > Lepidosauria > Squamata > Dipsadidae > Thermophis > Thermophis baileyi. Next base: position 3,509,477 of record QLTV01004256.1, on the reverse strand, counting down.
TTTATGACTGGAATTGCCTGGAATTGTGATTGTAAGTTGTGTTGATCATTAAATTAATTACCACATGACCATGCATTTTACAATGTTTTCTACAGCAGCAGTCGTTAAGCAAATCCATTATCCACAATGGGTACTTTTTGCTGGAAACCAGAAGTAAATATCGGTTTCCAGGAAAAAAATATAAATCATAGTCATGTGACCATGGGACAGTGCACATGGTTGTTGAACGCCCAAAATGTGATCACATGACTGGGGGGAGCAGCCGTCAGAACTTCAAATCCAGGTTGTATGTAGCCCTAAGGAGATCCATCATAACCTCCACCCTGTTGTAAGTTGAGGACTACCTATACAGGGTCAACATAACTTAATTGTACAACATATATCCTGCAAACATAAGGTGTCAATATATATGTTCCCATTGACAGTAATTGCTGAAAACTCATAATTCCTTGCCATGTAATGTGCTATAATTCACATATCATTAAACCGCCCCCAACCTCCTCCAAAGTCAGCTCAACCTGCATTCTGATGCGATCCTGTGCACTTTGTAGCCCTCCGGTCCCTAAACCCTAAATTAAAAGAATTGGGTAAAAACCGAATATCTATATCAGCAGAACATCTATAGGATCAAAGCAGTATTATGTAATTACTGTGATGTGATAGATTAGATAGATAGATAGATAGATAGATAGATAGATAGATAGATAGATAGATAGATAGATAGATAGATAGATAGATAGATAGATAGATACATAGATAGAGATAGACGCACGCGCGTACACACGCACACACGCACACACACACACACACACACACACATATACATACGTGAATACTAGTCTCACCTTAGGCATGAAAGCCAGCTGGGTGACTTAGACCAGATGCTCCCTCTGAACTGGGCTGTTGTGAGGAATACAGGAGAAGGATAGAGTACTCTGTATGTTCACTGCCTTGAGTTACTTATAAGGTAATAAAGACAGGATAAAATTTTTAAAATATAATAAATATTAATAAATACTAATGATTTGCCAGTGTAACCATGTTTCAATAGCATTCTTACTTCCCAAATAGCCCAACTAGGAAAAGATTGTCTGTAGTTTGTTTGGAATTCACTGTGTGGTCTGGAAGGTATTACTGGGAGCAACTAATCAAAGACTGTCCCCAAAATTTGTTTATATGTAGTTGCTCCTGCAAGTAATCTGCAAACAAAGAGTTTCTTAGCTTGTACCATCAGAAAAAGATCCAGATGGCATGAAAGGATTATTATTATTATTATTTATTAAATTTGTATGCCACCCAACTCCCAAGGATACATACTGTTCCTAGATTGGGGAGTTCTGCTTTCAGTCACTCATGCCCTAGTAAGCTCCTGATTAGAGTATTATAATATACTCTACAGGGGTTGCCCTTGAAGAATATCTGGAAGCTTCAGCTAAATACAGTGACACAGGCAGTTATATGTGCCTCTAGAAGGGGTGTTGGCCTTACCTGATATGCCTCTTCTCATAGGGTGGAGCCATCATTCAGGATGGGTTGTCCTCGTCCGTCAGCCAATGAGGACCGAGTCTGTCTTTTTCATGCCAGGATCCGCCCTGTGATATCCCAGCTTGGACGAATCCGAAGACGAGACCCGACGTGGCAAGACACTGAAACCATGCATACTCCCATCCCGATCTCGTACCGCGACCAGGCGACGTACAGCATCCCAAAAACCGAGAGATCAGAGACCAGGTCCAAATCGAATCCACAGCGTAACACACCTGAGATCAGTTCGTGCAACCTACCCCGGGCGGGACTGAATGATGGCTCCACCCTATGAGAAGAGGCGTATCAGGTAAGGCCAACGCCCCTTCTCCATCGTGGGTGGAGCCATCATTCAGGATGGGACATACCAAAGCAAAAAAAGGTCCCCTTTCCGGGCGGGCACAGGCACGGACCCCTACGAAGCATCCTCGACCACGCGTTGTAGGACACGCTGACCGAAGGCAGCCTCAGCTGAAGCGTAGGAATCTATCTTATAATGTCGGATAAACGGCGTGGGAGAGGCCCACGCCGCAGCACGACAAACCTCCTCCCAGGATGCCTGAGCCGCCCACGCCGCCGAAGATGCTGCGCTACGAGTCGAATGGGCAGTGATTCCCTCCGGCCGAGGGAGGGACGCAAGCTCGTACGCTTTAGCGATAGTGCCCCTAATCCAGCGACCAATCGTAGTGGACGAAACCTTGTGCCCCAAAGAATGAGGAAAAAAAGACACCAGGAGAGCCTCCGTCTGCCTAAACTGCTGCGTCCGCTGAATGTATATACGCAGAGCCCGACGAACATCCAGAGTGTGCCAACGCTTCTCCATCGGATGGCGTTGGACTGGGCAAAAGTTGGGAAGAACCATCTCCTGTGACCGGTGGAAAGTCAAGTTAATCTTAGGCAAAAACGAGGGATCCAGTCTGAGCACCACCCTGTCGTGGTGGAATATACACAAATCCTTCCGAATCGACAACGCTGACAACTCTGATATCCTTCGAGCAGATGTAATCGCTAACAGGAAGGAGACTTTAAAGGACAGATGGCATAGCGATGCCTCCCGAAGTGGCTCATAAGGAGGCCCCATGAGGGACTGCAGCACCCTAGGCAGATCCCAGGTCGGAAAACGATGAACCGGAGGAGGCCGTAGGTTAGAAGCTCCCCTAAGAAAAAGCCGCACCGTAGGACACTGAGCCAAGGAATCCGCCTGGTCACATGAAAGGAGCGACGAGAGTGCCGCCATCTGCCACCGAATGGTGTTTGGAGACAAACCCTGATCCAGCCCCTGCTGAAGAAAACGCAACACCTCCGGCACAGGCAAACGAAGAGGAGAGAGACCCTCCCCTGCACACCAACGGCAGAAGGCCGCCCATGTAGACGCGTAGATCTGCTGAGTGGCCGGACGACGAGAGGCCAAGATGGTGTGGATCACATCCGGCGCGTACTGCCGCCCCCTCAGAGAGCTCCACTCAACCGCCAGGCGGTCAGTTGGCACCACCCCGGGTCCGGGTGTAGCAGAGCTCCCTGACTGAGAGAGTCCCCGGACATAGGCAGTCTCCAGGGGGACATCACCGAGAGCGCCCGGAGATCCGCGAACCAGTCCTTGCGGGGCCAGAACGGCACCAAGAGGATAATCTCTGCTCTCTCCTGTAGCGTCTTGCGGATCACCTGAGGAATGATTGGCGGGGGGGAAGCATATAGGAGGCCCGCCGGCCAGGGGCTCCGCAGGGCGTTGACTCCCTCCGCTCCCGGGGATGGAAACTGGGAGAAAAAACGGGGTAGCTGGGCGTTGCTCGGCGTCGCGAACAGATCTACCGCTGGAAGGCCGAACCGGTCCGAGATCTCGACAAAAAGGGACGGGTGGAGACGCCACTCCGCCTGGTCTACAATCGACCTGCTGAGCCAATCCGCCTGGGAATTTGCAAGTCCCGAGATATGGTCCGCCACGAGTGACAGGAGGTGGCGTTCCGCCCATAGTCCGAGCCGCATCGCTTCCCGCATGAGGGCCTTCAAACGAGTGCCCCCCTGCCTGTTCACGTGTGCCTTGGCCGTGGTGTTGTCCGTCAAGACGAGCACATGCCGGCCCTCTACCAAACGACGAAAGCGCCTCAGAGCCAGGGAAATGGATCGGAGCTCCAGCCAATTGATGGAGCAGACATCTCTGCTTCCCCCCACCGCCCCTGGGTGATCTGGTCCAGGGCGTGGGCTCCCCAGCCCGATAGACTGGCATCGGTGGTCACTACCACCCGCTGGGGCTCGACGAAGAGGGAACCCATGGACAGGGCTGGTGATCTCCACCAAGTGAGGGAACGGAGGACCGCATGCGGAACCTGTACTCTGAGCTGCGATGAGCCTATGTCCGCTTTCTGGAAGGGCAAGAGGAACCATTGTAACTCCCTGGAGTGAAGGCGTGCCCAAGGGACGATCAAAATACAGGAAATCATCTTCCCCACGAGGGTGGACAAGAGCGCCAGAGGAACTCTGCGCTGTTGTCGAATTTACAACGCTAGCTGTCGGATGCTGTCCTGCCTCTCCTGGGACAGGCTCACCGTACACTCCAGGGAATCCACAATTGTGCCCAGGTGAAGGATGGAAGTGGAAGGAGAAAGATGGCTCTTTTCCACATTAATCCCGAAGCCGTGGAGGTTCAACGTCCTGATTGTCACCTGGAGGTGTTGCATCGCGAGGGCCCCAGTAGGCGCGTGCACCAGGATATCATCCAGGTAACACTGGACGTGAACAGGTAGAGAGCGGAGAGAGGCCGCAATAACCACTAGAAGCTTCGTGAAGACCCGCGGGGCGGAGGAGAGACCAAAGGGCATCGCCCGGTACTGAAAGTGGCCACCAGCATACGCAAACCGAAGAAAGCGACGATGGTCGCGACAGATCGGCACATGTAGGTAGGCCTCAGTCAGATCCAGGGAGGCCATAAAGTCCCCCCTCCGAAGACAAGCCAAGATGGACGACAGGGAGTGCATCTTGAACTTGCGGTAGGTGATGTACCTATTTAGCCTCTTCAAGTCGAGAATTGCTCTCCATCCCCCCGAGGACTTGGGGACCACAAATAAAATGGAGTAGTAGCCCCGCCCGCGCTGATCCCGGGGCACCCGCTGGACAGCCCTAATGTCCAGCAGGTGCTTAATGGCCGAATCCATTAAAAGTCGTTTAGAAGGAATGTTAGACAACGGGCAGCGAATGAACAGGCGAGGAGGGATAGAGAGGAATTCCAAGGAGAGGCCATGGCGAATGGTCCGCCGTACCCAGGAGTCCCGAGTAGTTTGATACCAGGCCTCCGCAAAACGGGAGAGGCGACCCCCAATGGGCAGTTCGAGGCCCGGGAAGGTAGAACCCTTACCATCTGGGGCGCCGGAAGGGGCGGGACCCTGCTCCGCCCCTGAACGGGCATCTAGACTGCCTTCCCCTCCCGGCCCTATCCTGGGGTTGGCGCTGTCGCGAACCGAAGGGACCAGGAGCTCGGGGGAAGGAGGAGCCCTGGTCCGCCGCCCGAAAGGGCCGGCGGTAGAAGGGTGCCTGTCGAAAATTACCCTTTCTGGACAGAGATGGAAGCAACTTCTTCCTGTCGCGCGACTCCACCAATATCGGATCCAACAGCTCTCCGAACAGTTGACCTCCCTTGATGGGACCCGACGCAAGGCGCCATTTGTGCCGCGTGTCTGCGACCCAATGACGGAGCCAGTGCATCCGCCTCGCGACAACGGAAGCGGCCATCGCCTTCGCTGCGAAACAAGAGCCATGAAGAGTGGCGTCCGCCACAAACTGCATGGCCGCGAACAGCTTATTCAGGTCCTGTTGTGCCTGCAGATTGGAGGCCGGGACGTGCTCCTGCAGCAGGCTGAGCCAGATGAGGGAGGTCCTCGCGAAGAAGGACGTGGAAGCGGCACGAACCACCGAGGCGGCCGCCTGGTGGCTCCTTCGTAGAGCCTGTTCCAGTCGCTTGTCCTCTGGCTTGAGCAATTCTTCTGAGTGCCCAGGCATGGCCGTTGGAGAGTACAGTGCCTGGACCGGAGGATCCACCGACGGTGTAGACAGCATGTCCGAGAAGTCGGGCGCCACATTGAAGAATTTTCTCTCCGCAGACGAAGGCGCCGGGCCAGAGGCCGGGTTCGACCATTGTCGCAGCACCGTCTCTGAAAAGAGCTGCGGAATTGGGACGAACGACGTCTCCGGCTTAGCCTCAGTAAAAAGAGGATCCGGTTGTGTGGCCGAAGTTGCCTCCTCCGGGGCCGGAACATCCAGTCCCGCCGCTGCTCGAGCCTTATACAGGAGAGATCGAAACAACGCGGGTGGGAACAGGCCCGCCGGTACCGGTAGTTCCGGAGCCAAGGACTCGTCCTCTGAAAGTTCCAATGGGATGCTGTCCGCTCTGTCAGAGCACTCTCCCTGGCTGTCCTCATCCGATATGTCAGAGTATTCGTCCACATGGTGCCGGTGGGAACCGTGGACCGCCCCTGATGCCTGACCGTGAGGAGTGGGCGCGCGGAACCGGGCCGTGGGTATGATGCCCTCTATCGAGCGGAGGTCCGCGGATAGGCCCTGCTGGACCGCCTCTGCAATGAGGCTCTGGAGATTGGCAGGATCCAAAGGGCCAGAAGTAATATGAGTCCCCGCAGGTTGAGGCCCGCCGTCCGACCGAGATTGAACGGACGTTGACGGCTCGGAATCTAAAACTCCTGCCTGGGGAGGCTGGGCGGCCGCACCTGACAAACCTACCGGGCCCCAGAGGCTAGAATCAGTCTGAGCCACCGGCAGAATATCTAGGGCTTGCAGGTCCTCCCCCTGTGCTTCGCGGCCAGTACGGTCAACAGCTGCTGTGGCCGATGTGGCCCTGGAGGACCTGTCGCAGATTTTGCACAGCGCCTTATCTCTGCGGCGCTCAGCCCTCTGAGTGGCCTTAGAACAGGAGGCAGTTGTTCGATGGCGCTTAGGTGCACCCGGCCCGGAAGAATGAGGCAGGTCCTCATCTGGGAGTGGCCTGGCCGACTTCTGAAGTCGCTTGCCGCCCGGCTTAGAAGTCGAGTGCGAAGCGGCCGCCATCTCGAGAGGCTGCGTGCACTTAAAATGGCCGCCCCAACTGACAGTTGGGGAGTAGTGGCAATTGGCGGCAAGTGGTGCACCCAAAATGGCCGCCTCCACCGATATTGAAGGAGTTGCGGCAACAGGCGGCAAAAGGGCGCTGGCCCGAGCAAGCTCTTAGGGCCTGTAGCGCTTGGGTGCCGCCCCGATAGACAGGAGAGGCCGGTCGCCAGCCGCGTTGTCACTCTTGAAGGCGCGAGAAACACGCTGTTTGGGCCAGAAACGCTCTCAGAGCTTTTTTTATGTTTCTCGTTTTTAAAACCCTTCGCTGGGCCGATGAAGCTCCGACCAAGCGAACGCTCGCCCAAGCACGCTCAAAGGGCAGCGCCGATGTTAATGGTGCCGAGGCCCTGGGATGGCAGGTCACCAGTCCCGGGGGGGACATCACGCGAGCCAGCCGGCTCCGGAGTTGACGGGAGAACCCCCCAATCGTCGGTGCGGCCGGGCGGTAGACGGCGTGAGGCTTGAGGTGGTGTCAGATGACAAGGCCGTCCCGGGGGGTAGATTGGTTACAAAGCCCCCTTCCTGAGCCGCCCGAATCTCCCGGGAGGAACGTCACGCGAGCCAGCCGGCTCCGGAGTTGACGGGAGAACCCCCCAATCGCCGGTCGGATGGGGAACGGCGTGAGGTTTAAGGTGGTGCCAGATGACAAAGCCGTCCCGGGGGGTAGATGGTCACCAAACCCCCTTCCTGAGCCGCCCGATCTTCTAACTGACAGCCCCTGCGAAGGAGGGGTCCAGGCGCTCCGACCAGCGCAAGCCAATGCGGCCAGAGCTGCGGCCAATGGGCTCCCGCAGCCGATAAGAAAAAACCCCGACAACTCACAGATCAACAGTCCAAGAATAGCCAATTCAGGATGGGAGAAACAGCTTGCCACGTTCGTCCTCACTGAGGACCGAGTCTAAGCTGGGATATCACAGGGCGGATCCTGGCATGAAAAAGACAGACTCGGTCCTCATTGGCTGACGGACAAGGACAACCCATCCTGAATGATGGCTCCACCCACGATGAAGAACAGCACTTCTGCTCCACAAGCTACATTGGTTGCCAGTCTGCTTCTTGGTCCAACTCAAGATGATGTTTTTTAACCTTTAATACCCTGCATGGTATGAATTATTTGAGGGACTGCCTGTCTTGTCAGAGGACTGGCAGAGGAGGCATGCTATAGGTCCCATCTCCTAGGGAGCTACACTTGACCCAGAAGACAGCTCTTCTCTCATGGTATCCATCTTATGAAATATCCTCTCATTCCCCGAAATGAGATTGGTTCCATTGTTGATTTTCTGGAAGTCCCTCAAAACCTTATTATGCCACCACGCCTGGGGTTCCTGAGGACTAGCAAGGTACTGAGGTAACTCCATTGTTGCTGATGTCCATTGCCTTCTCTTAGTCTTTAATTGCAATACTTTAAATTTTTCTGAATTTATATGTCTTTTATATGTTAAATGTTTTATTTTATTGTATGTCACCCAAATCACTTTTTTGTTATAGAAGTGGCCATATAAATTGGATGGATGGATGGATGGATGGATGGATGGATGGATGGATGGATGGATGGATGGATGGATGGATGGATGGACAGACAAATGAAATTAGCCACTCTTATGTCATCTGAATGAACCCACTCAGTTCTTTGGAATAAAATTTCCTAAGAATTATATAAAACACATTTAAGTTCTGTTAAGAAGAAATACGTTTCAATCATTGTAAAGTAGAAAAAAAAATCCTAGCCCCTATTCTATAAACCACTTCATATAATGCTTAAGCCAACTTGTCATTTGAATTCCTTATTTCAAATTTCAATTTTGTCCAATACTTTTTGTTGAGAGATGAATGACATAAGGCACAACCTGGGTCTTTTCCTATTACAGCAACAGCTATTGGTTGTGAATACAAAAGCAGCTCTCTATAGTTAAGTATTATAAAGGATGAATGGCATGTGCTATTCCTATCAAGGTTAGTGCAAATAAGAAGTTATATGCATGAACAAATATGTTTCTCTAACCTTAATCTGTCTGCTCCTGATTCTGAGTTTAGCATGATTCATTTGCTTAGCTGATCCGTGGACATTTCAATCTTCAGTGCCTCCATCTCTAGGTTTCAGGAAACCTACACTGTATGCAGCAATTTGAAGATTTACATGACTGTGTATTATTTATTCAGCTGCACTCCCAACAATGATTTATCAAAATATCAGACTGAAATGGTATCTCAAGTCATTTGACATTCACTGTAAAGACTATCCAACCAATCACACACATATTTTCAACATGCACTGGTATAGTGTTGCGTTAAAAAAACAACAACCCACAAATGAACATATATTGCAACAAACTCTCTTAGTATTGTGAGCTGAGATGACCAAGGTCAGACATAAAGGGGAAATTCAGAAAAGAGACAAACCTGTAAGTGATACATCACCAAAGTGTGTCATGCTTAGTATCACCTCTTTCCTCAACAGTTATTTATACATATCAATGCGTGTTTCCCAATCTTTTCTCCAAAATGACTCATGAAGAATATTCAGCTCTGATATGGAAAAGATCTTCACCCCTAATTTAGAAGGATCACCTGCTGACAATCCATCTCCCAAAGTGCACTGGTAAAAGGAACTGTGAAGATGTAGACTAAAGTGAGAACAAGAACTGCAGATGCCTTTTGTTATAGCTGAATAAAAGGCTAGAGCCAAGTCTTTCTTGGTAGTGTAAAGATTAAAAAACCATGAAGCCTCATTACAACGAAAGTAAATGCCGAGATTAATCTAATTCAAAATATGACCAAATTAAAACATGTGCCAGCAAATGCTACTTTGGTTTCATGTAACCCAAGTTAGTCACTGCCAGTCAGCCAGCAGCAAAGCAATCCAACAAGGATTCAACATCCCCTAGGTGTATCTAAGCCAGATCTCCATTAATAAGCCATGTCATTGCCTATAAGAAGAAAGAATCAAAAGAGGATCCCTCTTCAATATTATACATAGAAATATTCCTAAATCTATGAACTATGAAGGATGTGGGGTGCAAATAAGGGCCAATTGTATACATTTTCAAACACTAGAATTTGAATTTCGGTTACATTAAGATGCAATTTCCCAACTGAAAGAGTGAATAATGGTAAATAAATTAGATTAATTTTCTATGACCTGAAACAAAAGTATGAATATACATGCACAGGTCTTCAATATTAGAATACATATCTGACATAGCAATAGCAGTTAGACTTATATACCGCTTCACAGTGCTTTACAGCAGGGGTGGGTTCCACTTACCTTCCCTACCGGTTTGCTTTGCTCGCGCGCCTAAGTCACATCGGGGAAATGACCCTCTGCGCATGCGCAGAAGCCTCTGCACACGTGCAGAGGGTTCTTTGCCAGCCGTGGCGACCGGAGGACCGGTTCGGGGGCGTGGACAGCCAGCCATCGCTGCCGGTTCGGCGAGCGGGTGCAAATTTCCGCCACCAGTACGGGCGAACCGGTCCAAACCGGCAGCAACCCACCACTGCTTTACAGCCCTCTCTAAGCGGTTTTACAGAGTTAGCATATTGCCCCCAACAATCTGGGTCCTCATTTTACTGACTTTGGAAAGATGGAACATACTGCAACCAAGTATTTCTCATACATACATTATGCTCACATATACTGCTCATATTTTACTTCAATTGCTTGGGCAGGTTGGTATTACTTTTTAAAGTCTTTCTTCCTTTCGTTCTTCCTTTCTTTTTATGAATGAATGAATGAATGAATGAATGAATGAATGAATGAATGAATGAATGAATGAATATTTATATAGCTGCCCAACTTACTCTCAGTGACTCCAGACAGCTTACAAAGATAAAAACCCAATATAAAAAACAATAAAAAGTAATAACCCGCCAACTCCCTGGAGACAATAATCAGTCAGTCAAATAAGGTACTTGGTGGAATCAAACCAGGTCTTCAGGGCCTTGGGAAAGAGTGTCAAAGTGGGGGCCAATCTTATCTTCTAATACATAATACAATTAGAAAGATGTAAAATGGATACACAGACTATTGGTTGCTACCCAAAGGGGCAGGGAGTGGGATTCTTCATGTAACAAAAATTCTGCTCCAGTCAAAATGACAAAATTACACTTCAAATCCTTTCCTTTTGTCTCTATGCGTCTTTTAAAAATAAAAAGTGACTTTCACAAAACACATTTTGATTATACAATTTTATCCATAAGAAATTTATAGATGTGAATAGAATTTTTTAAAAAAAATTAAGTACATTTGTTGTGGCTGTTCACTCCAATAGACTCTGGTGGCTTACAAAATCTAATACTTAGTTAAAACAATTAAAAACCTAGATAAAACGAGATAAAAACAGCCGCAATAAAAGATGACATGGGACACCCCAAACAGCATTGAAAATCCAGATTTTATGACAAATAGATAAGAATGGGATACAGTCGGACAATAATTAGGAGAATCTCTCTCCATAGTTGATGTAAATCAGTAGAGTTAACGTGAATTGCAGAGTGCATTCAGATGTACCAAACCAGAAAAGTCTAGTTTAGGCTTCCATACAGCCATCCATATATTTAACCAGGTAAATGATTATTCCTTACCTTTACTTAACACATATAAATGCAGAGTTTTAAAACATGAAAAAGTGTTCCAAAAGGAAAGGAGAAAGTAGTCTTATGACTCTTCAAGAGGCCAGGAAAAATGTGTATATATAATATTTTATATATAAATATTTTATATTCAATAACAAACAAGAAAGACAGGCATTTGAACAGACCTAAGTATGGTCTCATAGCAAGCTTATTGCTGCAATTATATACATCTGGATGCACTATAAGCCTGAATAACACTATCATTAGGACAGTTAAGTGTTTCTGTTATAATCATCTGCATTGTATATAATTTCTGTATATTCTTGAGTAAGATCATTTAAAACGAGTTAATTTCTATAAAATTAGATGACAGTGATATTATGGGGCAGAATATAAAAACAATATATTAATACACTATTCCCACTGCCTCATTTTAGTACACAGGCTAACTTAATTGTTTATAATGAAACAGCTAGCTATGGCTGATGCCAATAGTGAGCAGAATAGTAATTAAAAGTAGCATACCTGTTTCAAAGCTATTTAATTTGTAAAGCAGAATTATAAGATACCCAGCACTCTAATCCTGTGTCTTTTTTGCATATAGTACATGGATGAGGAATATTATTATGTAATTTTTGCATTTTCAAACAATTTGTGAATAAAAACTTATCTGAAATGTGCAGTTCTTTGAATTTTGCAATCATGAAGCAAGATATGGAGAATATGCAAAAGCAGAGTTTCTGAAATTCTTTCCAATAGCCAAATGTGTCTAATGCTTCCATGTGCCATGGGAAGCATGGAGTACCTTACAAACACTTTGACCCTCTGAGCCAAGAGGGAAACAGCTTAGAAAGGAGCAATTACCAACATCTCAAGCCATTGCCCAACTACTTTTCCTATAAAGATGAAGGATTTTTCCTCTTCATCAGACTCTTTAATTCAATATATTTCTTTTATCAGTTTCTACTACTATACCAAGCCTGGCCCACGTCTAAAAATTATCTTGCCAACAGTAAGATAGAGTCCCAACCACTTTTATATAATTTCTTTTCACCATTCTACATGATTAGAAAGAATAAAAATGCATGTTAAGGTAAAGTTATAGAAAAATATGTATGTTCATTGAAAAAGTGTACTTAAATATGTGTTAGGACAAATAGGAAAGTGATACACCTTAGACAAAATTGCAAACTAGAATTCATATATCTGGGGAAACATGCACCAAAGTCTACAACAAATTAGTGCTTGTTTTTTTTTAAAAAAAAGCTCTCAAACTCAAATCAATTGAATTTTATATATTGTATATAGTCGCAGATAAGCCAAAAATTTGTTTCAGCTTATCCACGGATGGGCTTATCTGTGAGGCTATACTGTGGTACAGTATATTACTATTACTGTGGTAATACTTTTTTAAAGTACCTATATACCTCATATAAGCCCATCTACAGCAAACCCCAGAATCATTTCAACAGTGAGGTGGGCAGCATATAAATTTAATAAATAAATAAACCTCACATTATTAACCAAAATAACATTGGCCTATCTGCAATTGGTAGATTTGTCATGGTATTTTGGTTAAAAATTTGAGAGTAGGCTTATCCACAAGCATATACAGTATTCATAAAATGAGACAGTGTAATTTACAGATTCATCCGTCTGTAACCTATATCCCATAAAACAACAAGCAGTACTGCTTGCTTCTCTTATCTAACATATTTTCATTTAAATAGATAAACTGAGAAAATAGAGTCCAAAGCCAGTAGAGATAAAGATGCTCTATAAACATATGTGGTCTAGAATTCAGTAAGAGGTGACTATTCATTTCACCTCTCAATGGTTTCCCTGATTGCAAGTTCTTTATACAGAAAATATGCTGGTGAACTATAAATTCTGCCTATGGTAATTTCTCCCAAAATGGAGATGGAGGATGGCCTGTAGGATGCAGTATGTTAGCCTTCCCTTTTTCACCATACGCTGAAGTATGAATTGTGCAAGTTATATACATAGTACAATGCAACAGAAGATTATATCATTGACACCTGCTTGTGGCTAGTCTACTTCTGTACTATGAACATAAATCTGCCAGGAGCATGTAAGACAGAAGCAACTAATTAGCCAATTTCACTTCTCCCACACACAATAAGCGAAGAGCCTTCAATTATAAAAGCACAGATGATCATTTCAAACTGAGGCTGTTAGCCTGGAATTGTCTCTGTAGCATTCAGATGCCAGACCAAAGAGATATTTTTGTGATATAGGACATCACTGTAGTTTGATTATACCTACTGATTTTTGTCCTTTTTCTTCAAAGAAAGCACAAGAGGCCACAATAGAGACCCCTCCTTTAAATCCTTCCATGTGAAACGAATTTGAGGAAGGAAGTGGCTTTGGGAAAGGAATCCTAAATTATCCACTTACATGTGCCATGATTATAATTCAGATCAGAGCCCCACATACTTACTTTCAAGTAAAAAAAAACAAGACAGCAGCACACTTCATAATTATGATAATGTGAAGTTTAGCTTTCTGGCATAAAAGCTTTTTGCATCTTGGTTAGTTATTGTGTCGTAGCCTAATTTATCACAGGATAATTGTGAAACTAAAACTTGGGGGCTAAGTCACAGTAACCGTACCTTTTGTATACTTGAAAAGTGCTATTACAGTCTTCAGTTATCTTTTCCAAAGATGGAATATACTCAGTTCCTTCAATCTGTGCTCCTTACATTTCCAGTCCTTGTTAATGTTCATTACACTATTTCATTTTCTCTGAACCTTTCTTAAAAGGTGGTGCCAAGAACTGGACATAACCTTTAGATGGGATCTGATTATCTCAGCCTTGATTACTGTGGATTATCTACCAGCTATCAAGGATTACAGCTACTAAGATTAAAACATTCAACCCTTTATGAAGCTGCTTTAAGTGGTAAACAACTCCTAGGGTAGTGAAACTTTCTAGTCAAGCATCTCTCAACCTGAAGCTCTCCTGGTTGGAAATTATGGCAGGTGAAATCCAACATACCTGGAGAGCACCTAACTGAAAGAAATGATGTGTTAAGCTCTGAAATGGTATTGTCCACCCAAAAAGGTTACTAGCTCTTTCTAGACAGGAAGGGCTATGAAATACTTTGTGTTTAGGATGGAACTATCCTTGAGACCTGATTTATTTTGGTGAGTTCATGAGCTGTAATTGGTAGTTTTGTCCTCTGGCTCTAATTTCCTAGGATAATTCTTGATTCTCTTCTAGTTCTTGTCTACACTCAGTCGTGATTCTATCAACCAACATACATATATCACAATCCATACTCCCTTTGGCCTGACTAGTTAGTACCCAGCATACAGTCCTAGTTCAGTGCTTTTTCAGCCTCTTGATTTCAATCTTCTGCTACTGCAGGAACTCAAAATAATTCTTTCCATTGTATCTAGCAGCATGTCTTTTACTTCTATGTACTGAAGATGCCATGATGGCTTGTCTGACTCCCAAATGCTAATATGGGGTGCCTGAATCCATAATGGTACAGAATGTAAATGACTGTCTCTAGGCAGACAGCAATAATAATTGGCTGTCATAATATAAGGAAAGCTAATCCATGCCACTGAGTTATGCAACATACTGTACATGTATTTTACTTAATTTGGAGGAAAAATAACAATTCTAAATTTTTCAAACAGCTTCTTTTCACAGCAACCTATGACAATGTTTAGCTTCCAGTACATATATGTGGTGGCTCAGTGGTTAGAATGCAGTACAGCAGGCTACGTTTGCTGACTGCCTGCTGCCTGCAATTTGGCAGTTCAAATCCCACCATGCTCAAGGTTGACTCAGCCCTCCATCCTTCCGAGGTGGGTAAAATGAGGACCCAGATTGTTGGGGGCAATATGCTGACTCTGTAAAAAACCACTTAGCAAGGGCTGTAAAGCACTGTGAAGTGGTATATAAGTCTAACTGCTATTGCTATTGTTTTGTCTCTCTAGCAGTTTAATTATTTAAATGACTAGAATAAACATTCATAGGACAGGGGCTGCATTGTAACCCTCTTTTTGATACTTAACTCCCACCCGCTACTATCTTTGTTCATTTTGTGTGTGTGCGTGTGTGCATGTATGTGTGTGTTCTGTTTCTCCTCCCCTCCCCTGAAAAAGTCTGACACCCTCATTAAATACTGGAACTATCAGCCTATACTGTTCCTATATTGGCTAATTATTCTGGGAATTATAGTCCAAGACAAAGTGAGGATACTTTATTCATGAAGCAGAGACTACTCCTTTGGTGAACGACTAAAAACTGACTTTCTGTTGTATCTTCTACAGTCTTTGCAGCAATTAGCACAGCTGTCTAATGAATTTCAACTACTGGTTTCTTCGGTCTTCGTAACTCTAAATGTTGTTCTCTCCTTCTATTGCTGTGAGCTGCAGGCTAACATTGCTACACTGCACCAAACACAGATGTGATGCAATCTTTCCCCGCAGGTTTCACTTTCTGAGCACCTACGCACATAATCAGAACCGTCAAATGGCCCTAAATTTGCTAGACTGTGCCATTTCCACCTGTAAGAAGGGAATGGAAAGGGGGATGGGAGAAATTTTTTTGAAGGTTCACTATGTTAAAAAACCCTGTACTACAATGCCAGTTAAAAAAAAAGAAGCTAGAATCCTTTTTCTTATCAAACTAAATTTGATTTTACAAGAAGTTATTTCATATGGAAAAGCATCCAAGCATGTAAAGTATGCTTGTAAAATTTAATTCCAAAAATCCTTGCTATGAGACAATTTCAATTGTATTTCAGCTGAATGTTATAGAGACAAAATAGGACAACTGGGGAGCAAAACTGACAAGAACCCAAGTCTATATTCTTATTATAAGGACCAGATTTGAAATCTGACTATACTTTAAAATAAAATTCTAAAAACATCATGAAATCAGAGTTTTGTCGCTAGATATGCACATATTTATTAATATTTTTGTCAATTCTATTGCCAAAAAAATCTTGCGTTTTTTCAGTGTTTGAGTCAGCCAGGCCGCTGGTCTCTTTCAAGACTCTGTCATCTCTGCCAGTATCATGCTTTCTCACTCCTATTTTATTTTAAATTTTTAAAATTACCTCATACTACTTTTTTACATTTTTCAGCTCTCTATCAAAAGGGAAAATAACACCAAAAATCCCTTAGTGGCCATATTAATATGTAATATAAATAAAATGTAAGTATTAGAGGTCAGAATTGCAGCAAAAAAAAATCTTTGATTCTAAAAAGTCACTGATTTTTTTAGCAAAAAAAGAAGGGAGTAGAGATGCCGAGGCAAAATATTTTGACCTGGAGAACCTTTAACCTTGAATAAAGCAAGTTGAGTTAAAAAACAATAACCCCTTTCATTTTTTAAAAAAGAAAAGCATATCTTAAGAAAGTAGTTTTTCCATAATAAACAATATAGGAAGAAAGAATGAAGGAAGGAAGAAAAGAAAGAAGGGAAGGAAGGAAGGAAGGAAGGAAGGAAGGAAGGAAGGAAAAATTGCTGAGGATATGACAAAAGAGTAAGAAGAGGACCGAGTCTAAACTGGGTCATAGGAGGCGGACCCAGCAAGAAAAAAAGCAGACTCGGTCCTCATTCTGAGTGGACGAAGACAACCCATTCTGAATGCTGGCTCCTCCCACGATGGAGAATTGGACAGGTCTATCAGCAATTATTGGCAACGCCATCTAGAAACTTCCATATGTGAAGCCATGATATTTTCCAAGTACTAAATTTGAGGAACCAAAGTAAAAAACGGCTAAAGCTTTTATGCCAGGTTAGACTTTCCAACACAGTCTTGCTTGTTGTCCCAAAGGTGCTTTTTTCAAGAGGCAACTGGACTTTCTGGTTTTTCTTTGAAGACGTTTCGCTTCTCATCCAAGAAGCTTCTTCTTGAGCTGAAGAAGCTTCTTGGATGTGAAGCGAAATGTCTTTAAAGAAAAAGCTTTTTGGATGAGAAATGAAACGTCTTCAAAGAAAAACCAGAAAGTCCAGTTGTCTCTTGAAAAAAGCAGCTTTGGGACAACCATGGAGGCATTGAATAGCACACGCGTGTGTGCCCACACCCATAATTCAATGCCCCCCACGCCCCGCCACCCTGCACAAGCGCGCGCGACCCCCCTGTGCATGCGCGCACAACCCGCACGCTCCACCATGCATGCATGCACGACCCCCTCTGCACCCCATTTTGGGCCTAGCAGGCCTCACTGAAGCCTCCGGAGGCTGGAAACAGCCCGTTTCCAAACTTCCGGTAGGCCCGTTTTTCGCCCTCCCCAGGCTCCAGAGGCTTTCTTGGAGCCTGGGGAGGGCGAAAACGGCCTCACCCGCCCCCCCGGAGGCCCTCCAGAGGCTGGAAACAGCCCGTTTCCCGACTTCTGGTGGGCCCGGTAGGCCCTTTTTTTGCCCTCCCCAGGCTCCAGAGGCTTTCTTGGAACCTGGGGAGGGCGAAAACGGCCTCCCCCACCCCCCGGAGGCCCTCCGGAGGCCGAAAACGCCCTCCGAGCCTCCGCGCGAGCCCTGTACTTACCTGGCATCCAAAACGGGCCGCATGGAGACTCCTGGGAGGGGAGTGGCGGCTGGGCAGGGCCAGCCAAAAATCAGCTGGCCAGCGCGCGCATGCGTGCTGGAACTGAGCTAGGGCAACGGCTCGCGTGCCCGCAGATATGGCTCCGCGTGCCACCTGTGGCACGCGTGCCATAGGTTCACCATCACGGCTATAGACAGTGCTTTTCTTGAACATCCTTATTTCTGAAAAGCACATTCCATAAGATAAACAAATCAGCAGCTACAAAAAATACAATGGTATATAATGGAAAATCTTCTTTAAATCAGACATCCTTCTTGATTCTATCCAAATCTCCTACAATAGAAATGTAACCGATCATTGGGCTATCACTATAGATATATGTACCATTATGTACAATTATTTGCTAGCACTGCGAAACATAGGATTTATGCTTTAACATTCTCACATGATTCCATCCATAATTTTCACTAATTCTATTCACCTATTTAGCTGCATATATTAAAACCCAGCAAAACATTTTAAATACAAGCATTAATTAGGACAGCCAGAGTAGTTTTAATGTTGGCTTTCTGTAATTTTAGAGTATCCAAACACCATAGTGAATTAATAAACTGGCTAACCAAATGTGCACAATATGGTGGTCCAATGTGCAAGACTTCCAGGTCTTGATCTCCAGATCATGTGAACATCACAAGTTCAACATTAAATATCCCCATTTGTCCTCTGCATATCTTTAAAGTTTCTTCATTATTGAGTACATATTTTATTTATCTAGTTACATTGCTTAACAGTTCATTCTGATTCTTTTGTGCATCAAGACAGCCTCATTTTTATCACTTTATATATACTTTCAAACAAATGGAATAAGAACATTTTCCACGACACACAACATAAAAAACCTAAAAGTGGGAAAAACTGTTCCCTAATACAAAAACTGTCAAATACTAATGAGACCTAGGAAGGAAAACAATGAATTTCAGATCATTCATTAGGATTACAGAAGGAATGGTTAATATTGTCAAAAAAAAAAACACCACAACTATGATACCACCAAACAGAGGGGTTTTTGAAACTACAGTAGCTACATGTGGAAAGAAAAAGGAAATATAGTCATAGGAAAAATACCAATTCAAACCAAGTGCACCTACAGGAACCTGGTCACTTGATTCTGCCAGGATGCAGTTATGAAAGGAGCAGGTTAAAAAAGCGTGAACATTCAAATGTGCTTGTAGGTGCTCTTTGAAATGTATTGCCCATGAACTAATGCACTACACATTTTTGTCCTGCCTCCCAGAAAAAGAAAGGTAGAAACGTTTCAGCCAAACCCAGTGCTTAACTTCATCTGGTTACGCCAGAGCTCGGAAACGTGGTTGGGAGGGAGGAATGGCAATGGAAGCAACATTCATACACCACTCTGAGGAAAAGAAAGTCTAAGGACATGGCATGAGTTTGAAAAAAGTAACTACATTCCCTTTGAGAACAATTCTTAAGCTATTTCTGTTTTTTCCTCTTCCAACCTAAAGACTCAGTTATCTCTGAACAACTTGCTCTTCTCATGAATTGACAGATTTATTTTCAAGAAATAAGGGAAACTTATCTACTTTTCCTTTACTGTTAATCTACACACAAAGAAATAACAAACAGAGCTTGTCTATCTGAAATGCAATGGCTGCAGTCCTCAGAATTCAATTAAGCTCAAATAATTAATGCTTCTGCCATATTCAATTACTTTTACATGTTTGAGGCACTGATGTTTCCCCCTTTATTCTTTTAATCTTTATTTCTCTTCTCTTATTTATTTATTTATTTTTTCTAAATTTGTTTTAAAGTGCTGGTTGAGCAGAAAAAAAATAAAATATAAATATGAACACAATTTGCAGTTCAAATGTTATAGTCTCCTTTTAGCTGACATAGCATGTCAATTGTTATGTGCCTTTGATTAAAATAACATTTTAAATGCTTTGAACAAATATATCTCCTCCATTCTTCTATTATTTTACATATTTCTTAGTAGAATAAAGAAGTTTTCATTCTTCCTGTCGTAGCACAGAAAAGCCTAAGAATATCTTTTGTCATAGAGAAAGTGAAAATATTATAGGCTGCTGATTACTAAAAAAAAAAAAAAGGTAGGAAAGTGGGGAGGGGGTACAGAGAGAGAGAGAGAGAGAGAGTGCACTGCCTTAGAGATTAAGTTTCCTTTTATGAAATCGTATTTAGTCTCTTTTTTTTTAACAAATCTAACAACAATGCTCTACAGACTCTCACTGGGAAATACCTTTAGTGTTAAATACAGATTCTGATTTTCTTGGCTAATGCAGAAAGCCTTTCTATTGAAAAATAAATAAGGGGTTTGGTATATCCCACTAAAGCCTTTTCAGTGAATGACTTTTGTAGGGGTTTTTTTTTCATGGCTATCCTCCATGGCTGTAATATGAAGCTTTTATCCTACTATTGAAAACTATCCTGTGCTGTTTAAAAAAAGAAAAGGAGAGAGAGAGAAAGAGAAAAAGGGGAGAAGGTGAGCAAAAATCTTTAACTAATATAACAGAACAATACTGAACTTGAGCTTTGACCCTAATTTTAATGCCATCTTTTACCAAAGGAATTTGATAGAGAAAAATCAAATGAACCACCTATTTTTATTTTATTTTCAGATTCAAAATCTTCCAATCATTGTCAAATTAATCTTTGCTTTAGCTTGGGAAAAAATCAAGACCTCCAGTTCTGCTCTTTTTTTTTAATGGTGTGCTTAATATCATTCTTACTCATTCTCCCTATACTTGAAGAGTAATGGGGTTTTTTTTTTAACTTGCAGACTTGCCATGCTGAAAATGAACGTATGCTGAAAGTAACCAAAATAAAAGGCAACTTCATAAAACTAGAGCTTTTCTAGATGGAGAATGTGACTACCAAAATATAATTCCTAGTCAAAGGCCTGAAGAATATGGAAGAACAAGAATTGCTGTGATTCATATAGATGTATATTGCAAGGATCAATGCAGATGAAGTCTGCGTGTGGGCACATGTACCACACAGAGCTCGTGGCCTCCAAGGACAACCATCTTATTTTTTTCCCATGGAAATGAATGTCAAGTCTTCATGTTTATACAAGAAAGCAAAGAATTACCCAGGAGAGTCAGTATGTATGGTAGTTAAGCAGCTGGACTGGGACCAAGGAGATTCAAATTCAAATCCATACTTTAACCAAGGAGCTCATTGGATAACTGTATACCTGTCAAGCTTATTATTGAAAGGATAAAAGGAGGGGTAATCGCCATTTACACAGTCTTGAACCCCTACAGGAAAGGCAGAACATAAATGCAATACAAAAATAAATAAGCGAAATCATTGAAGCAAAGTTTAAATTTGGTTTTCATGTTCTCCTGCAGTTAAGAGCCAAACCAGCTCATATCTCTTCCTCTGAGTTTTCCTTCTTATAAGATGTGAAAAGGGTGAAGCTAGAATATATATTAAGCACATCTTTGCATCATGCTTCTTAAAAGAATACAATTAGCTGTTTCTGGGAGGAATCATAGCAGATTCTAGTGAGAAAAAGGAGATGTATAACTATTTTCTTCCATACTACTTCTGATGAGACTCTCTCTCTCAAAGCTAATATTTGTATTGGAAGGAAAATATCCATTGGTACCAAAGAGGAATTCCTCATCATCCAAATTGCATGCAAAAGAATTATTTTTCACATCATCATGAAAGATAAACATTTAACTGTTTCCTATTTCTGAGATTCTGCCAGTAGCATTACTACGGTAGCCTGTGTCTGCTATTTCTGAATTTTAAAAAGAACTATGCACAGTAAACACAAATAAAGTATGCATTTACTGTCATATAATGGCCCAATAGTAATTTTTTGGGATGAGGCTGTGAATAGGTATCTGGACTTGGAAGTTGAAGATGGTTAGACCTGATTAGTAGGTTGGATAAAGATCTTCAGAGAATTTCAGATCTATCCTGGGAAGACAAGACAATCTCAAACTATGTGTATATTGTTGCCAAGCAAATCCCATGGATATGTTCTTTAAGTCACCAGGAGGAGCAAGTTCAGCTCAAAGAGAACTTTTCTTTATGTCATTTTTGATGGATAAACTACAAAGGGATTCCGCTGCATATTCAACAGGCATCTCTTATTCTAAAAGGCTGGGATATGGTCCAAAACTAAACTCAGCATGTAGGGGGGAAAATAACCTTTAAAGGTGCAAAGTGTAAATGTGCAGATATAAATAACTTACACAATTTGAAAGTGAATTCCATAGCTGCCCTGTGATTTGTGAAGTCTGAAAGTCAAGGACAAATTTATGCAACTCTTTTACCAATCATGTTACACAGATTATGCCTGTGTAAAGGGGTTTTTTTTTGGGGGGGGGGAGGTGTCTTTGAGTCAGTCTTGATTCTTGGTGATTATATGAACAAGTCTCTTCAGTTTTCTTGGCAATATTTTCAGAAGGGGCTTGCCATTTTCTCCTGAGAAATGAATAGCCCCAAATCACCCAGTTGGTACCCATACTCAAGGCAAGAGTAAAACTCACATCTCTCCACTTCTAGTCTAATGACTTGGTGTAGCTGTTAAAGGTGTTGTGCTGTTAACTGGAAGATTATGAGTTCAAGTCCTGACTTAGGCATGAAACCAATTAAGAGACTTCATAGTCTCTCTTTCTCAGCCCTGGGAAGAAGATAACAGCAAACTACACTCAAAAATGTTGCCAAGCAAACTGCATGGACTTTTTCATGTAGTTTCCAGGACTCAAGCGAGCCTGACTCAAAGTGACAATTTTACACCTAAAAGTAGAGCTATATTAGGTTACCTTAACTGAAGTTGTCATATCTTTCAACTTTTAATATAGCAGATTCAGTGTCTTCTGCTTTGGCATTAGGAAGCCTAACTTAAAACTCACTACAGGTAGTTCTTGACTTATAACAATTCATTTAGCGACCATTCAATAGCACTGAAAAAATGACTTATTTTTCACACTTGTTTTTCACACTTATGATCTCCATGGTCGCATGATGAAAATTCGGACACTTGGCAACTGGCATGTATTTATGACGGTTGCAGTGTCCTGGGGTCATGTGATCACCTCTTGTGACTTTCTTTTTTTCCCCAAGTATTTTATTTTTTATTTTTTTACAAACATATCAATACGTGAACAGTGTGGCACCTGAGTGTCTTACATTTTAGTACAAATAAAATAATATTAATCATATTTACTACATTTGACAAGCTTATATAGTTCTGGTAATACACATATTTTTGTTGAGTTATAATCTTTCATTATTTAGTTATTCAATATTTCAATATATTATTTTTATGCCAATCACCATATTCTGAGTGTCATACCTTTTACTACAAATAAAATATTATTAATCATATTTGTTACATTTAGCAGGCTTATATGGTTCTAATAATAATACACATATTTATGTTAAGTTATAATCTTCCATTATTTAATTATTCAATATTTTATGCCAATCACCATATTATTCAAACATGCTTAATACTACCATCGTTCAAGTTCTGATTTCCCCTCTTGTTATTATTTCACCTTATTATATAAACATGTGTATTCCATTAATCCCCCTCTCTCTAGTTTCCATCCCTATTCTAACTTTTAATTATGCCACTATTATATTTAAAAATATTCCCTTTCTATCCATCGTCTCTTTCCCGCTTTAAAGCTTTAATTGTTCGTTTCTTAGCAATTGTTGTGACTTTCTGACAAGCAAAGCCAATGAGGAAGCCAGATGCACTTAACAACCGTGTTACTAACTTAACGACAACAGTGATACATTTAACAACTGTGGCAAGAAAGGTCGTAAAACGGGGAAAACTCACTTAATAACTGTCTTGCTAAGCAATGGAAATTTGGGGGTCAATTGTGGTCATAAATCGAGGATTACCTGTATAAGTGAAAATGTGGGATGTGTCTTTTATAACTTACAAATATAGGAATCTTTTTATATGAAATCAGATCATTGATGCCTCTAGCTAGTAGCAGTGTTGGGAAGCAACAATTATCCATGGTTTCAGACAAGAGTCTTTTCTAGTCCTACCTCAAAACTCCAGGGAAATCCTCCTTCGAGGCCCAAGAACTATCCAGAGAAAGCATGCTAAAGCCAAAGCAATGAAAAAATGGAAGACTAGACATTTCTAAAAACAAAACAAATCTAACACAAAAGCCATTGTCTTTCTGCCAATCAGTCCAGGGTTTTCCAGAAGTTCCTGAGCTATAGCTCTTACGTCTATAACTCCCAGCAGTTGACTGGCAAATCGTGAAGGTTCCTATCCTGCTAGAGACAATTCATTCAGCTGTAGCCTGTTCTAATTGTTAAAATAAGATTCAATTGATTTCAGCTTGACTAGTGGCCAAGTACGTTTATGATAACTATCCAGGGCTTAAAAGGGGGGGGGGAAACAAGTCAATTTCTCCCAGCAAGCCAGCCTCTTTCTGTAATGCCTCTTTAATAATGTGGTAATCTGCTGAGTAAGTGCAGGCTACTCATTCCCTGAACACAGTCTCAGGAAGGCCTTTACATGCCCATGCTTACAAGAACATCCCAAACACCGTAGAAATAAAAATACTGTGTTCTTGTGACCTTAGACAAGTTCACATTCATTTTATTCTTAACTAGCAAAAAATAATTTCAGAAACAAAGCATGCATAATTATTTATACAACCCTTTTTTTCTTAGAAACGGTTGGGACACCTAAACATCAGAAGCCACAGGCCTGTTCAAAGGCTATGAAGCCAATAAGATCAGTTCTAGGTAAGCCAGAAGCATCCAACTTCCTTGTTTAGTTTTGTACTGCTGTATCTGCAACGCAAAACTAAGAATGCGGTAGAGAACAGCAGATTTGTATGGGTAAAAATCTATAGAATCTTCACTTTAAAATCACAAGACCATCCCACCGGAACAACAGCCTAACTAAAACAACATGTGAACAACATGAGGGACATTTTATCATGTATGGTGGATGTGCAAACAAGCCAAACAAAATTGGATACAAATGAATACACTATTTCAGAAGAGTATTAGGACAAATTTACAATAGAAACTGAAGACTTTTTTTTTTTTTTTTTGAGATTAAAGGAGAGACAACTAGAAAAAAGTCATGGAACTTTCTTTTATATATGAGAACTGCAGTGAGATTACTATACGGTCAAAGAGTGGAAAAATTTGACACTCTCCACAATAGACACTCTCCACTCTCCACTTCACTAAAATAGGTGAAGATGATGTAACTTGCAGAGATGGCTAAATTGACTTCCTTGATTAGAGAAAAGACAATATATGCACTTAAGGCTGACTGGAAACCCTTATGGACTTTTTGCATGAAACAGAAAAGAAATGTACTTATGAGTTGTGATTTTAATGATTAGAAAAAATGAATAATAGAAAACAATGAGCTTTTTTTAATTATACAGTAAGAGGTAATTTTGCAATCATATTTTCTGCAAAGGAAATCGGAAACCTTCCTTTTTATTTTTATTTTTTTCTTTCTACATTTATGTCTTTTTTCTTTTCTTTCTCTTTTTCTTCCTTTGTTTTCTTTATTCTGGATTAGTTTGTGTTAATGTTTATGTTGTCTTTAAAACTTTTAATATATATGTGTGCGTGCGCGCGCGCACACACTCACACACATATGAACAGACTAACTAGGGAGAAAGGATTATGCAAATTAAACTTGTTTTATATTTGTAAGTCCTAACTATCCCTTTCTTCAGAAATATATTCTATTCCCATTGAACAACTGCCCTGTTCTCTCGCTGTTCCATATAAGTTCTGGAAAGCATACACTAAATGCATCTCTATTAAACTACTTTAAAATTCAACAAAGTCTTATCTTCTTATGTAGTCCTGATATTCTTCTACCTGGACACTGTGTACTAATATTTACCAAAGAAATATCTAAGCAGTATTAAGCTATGGGGAGGCTGCCTTTTGTAAAATTTCAAACAGTGCTGAGCAATCTGATATGAGGTATGGCCCCTCAACATCTTTTCTGCTATCAACAAGCCTCTCGTAAACCTTAACTCACCCAAATCAGTGGCAATTTCCACCATGTTGAGGTAGGAAATGCACAAAAACTCTGCCATATTTCCTAAAGTAAGCTCAACATGGTTATAAAAAAACCCTCCCCAACCCATGAAATCCAAAGGGGAAAAAAGACCCTCCCCACATGTGATGTCTCCACCCCCGATTATGCATCATTGCTTTTCAATGCAATTCTCTCTACCCTTTGAAAATATTATGTGTACCCTTTGGCTACAATACTTTCAAAGTAAAGATTAGACAACTATAATCACGATGACACCATTCTCATTGGAAAAATATGCAAGTTCAAATAAGTGTTCTAAAAAATTAATTTCTAGGATATTTTTGACTTTTTTGGGGGGGGTCTGCAAAATGTGAAGGCCTTAAGTGTCCATGCCAATCCACAGAGCTGAGAATTATCAGTAGAAAGTCGTAATGAATTATTGAATGCAAGCAAAGATGGGATAAGGAATTGACTTAAGGGACAGTATCTGACTTCTCAGGCTGGAGAATCATAACAGCCTGTTATATGGAACATCTGACCCAACACAGACTAAAAGTTATCACTCAAAACAAGCAGATCTTCAGAGGGCATTCCACAATCCAAAGATCCAACTAAACCCTTTACAAACTGGGATCAACTGGATTCTGAGTTTTAGAATCAAGAGGATCCTCAAAGTCTGTTATGGCCTTATGCACTGCTCACAGGCAATTTTACATTTTTCATTCTGTCAAGAAGCCTGTCTCTCATTTTTGGAAAAAAGGGGTGGGACAAGGAAAGGCTACCTCTGCAGATGAATGAACGTAAAACATGCTGTACCTGCAATGTTCTCCTGCTTGGGGCAAATTCCTTTTGTAGGCGTGAGAACACGGTCTTCTTCGTCGGGTGTGACTTGGATCCCGATTTCCACTGGCTCTGACACTTTCCTGAGCTCGGAGCGTGATGGAGGGGGAGGACTGCTCTTATCCACGTTCTTTTCATAGCAGGCACCACCAGCGCCATGGCACTGTTTCTTCTTGTGCTCTATAAAAACCAAGATGTCTCCCAGGGGAAAGTTCATCTGACACTGTCCACAGGTTAATAGGTCAGGGTCTGTTCCACCCAACGCAATGCTGAGCCCAAGCGGCTCTCCTAGTGCTAGGCTCTCATCCTCATGGGTGATGATGGCAGTGTCCACGTGGTCAGCCTCTGCTTCGTTCGGAAACCCAAAAAAGGTGAGGGTCAGGGAGAAAGGGAAAAAGAAAAAAAGAAGGAAAAATAATTGAGAGCAATTGGTTTAAATATTCATATAGTTGTATTTTTTTTATCTATTTCCCACCCTGCTTGTCTCCACAAGTGATCTGAGTACATTTTGCAATCAAGTCTGTCTGCAAAACAAAACAATAAGCATATCTAATTAGGCTTTTCTGAATCAACCATCAAACTCCACAGCAATGGATTAATAACAGGGGAGAGTAGAGACCTGTTAGTCGCTTCCAGAACCAAAACTGGTAGGATGCATTGGACAGAGCCAGAGATTTACATCAAGTTGTAATAGAATCCATGATTCAGTTAAGCAACTCTGATCAAGCATCTTTTTTATTTATAAAGCAAGAAACAATACTGAACTATTTGACTATGGAAGTCCACCATTAAAAACAATTGACATTGAAAATATTTTATATTACTGATTTTTCTGATATTTTTCAACAATTTATTGATCATATAGAGTGTTGTTTTCTCAAAAGAAGTTGTAAGATTAAGCTTGTTGTACTATGATATTCTTGGATCTTTACCATATTTTGAGCTTTTTATGGCCCAGTCACTGACTCGCCCTCCAAAATATTTTTTAATTGGGTCCATTCCGTGACCACCATTCCAAGGATTGTTGGAAGCAATGAATATGCAATACATTGGACTTACAAATATAGTGAAGAGGCTGATTAACCTAACAAGGTAGCCCTAGCCATGTCAAATAACCATGAAAAGCTTTGGCGACAAGCAGGCACCTGTTCAAAATGAATTTGAATGGAAACGGTGCTCAGTGCATCACAGTGAAATTAATTATCTCACAGGATTTATTAAAAATATAGGGATAAATCATGCTTACAGAAAGCAGGTTTTTTGGCACCACACACATCTTATATAAGTGAGTTTGAGCTGACTGCTGTTTTACTGCCATCACCTTTTCAGGATGACCAGAGGAGGAGGAGCTGTTTTGCCTCTGATTCCTGACATCGTAAGCCTGTCTTTCCCAAGATGAAAGCCATTCCAGAGATAGGATTTTTCAATCACTATTGTACCGAAAAAGTGACAGCAATGATGCCAGAAGGAGATTTATACAAATTTTCCAAAACCAGTTTAGAGAACAAGTTTCTGTGGTTCCTGATGTCTGCAATCTCTTGGAAGGCAGCATAAGACAGTCACAGGTTCTTGGGCTTGTCTTGAGCAGTAAGACTGTCTCTTTCAACCCTACCCACAAAGCAAGCCTGAGGTCTACAAGCAGCAGAAAGTGACACGTCCATTTGCCTTAAGAGAAAAGGCAGGGAACTGATCCCACACCCAAAACACACCGATCATGCTTTGTTCTGTCCCCTACATTTCTTAAATGCTCGGCTGGGGGAAACAGTACCCCAACTTGCCAGGCCACACAATCACCTTAATGTGACACGGCTCAGGGTAAGAATGAAAATGTACCCAATCCCACAATCTCCTGCAATCTCTAGCTGATTTTTTTAATGCCCCACCTGAGAATGCACACTGAGCTTATAGACAGGTTTGTGGATGGATCATGGGGTTTGTCCAGAATGAATGGCTCCCTAGATTCAGTCTCTCAAATGCCACCCATGAAAACAGTCTTTCACAGAGTTAGGTTTTCTAAAAATGACTTTAAATTTTCTCCAGAAAACCTTCACAGCTAAACCATGCTTCCAACTGAGTAGGTTCAGTAGGCTACTTGAATCTTTTTCAACTCTTAACAGTCCTGCTCAGAGGATGACCTTAATATCAAGCATTTTTTATTTTAAGGTCCCAATTCTGTAATGTCACAAACCCTCTTTTCCTCCCTTTCAATTTCTTTTACAAAATTGTTGTACTTTCAGATATGAGCAACTTTAAGGCTTTTTATTTTTATTTTATTTCAATTAACCAGTATGCAACATTGAGGTTTCCAGCACAAATATCTCAATAAGGAACTATACAGAGAAACCCTTTATAAAGAACCAAAAGACAAATTGATGAAAACGTTGAACATTTTTTTAAAAAACATCTCAGTTCGAATTTATTTGTTTAGATTATAATGCTATCCACTTATTAGCTGAAAGAAAATGAAATTTGCTCAGAACTAAGAGTTCTCAATTTCAGTCCATAAATATTATCTTAAAATGCTGGAAATTAAATGGGAAAGAGTCAATTTCCCAATTCAATTCACACCATGGTCCGCACTGATCAAATTTTATTTATATAAATAGTCTTCAGAATTCTCAACATTTTGATAGTTATTTTTTTAATTGTTATTAACTATTGAATACCAACACTTTTATGTGTGATATCCTCTCATTACTTAATAGAACTAGAATTTGGGGACAATCTTGTGTTTGCAGAAGATAATAATGTACTTAATATAGCTAATTCACGATATTAGTAGGGTGCAATAAACTTCTGTTTTGTTTTGTTTTGTTTTGTTTTTATTTCCAAGGCAGGCTAACTGCAAAACCACACGAAATATGGACCTTGATCAGGCACAGTTCCCAATGGCTGGCAGGGTTTTGCTCTAAACAAGAATTTTATCATTTGGCCTGATCAATGCACAGTGAATTAACGGCATGTAAATAAAAGAGATGAGCCATTGAAGTTTTATCAAGAGAAGGGAATAGTGAAACTCCGCAGGGGGAAAAAATGAACACATGGAAATACTGGCATTGGTTATTTGTTTCCAAATTTCCTGGAGATCTAAAAGCAGCAGGACAATGTAAAACATTTGTCATACTTCTGAATTGCAATCCCTAAACTGAATGGGAAATTTGCCTAGGCAGTTTTTAAAACTATTTATTTTTATTTGGGGGTTTTTTTGTTTTGTTTTCTAATAATAAAAGGGAAACTATCTAACCAGGAGGCTAATCCCCCAGTTTTAATTAGATCAAAAGGCATCTAACTTCTGTTTCTGAAAAAATATTGCTAATTAGGACATGAATGTAGTCAAATGCAGTTTTGCCATTTATACATAGGAGGTATGTATATAAGAAAAATAACTGAATGCATCAGAACTTGGGCTTTGTTGGATTCATAGTACTTCAGATTAAGCCCACGCTAACTGCCTTCTCTTTACAATTAATGGAGGTGGATGAACAAGAAGTCAGCCTAAGGAATAGGAGATGCATGCATGAAAGCTTCTGAGTTTCCTGTACTTACTTGTAGCCAAATTAATCCACTAGGTAACTCAAACACTAGGCATAATGCATGGTGTGTGAAACCCATTAATTACTTTCCCTCCATCCTTTCCTCAAAGTTTACTTTAAAAGCGGCTGGTAGACAATGCAACGTAATTAATTTACCAATTTATTTTATGAAAGGACTCTTTTGCCATCGTGAAAATGTAATCATAACCCTAGTGCTGAGCGGGAAAGTGAGTGGATTTCTGTGTGAACAGTTTGTCACAATGCAAAAAGTAATTATTTAGTGCTTCTGTTCCCTTTAATGATCTAACATTGAGCAATACTGTTTATATTGAAGAGAGCTTGCACCTTTAATTACCAATTACATATACATAATTTTAGAGCCAAAAGGGAAAGGAAAAACCTAGGGCTGTGAAAAGACTCCTTTAGACAACATATGCATCCTTTCTCAAAAAGAATTCCTATTAGGTGGGAGCAGAGTGTCAAAATATTAAAACACGCACACACAAAGGAAGATAAGGTAAAAGGATCGGAAGAGCCAGAAATGAACCTATGCACAAATAAGGAGCATAATGAATGGAAGTCGGAAAATAGATAAAATTCAAAAAACGTGTCTTGGCATTTCCTTAACACCCCTGCTTGCTAAAGTGAGATATGTGGCTGAAATTACAATAGGCTAACTATGTATGTGTTTTAATATGGAATGGGAGGGGAGTTTTCAAGCTTCTTAACTTTATGATGTAGGAGATACTGCTTATTCAAAAAAAAATTTAAAAAAGGAAAGCAAACAAGAGGGGAGGAAGGAGTAGAAAAATTCAAAGTAACCAGCCTTCCAGACCTCATATTGGTTGAAATTTCAAAATCTCCTTCAACTGCAAGTAGCTGATTTTTTTATTAAAAAAAGAAGTCTATTATTAAGAATTAAAATAGGATTGAATATATTTTAAAGAAAAAAAATCAATTTCCCCAGTTTGCAAGACAATTTAAAAATCAAACATTCTTAAAGTCATCAATTTTCCAGTTTTATTTGGCTATCTTGACATCCTGTGCTACGCGAGTCTCATTAGCATCTCATCATGATTAGTAAGTCTGTGTGTCCCCATTTATCTAAATCTTCTCCCCTTTACTCTCACCCAAGTAAATGGTGTTCACAGTACACACACACAGTAATTTTTCATTCTCTGGAGCTATCACATTTTAGAAAATCAGCTTTATATTTCCTCCTCGCGCAAAGTTCTCTCTCAAATTATCGTTGCTGTTTTCAAAGAAATCAATGGAAGTTATTTAAACAGTCATTTTAATTCTGATTAAATTTAATAACCCAGACAGAAAGCTATGCTGATAAGTGGAATAGTGCAGTCCTATACATATCTACATACAAGTAAGCTCTGCTGAAGTTAAGGAGGCTTATTCCCAGGGAACCAAGTATAGAATTGCAGTATTATTGCAGATTAAATTATCTGGAGCAGGTAAAAGTAATGTTGATAGATATACTCCAGAGTAAGTGGGGTCTTTCTTCAGTAATAATGGTTAAAAATTTAACTCACAGAATTGTATTCTATTTTGAAACAGAATTAAGAAAAGGCAACCAAAAATAGCAACAAAAGCAAAAAAATATATAGCAACTAATCATTACAGAACTAAAAAAGCTCATTGTTAATTATCAATATATTGGTGAAACAATAAAGGAAGCCTAAGAAGCAGCTTACTATCTAATGAAACCTAATATATAAAAAATATCAAGTATATAATTTTATACACTGACACACACAGTATATATGAGTATGTACATTACCCACATTAGTCAAGAAAAATATGAACATCTGTGATCAGAATTTGATGAGAACTTGGAAGTTTTTCCATGCATAAAATAAATGAAAACATGGTGACATATTTTTTTAAAAAACTGGCTATTTATTCATTTAAAAAAAAACAAAAAGCAAATGCAGTACAGCTCTGTATGGGTTCGTGTAGAAATAGAGAGATGTAAACCGTTTTTTGTTTCAAAATTTCATGATCTCATCTAAAAGCAGTAAATTCAGACTGCGTCACCCAACTGAGCACAGAAGGGGCATGATCCACAAGACAACCCTCCTAAAAAAACCTCAGTTCTTCAATGGAATTTCCATTTAAAAAAAAACAGCCAAGGCCAATAATCCAAGATGAGCGTGTTATGCTCTAGTATGGTAATGCATAGTTGTAGACTATGTTTCCCTTAGCTCTTCCAGGCTACATTCATGAATTCAAAAATGACAATAAACATTAGGTTCTGACAAATCCATTAGCAAAAGAGAGCAAAATTCTTCACACACACACACACACACACACACTCCCCCCACTCACACACTTGTACACAAACACACAAAAGGAATTAAGACAGCTTTTTGACCCAACATAACAATCCAAACCTTCAACCACATTGTTTGAACATATCCACCAAGGCACACATTCAAAACCTATTTTCTGTTACTAAATTCAATTGAACTTAAATTTAATTCTGTAAATTTGGAGATCCTACGTATATACCCACACTTAGGATAATAATGTTCTATAATTAAGAGATTTTATTTTTTAAAAAAATCAAGATGTTAGAATTATAACAATCATGTAAAATATCTTTAAAAATCAAACAGGCCAAATGTTATTAAATTAAAAGGACTTGTCTTCATTAAACCTGGGTAACCCAGCCTGTCAAAACTAACTGCTTATCATTCCAAAGTGTGTGTTTTCTTCCAACACAATTGTAGCATCAAAAGGTTTTCATCCCATCTGACTGAAGCATAGCATAGTTAAGTGGCTTAATAGTTACTCCATTCTTCATCAGGGGTTTGCAAACCAGCTCCACTAACCCTTTTCTTTCAGCAATGTTAACATATTTACAGTTGGGCAATTGAAGATACAATGAACTACACATTAATACATGTCTTGCTTGCAGAAGGGGACGAAATCAGTTTAGGAGCCTTATAAAAAGAGAGGTATTGGATATGAATCAAGAAACAATCAGACGCAAATGCAAACTTTTTAGCTGCTATCCACTTTGAATCAAGATGCCTGGGGGAATTTTTTTTCTTATGATTTATAGTTGAATTAAATGCATTGGTATAGCCAGTGAGTAAGTTAATAATGATGCATACATAATATGCATGCCACACTGTTTACTGTTATGAGTAAAAATGTTTGCTAAATCTATTTGTCTGTTTTTACGATCTCCAAACTTTTCATGAAAACAGCAAAAGGAAGGACCCTTTTTGGCGGATGATGACTTCCTGTACCAATTGACACATAAACAAAACCAAGTCTGCCTCTATGCAGTCATCAGACAACAGTCAGTTATCTCACAATGTAACTATGTGTTCCCATCTGCATGGTCATATTTTTATTCTTAAAATGTAATTTGCAAAGAGCTCTCTTGAGATCAAATTCTGTTTCAAAATACTTTTTTTTTTCTTGCAAAACTGTAAACTTTTTAAAGGAGAGGGGAAATAGTTGAACATTTAATACTCTTTTTTTTCTAACATTATCACCTATAGTGGAGAAAAGAAAAATTCTTACTTTTTATACTAAAAAAGACGGAGCTAAATAATGGATTTTTAGGAATTCTTAAAAGAATCCATTGTTCTGCCCTTCTTTAAAAATTAACGGCAAATGATAATGCTCTCTCTTCCATGCTTGCCGATAAGAGCACCAAGTTTCTGTGCAACATCACAACTTTCTCAAAGCCAGAAGCCAATAGAAATGGGGCTGATACTACGTGCTGCTTAGGTGTTAAGCAGGTGCTACAATCATCATAGGTACCGTAATGTTGGTTACGATGTAAATCTCTGCAGACCTAGATGAGCAGACTGTAGATTAACTATATCTGGCTGCGCTTTGTAATGATGTATTGATGAATCAAGCAGCATTTGCCAGATGCACCACTCTACAGGGAAATCCTAATTTCAGAGGAATATCCAACAGGCTCCATATTTTTCTCCTCAAAGGATCTCTATGCACTCCCGCGTTTTCCCAGGCCCTGCACCAGAATTTGAGGATTTTGATAACATGAAAAAAAAATAACTTTGTATTTGAAAACTATGCCCAGACATCCACCTAGGAAATTGCTTTCATCTTGAGATTTTGCTCATAAACGCTCCTTTAAATTGCTAATGGGTATATAGGCATACCACTATGCCTATACACCCATTAGAATTACACAGTGGCACATTAAAAACCTGGACCAATCACTGAGTGAAGATTCTGAAGACGCTAAAATAAATATCCACAATTCAGGGAAAACATTATCCGCTAATCATCCCAATTATTTGTAATTTTGTTTGCAGATTAGTCTCAATCTAAACTTTGTCATTGTAACAGCCTATACATTTTGTTTTCCCTTAAGGAGAAAAAGTTATACTTTTTTCATATACCTGCATATTAGTTTCCATATAAAATCAGCATAAAAGAAAAGAAGAGAAATGGTGTTTCCTGCAGACCAATATGACTGGTGAATAAAACAAAACTAATCTGATAGTGTAAAATGGCTCATCACAACCACAATTTGCAAGTCAGCAAACTCAAACTCATAGAGTCCCGTAAATCTACTTGTAAGAGGTCTAAGAGTATATTTCTGCTCAGAAGCAAGCACCACAAAACAAGGTGAATTCCTACTAAATGAGTATAGAATTGCAACTGAGAAGCATTTTATGCAACGTTAATTAAGTTAGACTACAACAATCCTTTCGATTCAGATAGGTTTCAGATGTAGATATGGCCAGGCAGATATCTGTAATTTGCCTATCTTTGTTGGTTGGTAGGCTTTACAAATATGAATGGTATACATATATAACGTGAACAGTTTCTATTCTACCTTCTTAAAGTATTCCCAGCTGGCAGAGAGAATGAGAATACAAAACATCTGAAATCCACTTTTTAAAATGGCATGTACAAGTACAATGCAGCTTTTGGGAAGATTTCCATAACCTGCTTGTCCTTCAGTCTTGACCACTGAAAGCAAGCAGTTCTAGTTCTGTTTAGGACTCAAAGATAGGAGACTGCCTTGGTAGGCACATATAGGTACATACATACACATACTTATACTGGGCTGTTTTGCAGAACAACTGGTCAAGCTCTAGATGTGAATGATTTCCGATCACTATGGAGGAACCAGCATTAACCAGGATTTTTAAAGCAGAATTGCTTAAACTGCCTGGAATTGCTCATTTGGAATTAATAGATGCAAATGGCACTCACACAGCTATAGTTTCTAAACCCTTCTCTAAACACCTTTTGAAGAACTTGCCTTCGGCTTAAGAGAACAAGTTAATCCTATCACAAGTTTGATTTGGGATGGGGAGGATAAAAAATAAAATTATTTAGCACAAGTTTAATTATTCCAGCAAGGTCTCATAGTGACCACTTAAAAACTTGCAAAGTGTTGGCTATAACTGTATAGAACAATAGGTTATAACAACTTCTGGAGCACTTGGTGTTACCCTAATCTGCTTCTCTCAATTTCTTTCTTGAGAAATGACTCTGCTTCTCTAATTTAAATAAAACCTACACGAATATCTGTATATTTTGCTAAATGAACTAGCTATTCAAGATGCAGAAGGAAGAGAAAAGATT
Source organism: Thermophis baileyi (assembly GCA_003457575.1). Lineage (NCBI taxonomy): Eukaryota > Metazoa > Chordata > Lepidosauria > Squamata > Dipsadidae > Thermophis > Thermophis baileyi. Next base: position 3,473,730 of record QLTV01004256.1, on the reverse strand, counting down.
TATTGCAATTGAGAGGCTAAAATACATAGGTCCTTGTACAGACCATAAAAGCCATAAATCTTCACAGACAAATCAGGGACTGAGATGATATGATTGTGATAAAAAGCTTCCTTTGTGCCTGTGTAAATAGATGTGTTTTAGTTAAAACCAAATATCTGAATGGGGAGAGAGAATCCATCCAGATAATTTTTGTACTTTTGGCTGTAGTAGAACAGACTTTCTAGACTATAAATTTATAGCAATATATAGACAAGTGAGAAAAAGTTAATAAATGTGATTTTTGCTGTGGGTTGAAAACAGGTGGCATCTTTGTCAAATGTCCACAAAAGGTGGGGGTAGTTTCCAAGGGAATTGTAAATCATCATCATTATTTACACCCAATTCTATTGGTGTTATTTTTCAAGTTACACAGAGGTTTTGGGTGTTCTGACACTCAACAAATTTTGTCAGATTATTCCAGAAGCATTAAAAGAAATGAAGTAGAGGTGATGTTCTGTGTACAATCACATACATTCCTACAATACATTCTTACTGTACCACATGAGTACACACAATTCCCAACAAGCATTTAAGCACTCACTAGATCTTTTCAAGAAATTTTCTGCATTCAAAAATTTTGCAAATGGAAAACTAAATATATTTATAGAAAACACTCAAGCCATTTCCTATGAATGTCATGCCATTAATGAAACTCCCAAATACCTCTTTTGCCAGAAAATTATATTCCTGCATTATGTCCATGACCACTGCTTATCCTTCTCCTGTCTATGCTGCAAGAGATGTATCCTCCTTTTATCTGTTTTCAATTCTATCTTTACATTTTTGAATGTATGTTCTTACAGAAGAACAAGAAAAATTCAAAATTCCCAATATACAGTTGAAACTTAGTTGACTGAAACGGTACTTTTCCAAAATAAAATGGAAGAACAGAACAAATGCAAACGCTGTGGAGAATTATACTACATGAACAGGGAATGCTAAAGGATTCTATAAGAGCATTTTATAAAACTAATTAAGCAGAAACAAGAGAAGAGTATCATCCTAATAGCTGCTAAAAGATTTCCTTACGTATCAGTAATGCCCAGTCTGTTTAAGCACATTTCCCCTAGATCGTTATGCAGTTATATTCATAACAATATACCTACCTTGTGAACTGTGCTAAATGCACTAGAGTCCTGCACAAGCCAAACGATGCTTTGCAGGATTATATAACCAAATAATTTTTCAACATAAAGACTATGAAATAAATTGAACTGCACAAATGCAAATGTATTGTGTCCTACCTCTTTAACTGTCTAGAACTGTTTTGGGGATGATCTCTCGGGCATCCTTAAATCACACAAGCCCAAATGAAGCCTTAAGATACAATCTGATGAAAACTTAGTTTTAAGGTCTCACCAATGTAGTGAGACCTTCTTAGTAAAAATGCATCTGTGCGATTTTTCTTAAATCAGATGTTCTTAATCTTATCCGCTGCTTTTAACTTCAACTAAATTCACCGAGTAGAACACATTAAAAAAGCAGGCAAGAAGAATATTCAGAAACAAAATAAAAAGAACAGGCTGAGCATAACAAGTATTTTCACAAGTGTGGAATATTATTGGTGATACTTTGATTACTAACTACTATTTTCTTTCTTTTATTACTGTGAAAAGTTTTTAAAGTCCAAAGATTGAAGCAAGTTATTAGAGACAAAATTTGAGGCTTTCTAGAGCCTACATGTATTCTGGGGATGTGAGTGGATGTTAGGCAGGAAAGAGATCTCATCACTTCATTTCCAAGTTAGTCCAATAAGCTGCCTGCTGTCTCTATGCTTCCAAGAAACTGGATGGGAACACTAAATGAAGTGGAGAAATGATCAGATAAATTGCAGGCCCTGTCTAGCTGAGAATGAAGGGTTCTCGTATAGTAAATGACATCTCTACTCTTTTGTCTGACCTAATTTATTTCTCTTTGAAAGTTCAAATAGAGCCCACTGCACCGTCAATGGAGAATATTTACCCATAGATTGTGCCCTGACATGAGAGAAAAATTTGCAGAAGACTTAACAAAACCCGATCCTAACAAAACTTCTACAAAATCTTCAATGCCTTTCTTCTGGCAAAGCTGTATCTCTAGATTCTCTTTTTATAACTCATTATACGGCATACATTTCAGCAAGAAAGGAATCAAGAGATTCAATTCCTATAAAGCTGGTCAGGGGAATCTGGGAAATCACAAGCACACAATTCTATACTTACCTGCTGTCAAAGTAACTTTTTATGCTGTTCATGATGATCTCTATTTATGCTGTTTATGATTAACCTCTATATCCATATTATTCTAACAAAGGTAAACCAATGAAAATAAGCTTGCATGGCTCCATAACATTCAGAGCCATGATAATTAAGGTGTTTCTGAAAGGTTTTGCCGCTATAAAACTACACAGAATATTTAAATAAATTTGATAACTATGGTTTCTCTAAAAGTAACTTGAATAAAATGTATGTAACAGATGAATCCAACAGTATGCAGTTATCAATTATAAGTAACCATACCATGGACTAGTGCAGTCCTTGTAAGATCTGGTTTCCTTAAACATTCACCTTTGTATACATGAATTTGTTTACTATTGTTCTAATGAACTGATAGACATGAACATCTGCTCAAAACTGAGCCGAAATCTGAGTTGATATACAATCCCCTTTCCCCACCATTAAACATACAGCTTTTAAAAGTTTTTAGTTTGGCCAGGGTATTTATGTTGCTCACAATGTGTATCTATTATGATTTTACACAGAAAATATGTACATATTGACATAAGTACACTCTTACTCCATTAGGCCAATCTCTCCTAAACAATTCAATCTCGTTGATCTTTTTTATTGTTTAAAAATAATCCCATTCCATTCCTTTCAGGTTCAATAAGTAAAATGTGTACAAAAGGCAAATTATTCGCTGTGCATAAATATATACGAGCACATACGCTCAATCTGTGAAGGACTTACTCCTTGCTTTTAGTTAATCAAGTAACTTGGAATTGAGAAAGTAATGACAAGCTACTAACAGTAAAAGACACTTTTAAAAGCTAATTTTAATTAAAAAACATCCATCTTGCCAGAGTTGTTTAATCAGTCATAATTTGCTTAGAAAATAGATTTATCTAACTTGCAATCTCTCTCATCTTGTACTATACAGATCTCGGCATGAAAATCAATACCACAACTTTACACCTAAAACAGTTTGTAGGCAAGGATGGAAACCCGACTCCTCTCTGTTATTGCCTTCAGAGATGCTGGGAAACAAAATCTCTATCAGACAGGCTATGAGCGCCCCCTAGCTGTCAAGGCAAGCCACTGATCACCACCAATGTGACTTCAACTGAAAAACTAGGAAAGTTTATTTTGGACAGTATTTTGTAATAACAAACAAGAGAGTGCAGAGCAATCTCAACAGAAAACGGAAAAGAAAAGCCTTGTTATGTATTGAGTTAAACTAATGGAACAAGCTTCAAACCCACTTCATTCTGATAAGGGAGGCTGAATGTGCCAACTAGAGCCAATGACATGAAAAATTTGGCCTCTTTTACCTGGACCAAATTCATTTTTTGAACAGCCTTTGTTCAACTCACACTTCCATGTAACTAGAAGAGACACACAATAACCTGGCTTTCAATGAACCACTCTGCTTATGCATGTGTATCTCCATGCTTACTAAGATGCTTAAATAAGCCTAACAAATTAATCCCTGTATTTGCCTATCAACAAAAAGTAAAACTCTTCCTTATTCCTCGGTGTATTTATTCTCCTAAACAAACTAAATCATTCAAAGGACATCTAAAGATGGCAGACTGAATGCTAGGCAATGTCTAAAAATTAGCGAGAGAAAAGGGATATAGAGTTTTAAAGCCAAAATAGGTCTCATAAAATATTTTAGTCTGCAATTTTGACTAAAATATATCCTGTACAACTTATGAAGTACAATTCAGGGTAGAGGTGTGGACAATGGAGGAAGCAATAAAATTCAGCTTATAATACCTGCTGCATACCACAGTCTCATATTTTATACAGAAATTGAAACCATTTCTACACATTTATTTCTAGCTAATTCCTGACTTTAACCAATCTCTTAGCTTGGATGTCTGCTTAGATTCCTAAATTGCTTCTGGATGAGAGAAATCCTTTCAGTAAAGAAAAAAAACAGAAAACAAACTTTAAAATATTTTCTTTTTACTGAGACCATGGTGACATTTTTCAAATTAGCGTGGTCCAAAAAGGAAAACCAGCAAGCCACCTGTTGAGTAAAAGAATTCTAGAAATCTGGCAAATTTATTTTTTGCAAAGCAAGGGTGTGATTCTATTATCAATCCTACACCACCACCCTGGAGAGATTGTTTTAGGGGAGATTCAGCTCTATATTACAATGAGAATTATTCTGATGGTTGGTTTCTTTGATTGCATTCTAACTTATCAGTTTATTTTAAAGCTGTTGTGCTGCTGCTCAAATCGTATTGTTTTAGCTATTAAACAAGAAATTCTGTTGTAAAAATCTAATTAACATTATTATGTAGTACAGAAAAATCCTAAAACATTTCTGTCTGCTTTTTCCTCAAGATCCATTTTAATTTTCTAAATTAAATGCAACTCATTCTATTTTCCCACTAATCCTTCACTAGAAAACAAACCAGAGTTTTTCCTCCATCAACTCATTAATCTATCACTGACAGATTAGGTGAGATACATTTATCAAGAAGGAATGCAGAGAAATCAGAGGTATTTATCTAAATAAATAAATTTAAAATACCGTAACAATGAAGTCAGAGTGCTGTCACTGAAAGATAGCAACAAAACTGACCTGACCTGCATCTGGATTGTTCCCTTAAGATTGAAAATCCTATACATACTTACTTGAGACTAAGCAGCACTGAACTCAGCGGTGCTTACTTCTGAGTAATCGTACAGGATCAGTCAGTAAATATTTTTTTCTCTCAGGCCATAAATATTTTCCTTTCTGCCTGCTCACCATTCAAGGTAAGAATCTTTATTTCAGCATCCAGAGACTAAAATCTAAAGCACTCCAATGAAAGGGGGTAGAGAGAGAAATGCCTAACAGAGCCATCCACCTTGAAAGGCAGTTGCCAAGCTGGTTGACCCTTCCTCTTTCAGATACTTGCAGTTTTCAGAACACCTCATATTCACTGAGGAAAAAAATACAGGTGGAGAGGGGGGAATTTTATATGAATTTGTTTACTTATTTGGTCCTTGTTTGTGCTTCCCGTCCAACTTCTTGATATTTTTTCTTTCCTTTTTTTAATTACACTGTTCTTTAAAAATTCATTAATACCTTCCTGAAAATTGGTCCAACCAGATCTTGGTGAAACTCTCTCTCTCTCCCTCCCTCCCCGTCTCCCTCTCCTCTCTCTCTCAGTTCTGACAGTTGAAACAGAGTGACATTTTCTTGGTATTTTTGTCTTTCTTCCCCACCTCTACTCACATACCCAAACATACACATCATTTGTGCCCATGACAAAAGATTATCTCCCTGATTTTGCTTTCTACATCCTAATTCAAGAAGCCCTCTCTCAGGACCCTTTGCAAAGTCCTTCCACCTGAAAAGTGGAATGGGAGACCTGAGGAAGAAGGGAAGTACCTGAAGACTTTTTAGCACCACTGTAAACCTTAAGCCACAAGTACAGAGACATTTGGGAGAATCTTTCCAGCAAACCTTGTTATCAACCTCAAAAGTAATGATGGTTGGTTCTCACAAGAGAGAAAGGAAAGTGAAATTCCCAAATCAAGCCAGATTTGAATTTCTTCCCAAAATGTGTGCACTATGTCTGTTACTTCTCCTAGTACCAATATCTGTGACTGTCTTTATCTTTTTCTCCCCCCACACACACACCACTCTCTTTACTATCAAAAATGAAAGTCCACCTGCCAGCGTTCAGAAAACAGAAGATTTCCTTGGAATAATTTGAAAACAAAAACAAAAAAGAAGAATCCTCCTCCTTCCTTCCCTTTTGGGAATTTCATAACCTGGCTAGGGTTTTTCTTCAGAAAAAAATAAATACAGTTTGCTCGAAAGGCATGACAGGTTTTGCCTGAGTTTGGGTTTTAAATCCACTTTAAAACCCAGCCATCCACTCCCCGCTCAAAATCAACTTAAACGCCGATACCAAGCGTTTCTTCCTCGGTGCTGCTGCAGCTGAATAGTAAAAGTGGGGGGAATGCAAGAATGGGGGGGAGGGGGAAGGAGAAAAAAATGAAGTAGCTGGGGGAGGGGGAGAAGAAAAACAACATTCACGAGCAAAACGCCATCCCGGGTCGAGCGCCTTCGTTCTCCAATCAATATAATTCCGGTGTATTCTCACAAATAACATTTTTATCAGCTGTAACAAAGGAAAGACCGAGAGCGGCCGCTGTCACCAAAAGCTGCTGGCAGATGGCTGCTAGTCCTAGACTCTCGGGGGGGGGGAGGGGAGACGCAGGGCCGTGTATGCATTTATGTTCATTTAAATTTGGAGAAATCTAACATACATATTCTATTCTTTCCTGGCTTTTTTTCCCCCAACAGTCTCTATAACTCAGCCCTCTCTCCGGGTCTCGCCCAGGCGCGCGCCTCCTTCCATTGCTTCGCCCAGCTCCCCGAGAGCAGCGGCGGCTCTCGCAGCAGCCTGGGCGTGCAAAAGGAGCGTGCAGCGTCTGTTTGCATTTCTCTCGGTTCTGATTTCGCTCCTTTTTCTCCTCTGCAATATCTTATCTCTTCCCCCACCCGTCCCGGAATACTACTCCAAGTCTATCTCCTTCTTGGACAGTTACTTTATGTTGCACCTAGCTGTTGTTTTTTAAAATGCCAAACGAGAAAGCAGGAAAAAAGCAATGCTGCTTTGCAAATCCTCAAGGCACTTTTAACAGTATTTGGTGTCTATTGCATTTCAAAGTATTCGGGACAGCAAAGAAAGATAAGGAGAAATGCAAAATAAAAGGTTGGTTGTTGCTGTCTTTTTTTATTTTTTTTTTGCAACAAGAAGCTGAAACAGAGGGACAGTGAACCCTTAGCTCCAGACCCCCCACGACTCCAGACAACCAAGTCCTGGATCCCCACCCACCCCCATACTTGCCTCCGATGTGTGGAAAAACTCATTCTACACCTCTTGGCCACCCCCACCCTCCATTCCATCCCCATCTGCTTGAACTATTTTGGGCCGCATTGGGATCTCAGCAGCACCTTGCTCTCTTGCAGGGTTAGAAAGTGGCGCGCTTTTCACAGGACTTCTCTAGCTTGCTGCTGGCGCGCGCTGCATTTTGCAAAATGGTGCTGCCATTACTTTGCGAGGTCCCACCAAAAAAATTCCCACACTCCCCCCCCACACACACACACACATACATCTGCCTCCCTCCACCCCCCACCCCGTCTTCGCCTGGGCTCTCGCCACACGCCCATCGTATGCAAAACCACCCTACGCTTTGTGCCGGGCTGCCGGACCTCGTCGAGGGAGAAGTCGATCCAAAGGCTCCGAGCCTGCCCGACTACCTGTCCGTCGCCGCCATCCCTCCCCACCCCAAGTCCGGTCCTATCTCCCATTACCGAGCGGGGCTTCCCTAATGGGGGGGCGAAGCAGCCCCAATCACTGGATCTCCCCCCCACCTCGCCTGCCACGCTCCTCCTCCGCCTCCCCCTCTCCCAGCTCCCCACGCCGGCCTCGCCGCTTCATCCCCGGCCCAAACGTTCCCTCCATGTGGTTCTCATTACGGATCTCCCTGCCGCGCTCCAGCCACCTTCCCCTTCCCCGGCAGCCGCTGCCTTCCACTTGCGGCCAACTTTGGACCCGCCTCGCCTCTCCTTTCAAGCTCCTGTAGTTCACCCTTCACTCCTTCCCCGCCATCCCCGGTTCTCTTCCCCCCTCTCGGCCGGCTCTTTGGCCTTCTTCCTTCTTGCTCCCTCCCGGCTGCCTACAAATTCTCCCCAAACTTTCTCTCCCTCCTCGCTCGGCACCCGGCATACACACCTCTTTCACTTCGTTCTCCTCCCCCCCCCCAACAGCAGCACACATACACGTCCCCCTTAGCCTGCCAGGCATCCGCGCCTCGGCCAGAATCTCCTTCCTTCTTCCTTAACTCTCCAAGCCCCTCACTTTCTCCCACCCACCGGCACCCCTCAAATCCTCTCTGTCCAGTTTCGCGCAAGGCGCCCAAATCGCATCCAGGTTCGAGGCCCCCCCCCTTCGCTTCTCCCCACATACGTTCCGCTTTCCGAGTCGGTTCCTCGCGAGTCACAACTTACGCGTGATAATTTCCCTTTGTGATAAGTGCTGCGGGTTCCCCTGCTTGCGACGGGACATTGCCCTGGCATTTACACGGTCATCGCCCGGAGAGCTGGACTTAGGTAGGGGGGAGCGGAGGAGGGGGGGAGCGGTCGTCTTCCTCCTCCTCTTCTTCTATGCTCTTCTTGACGGATTTCTTCTTTTAAAAAGAAAATAAAGAACTCAAAAGAGAGAAGCACTTTCCCCCCTTGACGTTCTCAGGATGAGGTTCTTCGTCCAATTAAACAAACATCATAAATGAAGTGGGGGAGGCTTGGCTTTTATTTTCATAAGAACTGTCTTTTGGGTTGTTTGGTTTTTGTTTTCCTTTTCCACAGCTTCCAGATCTTTTCTTGAACTTCACCAAGCGCTGACATTTATTTTTCCAGAGTGGTTAGAAGAAAAAGAAGGGTAAAAAAAAAAAAAAAGCAAAGTGCACTTCTTCCATCAGGAGGGTTTTCTTTAAAAAAAAAAGGAAAAAGAAATGAAAATTGAATTATATGCATACACGCTCGCACAAAAGTAGAAAAATTGGTATTTGCCCACACGCAGAGAAAAATGCAACAAAAATACCCTTGCTGAGTTAATTAGAATTCTTTTTTGCTTTGCTTTTTTTAAAGGGATAGCCCAAACTGTGTCTCCTCTTTGCCAGTTCAAGTGCTACTGTTTGAGGTTTTGTTTTTGTTTTTTTTTTTTTTTGCTTTTTTTTTTTGCTTTGCTTTGCTTTGCTCGCACCACTTTTACCAGTGCTTTTCCCCCCCTCCCCTCGCTTGGCACAAGGTCTTGATAGGAAGGAAGCCCCCCAGTGCTTCTGGGTGAGTGCTGGCTATTACTAGGAGATATATTGCAATGTGAAGATGGCGGAGTCCTGGTTCCCTGGGAGCGCTCAATCTCTCTATGGCTGGGTCTGCCTCCGTACAATGGGATAAAATTCAAGTTCAAGTGCGGACGTGACGTTTAATCTGCACTAGAGACAAAAAAGACCTAGAGAGTAGGAGCACTGGGGGCGACTAGCGGTGGCTTTTTAACATTGTACCCTGCAAGAGAACAAGAAGGGGGGGGGGGGAACCACCCTCAAACACACTCCCAGCACACGCGCGGCTCCGATTGCTTAGCCAAGGTTGCCTTCTGCAGAGCCACAGCCAAAACGAGATTCAGAGGAAAAATAAAAAGGGGGAGTAATCCAGTAGACGGGAGGAGATGTCTTTTTTCCCAAAACGTCCCCGCTCCAGTTACGAAAAAGCAGCAGCAAAGGTCTCGTAGGTCGTAGGAAGAGGGAGGAGGTGACAAGGACTCGGGCCATCCTCGCCGCCGCCGCCGCCCGCTGGCAGGAGGCCCAAATGGGACGGCCGTCTCCCGGGGGAAGCAGGGTGTAGGTAAAGGGGTTAGTCGAGCCAAGCAGGCTGGCTCCGGAAAAGCAAAGGGGAAGGAAAGAGTTGGAGGTGGCTACGATCGGCTCAACCCGGAGAAGCAGCCGGAATGAGGCTTGCAGCGAGCGCCCAAGGTCCGCGGAATCCATCCTGTCCTTGCTCGATCCACCTGCTCGGAGAGCTTCCAGGCGGCTGGATCTTGGCCTCAAAGAGATTCATTCACTTCCCCCTTTTCAACTACACGCTCCCTCGCTCTCTTCCCTGCACGCAGACTGGCGGCGGCGGCAGTAGCAGCCCGAGTCTGCTCAGAACACCTTCGCTGTGTATTTCCAACAGTTTTTACAATAACACAAATATCTGCGTGGGGAAAGAGATATTTCTCTCCCACCCCCTTCTCAATGTGAATCGCGATCGCGGAGGGAGACACGCACACGCACGCCCTACTCTCACTTTCTCCCAGGCGCCTCACCACTGTACGTGAAGAAGGATCCCTGTAGACTCCCGGGGCTCTGCTAGTCCAGACTGGAAGTGGCGTTGACCTAAGCAAGCGGGCTTGCAAGCCAGGTTAAAGCCAAAGGGAGACTCCCTCCTCCCGAACCCGACTCCTGGCGCTTCCACAGCCAGAGCTGGGTAGTTTCTTGGCAGCGGGACAGACGCGCCTTGCCATCGCCTTCAACTTCCTCGTCTAGCCTGCAGGCCTGGGATTCTACCTAACCTTCAGTGCAGACGGTCGCTCAGGCTAATGGGTGTCTTCCAGAGGGCCCCCCCCCCTTTAATGGAAACATTCCAGCTTTGATCAAGGAGCCGGCATTCACCGGGTGTCTGCAAATAAAGCAGTTTTCAAAGATTCCTGCTATTCGGAGTAAAGGTACCAGGGCTGCCTGGTCAAAATGATTGCTTCCTTTCCACAGCATGGGAGTGAACTTGGAGAGCGGGGTGGGGTGGGGGGGGCATGATAGGGTACATGTCTCCTCGATGATTATTATTTATTAAATTTGTATGCCGCCCAACTCCCAAGGGATTCCCCGAGGGTGTCAAGCCTCCCTCTCAGCCGAGCCCCCATTCTGGGCTGGACTGCCAAGCCAGCTGGTGTCATCAAACGCAGCCAAGCACAAACGCCAGAAAGTATATTCAGTAAGACCTGTACATCCGAAGCTCCATTCTGGCGCTATATGTCGTCCCTCTCCCCCCCCCCCCGTTTCCCCACACAGCGTTAAAAGTGACCGAACTTGTTACAGTTCGTATTTTCCCTTGAAATATGAAGCGGGAGTTAAGGTACCTATTACTTGACTGCAGCCCAGCTCGGCAATTTTGCCCAAGTTCTTGGGTCACTCCAAACTCACCCGTTAGCCTGAATAATAGGCTAAGTAAATATAGTTGGCTGCTAGATGCAGCCTTTCAATCCTGATTAAACAAGACATAATAGCGGTCTCCCCTTGAGCAAATATATGACTAACTCTCCCATAAGAGTTCCTGGGACTGTTACTCAGTGGCCTACTACTCAACAGAAAAGCCCCTGGGGTGCCGCGGAAGTGTCGCGAAGTGCACCCCGTGCAAGGGATCCCGCCATCTCCGCGCTCGCGCGATTTCATTGGCTCTTCTTAAAATAAAATAAAAAAACACACATGCAGCCCACCCGGGCCCTGCCACTCAGCATGCCTTGCAGCGTCTTAATGGTGCTAAGCTGCCGTCGTTCAAGGCGCTTGAAAACAGGCCAAGATCGCTGCGAGAAGTTGCGACTAACTGCGCTCACGGAAGTTGTGGATGGCGGGCTGAAGAGACGAAACTCCTGAACTCGCTCTCGAATACGATATAAAGGGGTTAACGCGTCATATACCAAAAGGCAGCAGTTGAATCTATTTTTCCTCAGGTGATCTTACCTGACACTTTTGACTGTTATCACCACCATCCCCCCTCCCTCCCTCCCTCCCTCCCAAACAACTAAGAACAAACAGGCTTCTTTCTTTCGCCCTGATGCTTCACCTGGGAAGTTATTTCCTCTTGGCTATTATTCCGCACTAAATTTAAGCCAACTTGTGGTGGACTCCAGCCTGAGTTTGATCTGGGACTACTGAAGCGAAAAATGACGTTTCTTTCTAACTTAGAGCTACTGTTGGAAGAGAAATTATCCCTTCCAGGCAGTTTTAAGATTCCGCACTCCACCCATTCATCAGTATGGGCGAGAACGTTGGGAAAGACGGCCATTAGCTAGGCGCACGTGGATCAGTCTTAACAGACAGCGGATGGTAGAGAGAGAGAGAGAGAGAGAGAGAGAGAGAGATCCAGAGAGAGATCCGGCTGAACTTCATTCACACGTTGGCCAGATTCAGTACCGCTTCGAGTTGTGGTTCATAACTCCATAGCCACGAGTTAAATCATGAAGTTGGGTTCGACGTCACTCTAAGCCACAACTAGAAAAGTACGGATCAAGCTATTTAGTTAATAAGCTAAGCGAACACAACCAACCCATGCTGATAAGTGTCCTGCATTTCCAAGAAATATTTAAGCATATCCAAAGGCTATAGAAGCCAGCCAGCCTGCCTTCCCAGTCCTATTCAATTCAATTCGACTTATTCCTGAACAGAAGGCAAATATACATTTCTATAGTTAATTTTTCCACTGCAAGCGATGGAATTTGAAAAGGTCTTGCCCCAGCAATGCACATTTAACTCAGGATTAAGCCACCCTTTATTCAGGGAACTTTCTTCCAGGTAAAGCTGAATAGGACTGAGGTATCTATTTAGCTTCCCTAGCTCCGGTTTTTGTTGGTCATAAGCAGGCGGTTTCTGCTTCCTCTTATACGTGTTGCCCGATTTATCTACCAAATCAGTCTAACTTTCTCTGAAATCTGACGTCCAAACGCCACTTCTGCGGATTCCGCTCGCCTCGCCCTATCTTTAACTTAACTTTTCGTCACCGCCACCACCACTGCTCCTTTTAATAGTGCCATGGGTAGCGATGCCAGTCCCTCAGACTTGTCCCCAACCGGGCTCTTCACGGGCAGCCATCTCCGGCGCAAGGGGGTGCCCCGGCGCTTAAGCCGACCTGGCTGGCGCTCGGCCAACCTTCCTTGGCCTACCGCTCAACGGTTTTGCTAGCAGGGCCAGCTACTGCACGCCCGCCTCTTCAGTCCGCGCCCTCTCGCTCCTTTGCAGCTTTTACTCGGGCTTGGCAGGGTTAGGCTACAAAAGAACGAAACTCGGTACCACGGGGAAGGGTGACCTCCTCGTGGGAGAGGAAGCCGCCGCCCTGCAAAGAGGGGGCCCGTTTCTCTTGAGATCCGCACGCGCTGTTTCCCAAAGTTGTCCAAACAATCCTAGGGAAAAAGAGGAGGGGGGGACTCTTAAAGGATCCGCTGCTGGGTGTGGGCTGAAGGAGTTGAAGAGCCTTCAGGCTTTTGAAGGAACAGCAGTGATTCTTATTGCTTCTCTCCCCCCCCCCCATGCATAATTAAAAAAATAATAGATCCCATGTCCTCCCTCCCATTGATTCTTGTTCACCATGAAGGTTTAAAACGCGCCAGTCCCATTTGGCGCCAGACTTCGGGGTGGGGAGACTCAAGGTAGTTTCCCAGCACTTAATCTAAGTTTAAAAAAAAAAGTGTGACAGAAAACGCGGCAAAACTCAGGAAATAAAATCCCTCGGAAGCCACTTGGCTATGAAGTTCCACGCGTGAATAATTTTCTCGGGCAGAATTTCCATCATAACTTCGCCGAGAATTTTATTTCTTTAACTGACACAACATTTATATTTTCCAGCGACTATGCGTCTACCTTTCTTCTTGAGCCTGAGATATTAGTGATAAGCCAAATACATCTCTAATATCCTATTTGTTTATATTTACTTACTTATTTTAACACTTACTTATTTTAAGTATTTACATACTAAATTTTCACCTACTCCGTAAAATTCACTTTGCGCTTTCTGCTGAATATATATGCATAGGATCCGGTCATAAACAGTTTTACTTCTTAGGATCAGATTAAAATAATCCTTTCTTCTCCTGCCCTACTTGGGATCAGCTCGACAAAAAGAGAAATATTCCTCCTCGTCAACCTTTCAGGGCATTTAATGGGTCTTATGTGGCCACCACCCTGCCTAAACTAGACTCCTGCACGTTTCCTTCCGAATCTCCCCTTCTTTAAACTTGGGACGTAATGTCTGAGAACTAACGTTCTCGGGCTCCTTACGGTTCTAATTACTCATAGTTATAGAAACATGAAGTTAAAAACACTCTTAAGATATATCGCCATCCTCATAAAACACAGCGAATGAAGAAGCGGGTTCGAAGCTCAGCTTAGAATAAACGGCGTTTATAAAGAGAAAGAATTGTCAAAATTAACTAATATGAAAGACGATTCCGAATTCTGAGGCAAGGGTAGCAACCCTTCGTGCGGAGCTAAGATGGGTGTGGTGGTCCTGCGAATGAGCCCCATAGGCTAAACCTGAGAAGTACGTTAAATCTTTACCATATTTTTTTTTCCGGACCATATAACTAAAAAGGTGGTGATCGAAGTCCACCTTGAATGTTTTTGGCTAGTCCTACCAGGAGATTTCAAAGGAAAAGAAACAGAGGAAAAAACATGTTCGGCGTAGCTCATCAGAGAATAACTTGGCGACGTCCCTCTCTCTCTTGACTAAAATACCGTCGGGCAGGGGAGCGTTCAAAACCAGGACGACAAATAAATGACTGGAGAACACACACACACACACACACACCCGGAGAGTGCCGGGATGGCGAGGGTTGGGCTCAACCACGGAGGGGGCGATTTGAGTTTTTTGCTTCTCCTGGAATGAGCTCCAG
>QLTV01004256.1:3445458-3458211 GCA_003457575.1 Thermophis baileyi | reverse complement strand
GTCCAGGAGCAAAAGTTGCAAGCTGAGCATGTAAATGCGCTCATTGCTTTGGACACACCGAGGAGTTTATCTTCGGGAGCGGTGAAATCGCGAAGACACTGGAATCACTACCGGCCGCGGCTTCCTTCCGGGTAGACATGATTAAGATCCAATCGCAAACCAGCATTTGAGAGAAAGGTAGAATGAATCACACTGGCATTTAAGGGAGAAAACCTGGAAAGCAAGAATTAAGCGGCGTAGTTTTTAAGCAACAAAAAGAGAGAGAGAGAGAGAGAGAGAGAAACCTCTCTAACTCTGAGTATGTTACATTAGGTATACTAGATTGAAACACCAAACTTAAAATCAAAAGTATCTTCCGTTACAGAAACTGAAAGAGAGGAACGCATCTTACAGGGGAACTAAAGGTCCCTAGGGTCTCTTCAAATTGCACGTGGTTATTTCCAACCCCATCGTATTTTAGCCAGAATCCAGGCCAATAGAGCTCAAGCCAATGAAAATTTATTCGGAAGGAAAGCCCACCGAGTCCAGGGGCGCTTCCTTCCGAGTCAACCGTCCGTGAAATGCCTCTTTTTGAATGAAGAATGAAGTTGGACAGAGAACGAAAGTTGTTTAAGGTTGTTGGGCGTAAAGAGCGTTTTTAAAAGCGCCTTAAAAGCCTCTGCGAGAATCCGGACATTATCTTATGATCAAGAGCTTTAGGGTAGCCGAAAACCCAGCCGTCTAGAGATCCGACGGAGGACTTCTCGCCACCGCCGGGGTTGAGGTTTATTTTGCCGGTCCAATACAAGTTTTGTGGCGCCTTGACTTCAGCCTGACTTAGAAGGGAGACACGCACCGCTCCCTTTTTCCGCTTTCCAAGATTGTGGGCGTTGCCATTGCCGCAGCAAAAGGCTGCCAACCTGAACCGAGGGTTCAAAATACAGCTTCGCCAGCCCGCCCTCCGCGAAAAACTTTGCCCCAGCAGCAACTTTCGGCTCAGGGCTAGCTGGTTTCTCGAGCCCGGCGCATATCAGCCATGCTGGATTACACCTTCCCATTGTCCCTAGCTAAGACAAATTAGTAGCTACGCTGACAAAGGACTGATGTGACAGCTAACGTGGTTGGAGGGCGCCGGGTTGGGAAAAGGCTAGGCTGGTCAGTTCTGTCGAAGCAGAGGCGTAGAGACGCTCCACAAGTTCATGGATTAAGGAGCTCATCACCGGCCATAGCCCCATGCTAGCTGGAGCAGAGGGAAACGAGGGTATAAGCAGACAGCCATAGGCTCCCTACTATATGCAGGGACTGCGCGGAGTAGGGAGGCGGCGAGTCTGGTGGTGGTGTTTTCTTTCCCCGGTCTAGCACGATAACTTGGGTTTTTTCAGGGCTGCAATCGCAGTCTCTTTCTCGTGTAGAGAGACTAAAGAAGGGGGGGGAGAGAGAGAGGGAGAGACGCAAAGAAGGCGGACGGACCCGCTGGTCACTCCACCTTGTGAGTAGATGAGGAAGCGCACGTTTGAAGCAGCCTCTTCCAGAGACGCGCGGTTCTCCGCCTTAAGACTTTCGCCCTTGCGCTGGCCCATCCGTTTTCTCTTCCAGAAGAATCCGGAGCAAATCCCCTAATAAAGGGACCCGAGCAGGGGTGAAATCCAGCAGGTTCTGACAGGTTCTGGAGAACCGGTAGCGGAAATTTTGAGTAGTTCGGAGAACCAGCAAATACCACCTCTGGCTGGCCCCAGAGTGGGGTGGGAATGGAGATTTTGCAGTATCCTTCCCCCAGGAGTGGGGAGGGAATGGGGATTTTGCAGTATCCTTCCCCTGCCACGCCCACCAAGCCACGCCCATCAAGCCACACCACGCCCATCAAGCCACGCCCACAGAACCGGTAGTAAAAAAATTGGATTTCGCCACTGGACCCGAGACGCATTTCCAGCT
This sequence comes from Thermophis baileyi, assembly GCA_003457575.1. NCBI lineage: Eukaryota > Metazoa > Chordata > Lepidosauria > Squamata > Dipsadidae > Thermophis > Thermophis baileyi. Next base: position 3,456,300 of record QLTV01004256.1, on the reverse strand, counting down.
TCCCAACCGCGTCTTCTTCCTTCTCCTCAAAATCTGTCACCCTGTCTGCTCAAAAATTTAGTGGCACTTTATTCGAGGCTATAAGGGCAAAAAAGCTCTGGATAACTGGTTAGTCCAGCCCTAATCCCTAAACAAAATACTATTTTGAAGGAAATTTCAGATAGGAATCCCACTAATCATTAAGGATAATAACAGAAATTAATGGCTGTTATTTTAACTATCTGTAACAGCACTCCTGCAAAGCAGGCCAGTTTAACATTTAGAAGGAGAGAATTTCAGATGCCAGAAGCTGGATTAGAACCAGGCACCTTCAAAAGGGCTGCTCCTCCCCTTTCCCCAATTAATCAGCACTTTGCCAATCATTTGAAACCTTTTCAGCCTTACAGTTAACAGAATAACAGAGTTGGAGGTCTTCTAGTCCAGGAAACCTGCTGTTCCACTGCTCAGGAAACCCTATACCATGTAGTTGTCCAATCTCTTCTTAAAAACTTCCAGTGTTGGAGCATTCATAACTTCTGGAGGCAAGTCGTTCCACTGATTAATTGTTCTGTCAGGAAATTTCTCCTTAGTTCTAGGTTGCTTCTCTCCTTGATTAGTTTCCATCCATTGCTTCTTCTCCTGCCTTCAGATGCTTTGGAGAATAGGTTGACCCCCTCTTCTTTGTGGCAACCCCTTGGATATTGGAACACTGCTATCGTGTCACCCCTAGTTCTTCTTTTCATTAAACTAGACATACCCAATTCCAGCAACTGTTCTTTATATGTTTTAGTTTCATTCCAACATTTCATTCCAACAACTTTAGCATACCTGTTAGTTTCAACGTTTTGGTTTAACTGGTGAATCTGTTGATTGTTTTATAAACTATTGGTTTGTGAAACCACATTTTTCTAGCAATATAAGCTGCCCAGAGAAATACAACTGCAACAATCAGCATGATATCTCTGTTTCAAGGTAAGAAAATCCTGTTTGTGCCAGGCAGAGATACGAACTATGAGATGGAAGGAAGGAAAGGTCTGTGAAATTCTAAAATTCTCTGTTTCCACTTTGTTAGAAAAAGTAAATACTGTGGCTGCCTTGCCCCATCATCCTTCTCCTCGGAGCATACTTTCCTGACCACAGTTCCTTGTACAAATGGTCTTCCTCAATACATTTCTTTCATTGTCTCCCATTTTTCAGATTAGGAACTAAGATGAACAGGTAGGGTTTGCCCAATTTCTCATGGGTATGTTAAGCCAACATTCATTCTGGTGTTCTGACCACTAAGATACCACCTCTTATTGATTCTGTACATGGAGGAAGTTGACCAAATGTTGAAATTTGTATTGTGATTTCTTGAGCTCAATGTATACTGAAGTGATGACTCAATATGGAACCAGCATACTTTTCCTTCCTGGTATTTGTGGTTTTAGTGGGGTTGACTGGATCACTAGATTTGAGAATCCATTACTGACCAATCTATTAATTAAGGGACCAAGTTGGAGAAAACAAGAGAGTGGATGTTCCTTCTGTGCTATATCATCAAGTGGTTCTTTGATGAGAACTCTTTCTATCCTTCCTTTCTATTTATTTGTCTGGCTTTGGTGGAGATAATATAGATAGACTTATGATCATAATTAAACCCAAAATTTATGTTGCTAAGCGAGACATTTTGTTAAGTGAATTTTGCCCCATTTTACAATCTTTTTACCACAATTGTTAAGTGAATCACTTCAGTTGTTAAGTTAGTAACATGGTTGTTAAATAATTCTGGCTTTCTCATTAAGTTTGCTTGTCAGAAGGTCGCAAAAGTGGATCACATGACCCTAGGGCAATGCAACCATCATAAGTATGAGTCAGTTGCCAAGCATCTGAATTTTGATCACATGACCATCGGGATGCTACAACAGCTGTTAAGTGTGAAAAACAGTCATAAGTCACTTTTTTCAGTGCCGTTGTAACTTTGAACAGTCACTAAATGAACTGTTGTAAGTCGAGGACTACCTGTATTCAGAAGAGAAATCAAAATGCCCCTACAGAATAAATGTATAAAAAGTTGCTCACCAAGACACAAAAAATCTGTTCTTGGTGCATAGATACTCGCTGTGCTCACCCACATATAAATAGCAACACTTTAATTGGCTATTGTGATCTTGTTGCTACACCAGAGAAGCTTTGTCTTCTGCCTTTTGTCCCAAAGACCTGAATTTCATGGCTATATCAATTTTAGACTACTGTAAAAGCCCACACAAGAATTTTAGGAACTATAGTTTGATAAGCAAGAATTATTAAAATTCCTCTTCTCTTTCCCCTCGTACCCCCAAATGCCATTGCCACAGCAATGAGCAGCGTGAATATGCCTAAAAATTTAGAAGGCTAGAAATGCTATGCCTTGTTTTTTTGCATATCTAAATTTCTACTCTTGTTGCTAGGGCATTCTACTTTTAGCAGAGCCCAAACGTTTCCATTTGGAAATCTGAGGTGTGAAGAAAATTGCAAAAACATACATCTTCAGGATCAATGCATTTATTGTCCTATAAATTTCCAGGGACTAGAGCTAACTTCAATAGGCTGGAGTTAGCCAGTAGAGTTTTGATGATACTAGTTAGGAATATATATCAGAATTTGCCAATATATACCGGTATTAGAATCTGCATTTCTCCTTAATAAATAAATAAAGCCTAGCTTATACACAGCATTATACTGTTTTTATGTAGCTGAGGGGAAAGTAACCTGCAGCCTGTACACACACACACACACACACACACCACATCTTCAGAATACAGTGCCAAAATATTGTGGCGATGCCCCCCCCCAATAATTAAGGGTGGGAAGGAAAGCTATTTTGTTGTCAAAAATTGGCAACACATTCTTGAAGTATTTTCTTGCCTTGGGAAAAGTTTTAAGAGGGATTGGAAGTGGTTCAATTTCCTGGGGGGCCCTGCTTCTATTCCCACCTTTACCCCCACCTAAAATGAGCCAACAAAATTGCTTCATCCCTTCCTGTGACATTATCACAGCCTCCAGTGCTTTGTCAGAAGATATGAATTAAAAATGGGGGATTACTATAACAACCTATTGCTCAACAAGTCAAATTATTCCAAATATAAATTTTTACATAGTTCAGAGCATCAGGATCTAATTTAAGAATGATGAATTTGAAACCACTAGAACAACTTAGTCAAGACTTTAATCATAGAACCAGTAATAATAAATTTCCATGCATGTCTACTCAGAAGTAAGTAATTTAAGGACTTCCAGGATTGCAACCTTAATACAATTATCTGAGCTCAAATAGACTATTTTTTTAGTAACTGTCATTACTTGAAACATGTTTGCATGACCATTTGTATCCTTCTCCAGGTGACTCATAATGCACCTGTTATTGTGCACTATGTTATTGGGCATGAGTAATGATACATAAAACACCTACTATCTCAGTAAACTGATAGTGATGAGGACAAATTAAATCTTTGTAGGTAGTCATTGGTGACAGAAAAGCACTTTCACGTTACTCAAGAGCCCTTTAGTATACTCTTGCTTTGCTGGCTCTAGGACTGTGTAAATTAAGCCATGAACATCACAAAAAATGTGTTCCCACTGGTCTTGTTCATGATCCTTAAAAGTACTTTTTAAACCAGACAGACTGAAGGGATTTAAAAGAAATGAACAACATTCAAAACATTTAGATGCAGTGAAAACATTTGCAGTTCCATTATTCTTGTCAACCAAGATGAAACACTGAACCTATTGAGGACATCTAACCTGGGAGTGATAATCGTGGATTGAACATTAAGTGTAGCTTATTGTTTGCAAGGAATTGGTAATGGTGTTTGTTAGGAATGCAGCGTGAATGAATTTAACTAGAGGAATATCATTATTCTTGTCTTTTGGGGAACCAATTATTATTAATCTGTTACAGAGCACTTTAATTGAGCAAAATGATTCAACAAAACTTATTTCCCCCATTCATCCTCTTGACAGCTCTGTGAGACGTAGAGATTTATTATTTCCATTTTAAAGGTATATGAAGTACCATAAGGTAGAGACTGAGAAGAACTAATGAAATATGCATCTCAGACAGAATTCATAGAAAGCTTTATTATTATTTGCAGTTCTAACTCAGAGTTAATTTTCTAGCTCTTTGTTTAGAACCGCAATACTTAACATGTAGCAGTGTTTATTCAGAAGTAGGATGATCCTATATTCACCTTTACAGATAATTAGACAATTATATGGAAATATGGTTCCCTCCGGGTGTTGCTAAATTACTATCTCCTAGCAGCCCTGGTCAGCACAGACTACCCGATTTGGCACAGACTAGGGGACAAGTTCATGCTGTGGCTTATAGTTCAGCAACCATCTGGAGAGCAACAATTTCTCTATCCCTAGTTTATATAAAGGCATCTTCTATTTGAAGGACTGCTCAGCTGGTTTAAAAATGAAGCATAGAGCAAGGCTCAAAATTAATGATCAAGAAGTCTTAGAACCTGAAAGTCAACTGAGTAGATACATGCATTATGCGTCGACAACTCTTCAGTTTGATGTGAGGTTTCCATCAAAAGTTAAAAGTATATATTTCTAACTTGCTGAAGTGGATAAGTCAGTAGGGTGATTAACAGAGATCTATAGATAGACACATACTGTATTTGAACACCCATGTGCTATGTTTCATAGTTTTTGTTAAAGTTTATGTGGCCTTTCTAAATTTCCATAGGTTGTTGGCAAGGAACCAGGAAAGTCAAGAAGGCCTTGAAAAGTGTTTAAATGTATAATGTAGACATATCTATGTCTTTTTGTCGAACATCTTATCAAGTGTGCTTGCATGACATGTTAAACAAGTCTTGCTGGTTGAATGCACATGCCATCTTTTTGCCCTCGTCCCACGCAGCTTCTTAAACCTTCTCAGTGGCTTTAAATTCCACTTTAAAATTCTGTTTAATGTGTAATCATGGAGAGTGAAGTTGGATAAAAATGTAATCAGTTTACTTATTTTATTTTTGAATTTACAATAGGTCTACAATATAGACCACCCCAATGATAAGACTCAGGGCATGGTATAACAAAGCCACTAAAATAACAAGTGATAAAAAAAAAATAAAACATAACCTAGAAATAAGGATGCAGTGCTCAAAATCAGTGAATTAGGACTTTCACCTCCTTGCAGGATATGTGGACGGAGAGTGGTATGCCTATCTCTGGAGGAAGCATATTCCAGACCAACGGGGTCAGATCCCATGCATTTCCTGGCCCGGGGCTGAGAGTGGGAATGCTGTGATTTCTACAGTTGTTCTTAAGATATTCACACCAGATAGACAGAATCAATTTTGGATAGGCAGTGTCTGATGTAAGCTAGAGCTATGTTATACAGGGCTATATCAATCTTACCACATAGACCAGACAGAAAACATGTCCAGATAAGCTAATTCTACTTTATTGCAAGGCTTCATTAACAAAATTTTGTAAGTGTGAAAGTACAATTCTGCCATCACCTTTACAACCCAATAATTTAGGAAGGATTCCTCCTAAGCCTCTTGCTTCACCCACTATACAGCTGTGAGCTACGCTTGCTTGCTTGCTTGCTTGCTTGCTTGTTTGCTTGCTGGCTTGTTTAAATTTCTATGCTCCCCATTTCTCCTGCAAGGTGACTCTGGGTGGCTCTCTCTTATCTGACCATTCCCTAGACAGCATCTCTCTGCCCATTCTTCCAAGGTTATTCCACATACAATTAGATGCTGAGAATGGAATAATCTTGGCACTTTGACTTGGGGCTGAAAGCTCTTGGTTACCTCAAAATCTGCAGTGATTGCCTGCAATGGTGGGGTTGTTGCATTCTGGATCTAATACAGTTTTCCATTTGCCTCTAAACGGGGCAAATAGAGTACACTGGAGTATTTTACTTGATTTTTAAAAATAGAATTAAATTGGAAGCTGGTATGCTAAAGGTAGTAGCTTCAAGCATCTTCTTTAGTTCCAAGCATCCCAAAAGGTCCCATATAGAAGAATAGCCTTAAACAATTCTGTGTGTCAAAATGTGACGAACAGATCAGAATAGGATAGAGGCCAGCAGTCCTAGTGGAAAAGCAAGGTTAGAATCACAGAAGCAACCTGCTCCATAAGTGCTTTGTAATCATTGTGTTTCCTGTGGTGGCCTTAATATGTTTCTTAATTTGGGAGTGTGGCCACAACCCTTTCTCAAAATTCCAGACTGGACCCACTAGCCCAAAGTACTGGGGATTCTTGGCTTAACGTATAGTGCAAACATATTCAACCACAGCTTTGGCACCAAAAAATCTTAACAACAAGTGTGCTGTGCAAAAGCCACACACTCCTGTGTTGCATCATTGTTTTCCAAGTTGCACCAATGGTTTTTCTTGCTTGGCCTTCAGAAAAAGAGAGCAAGTGAATCCCCAGATGCTTTATTTTGCTTCCTGCCTGGGAACTGTGGGTCAAGGCCATAATTACAGATCAGCTGTTCGGCTCACCTCAGCTGACACTTTGAAATGTAATTTAGGATGATTAGGCAACCTCAGAGCCGACAGGATGGGAAGGGGGTGGGTGGGAGCTGCTGATGCTGTGGTAAAAAGGAGGGGGAAAGGCCTCCCTGATGCCAAAGCCTTTACGAGCCAGCCAACCGTTCCACCTGGACCCCACCACAAATTATTGTTTTCAATTACCACCTGTGTGCTCTTTCCCATTCAACTTATTGATGTCGAATTATGACAAACACTGGTATAAATAAGTTATGCTGTGGTTGTAAAATGGAAGAAAATTTTGTTGTAGCAATTATGTTCAGCAAGATGACAAAATACATTTCTAATGCTGTGCTTGCCACAACTTGGGGAATTTAAACCTCATAATTTCCATTCATTTCAGATAATTTGGAGTAATTTCTATATGTAATAACTTCTGTAATGAAAAACGCAGCAGTACCAGAGTGATTTTGGCTCTGCTCTTTTGTTTCCATTGGATGGTTGAGGCCCCGATGGCATAACGTGGCACCAAACGCATAAACAACCCCCTCCCAGTATTTCCCTTTCATATAAGTTGAGTAATTCTTTCAGCAAAATCACAAACTAATACCAAGACTGAATCTCTGTCCATGAAATGAAAAATAAATTGAGTTAAAGAAAGTGAAAGCATATCCAAGGCCTTGGATGTTTTATTGCAACTTTATTGAATTGTAGCCTTCTCTAGGCTCTCTCACATGTCCTGAGGGACTCGGCTTCCACAGAAGGGCAGAGAAACACAACTGTACTCATCCCTGGATCAACCCTACAGACCATCAGTACAAATCTCTCTGGACAATTTTCTTTCTGGCCAACTTTAAATGGAAATAAAAAGGGGACAACATTGAAAATAAACAATGAGTGGCTAGTAGCTAAAAAAAGAAGTCGTTTGAAGGTGTTAATACAGAATTGTTTCTCATGCATTTCTACCTTCCAAACTCTTTAGGAAATAACATGTTGGCTACATGCAGATCGGAAGCCAGGTAAATACTTGCTACAATTGTCTCTAACAAAAACTATCTTTGTTGCCAGCTTCTGAAAAATAAATATGTGCCATCCCTTTACATTTGGAGGGCATTAAGTTGGGAATGCTTACCTAACATGTTGTGTTGAGTGAGTTATAGAACCCTTTTGACTCATGCATTTACAACTTTATACTTACATCAACAATAGCTTGCTAGTTAATTTTCAGGGCATTGAGAAATGAAACAGCAATTATTTAAACCTTAAATAGGTCCAAGAAGACATATCTTTGGTTTCATAGCTGTTTAGTGCAATGTTCCAGGTAGAATCGGTGTTTCATTAGTAGATCTATCAGAAACAGGTTGTATTAATATCCTGCCAATTATTAGAAAGACTGTTTGACATATCATATAATAGCTTTAAATATGAACATTAAGGAAATAAATTTATTTTTTTCAGTATAGCAATTGGGGTCGTAGCAGGTATTCAGAAGGTTAAGAGACCCAACAAGATAGGTAGCACACCAAAAAGTAGATGCAACCAGACAGTAAGAAGACCTGTGTATGATACAATGCAAATTAACATTTAAGCATAACATTTCAAAAGTAAAGACTCCTCCAAGCTGAACCTGATCTCTTGTGACTATATGGACATGTTCATGTAACTTGCTTGAAAACAGTGTAAACTGACTATGATTTCTTTCTCCTGGGATCGATGAAGTCAAATGAAATGAAAAATGAAAACAAGGTAGGTAGCAGCAATGAAGTCATTCAAAATCTAAAACATTGAGAAATTTTGGTGACAACTCTTGAAGGAATCCTGCATGGTTCAGGGCTAGAAAAACTGGGAGCAATGTAGTCTTTTGGTACCAGTTTACTGTTGTCCATGTTATTTCCAGTGGCTTTCTTTTTTTCTAATGGGAAGATATTCAATTTTTTCATCTGCCTTTGTTTTCACATTTTCCTTACTGAAGAAGATTCAAAAGGACTATCTTGGACAAGATTAAAAAAAAGACAAGAAATCCCTTTCAGAGCTTAGTTTAGTATAAGCTTGTTTATTGGCACACAGTTCAGAGGTGGGTTGCTACCGGTTTGGACCGGTTCGGCCAAACCGGTAGCAACCCACTGGTGATGTCACAATGACATCACCGATCCGGTTCGGTCGGTGCTGGTCCGTGGGCGCCGCCATTTTTTTTTGAATTTTTTTTTTAATTCTTTTTTTGAATTTTTTAAAATTCTTTTTTATTTTTTTTTCTTCTGCGCATGCGCAGAAGCCGAGTTTCTGGCACTGCGCATCCGTCGCCATCTTGTTTTTGGCTTTTTAAATTTTTTTATTTTTTTATTTTATTTATTTTTTACTGGGCGTGTGCGCAAAGCGCGCGCGCCCCCAAGGCACAGCCACACTGCGTGGGAGGAAGCAAACCGGCAATGAGGTAAGTTAGAACCCACCCCTGGCACAGTGTGTACTTAAAAATTACACACATTTCTTCTGTGTTCTCTACCTCATTCCAAAAGGTGTTAGCATTCTTCTGGCTCACTTGCATCTCTCCCTTATGTGTGTTTAGCAAGAAGTGATTTCTAATTGAGTTCAATTGGATTTATGCTCAAACAAACTTTCATATGATTTCTATCTTAAAGAAGTTAGCACTTCATTAAGTAAGTACTAATCTTCATTCTAGTGATCCTCATGGTTGTTTGGGTAAACAAGTGACAAGGATTGTGCAGCCCATGTCTTAGATTTCTTTCTCTACTATTAAGCATCTTTTTCCTTTCTTTCTTTTCCTAAATAATGAATTTAATCTTTAACTTCACACATTAAATTAATCTAATTATTCACATGCATCTGTAGTTCACTATCTTACAGAAGAGGACTGTTAATTCTCCTTCTCTTTCAGAAATCCTACTTTTAGTGTAGGTAGTTTTACTGATGGCAGATGATCTTGGATACAAATTGATTTACTATCCTAAAAACCTTTCTTTCACCCTCTTATGTATAAATATGTACTTAAAAAAGAAGACAGCTTAGTTAAGATATCATAGGTTAGAGTTCAGATAAGGAATTACAGAATAGAAAAAAAAGTATTAATTATAATTGTTTAACAATAATAACATATAATAAAACAAAATGGAACATGGAGCTTTTTGCACACAATTTGGAAGGGTATGGCAGAGAATTTCCTTACCCAACAATTGATCATTCCAGACAGCTGTAGAAGAAACTTCTACAGACCCAAGAAAGATGCACCACTATGCAATACAATACAAAGGCAAACTTGAGAGACATCCTAAAAACTGATTAAAAGGTGTAGAAAGAAAAAAGTGAGGAAGGGGAGCATGGAACAGAAATGTCATTCCTAGTACCTTCAGACGGAGCAGAGATTTTCTGGGAGATTGTGTCCAAGAGTTACAGCCAGAAACATCAACATTATTCTGTGGATATTTAATGGCCAGTGGCTATCATAATCCTTAATCAGATTGCATGGCTTTCATCTGCCAAACAGATATAATTGGGTAACATGTGAGAGCTGAAAGTTTCAAACTACTTTACCGGTAGTTTTCAATCTACAATCACAATTGGGACTATAATTTGTGTTGCTAAGCAAGGTCATTGTTAAGTGAATCATGCCCAATTTTATGACCTTTTTTGCCATGGTTGTTTAGCGAATCACCGCACTTGTTAAGTGAATCATGCAGTTGTTAAACAAATCTGGCTTTCCCCATGGACTTTGCTGGTAAGAAGCTGACTGGGAAAGTTGCAAATGCCAATCATATCACCCTGGGATGCTGCAGTATAAATGCATACCAGTTGCCGAGCGTCCAGATTTTGATCACATGACCATGGGGATGCTGTGACGGTCATAAGGGTGAGGACCCAGTTGTAAGTCATTTTTCCCCACTGTCATTATAACTTCGAATTGTTGCTAAATTAATGGTTCTAAGCCAAGGACTTCCTGTATTACCTGTGTTTTTATGCTTTGATTAAACTGCTATTATTAAACTGCTAGATGAATCACAAGTTGGAATTAAGATTGCCGGGAGAAATATCAACAGCCTCAGATATGCAGATGATACCACTCTAATGGCAGAAAGTGAAGAGGAACTAAAGAGCCTTTTGATGCGGGTGAAGGAGGAGAGTGCAAAAGCTGGCTTGAAACTCAACCTTAAGAAAACTAAGATCATGGCACCCGGCCCTCTCAATTCATGGCAAATAGATGGGGGAGAAATGCAGGTAGTGACAGATTTTATTTTCCTGGGCTCCAAGAGCACCGCAGATGGGGACTGCAGCCAAGAAATTAAAAGATGCTTGCTCCTGGGGAGGAAAGCTATGACAAATCTAGACAGCATACTAAAAAGCAGAGACATAACCCTGCCAACAAAAGTGCATATAGTAAAGG
>QLTV01004256.1:3431074-3445449 GCA_003457575.1 Thermophis baileyi | reverse complement strand
GCCAAATCCTGAGGATGAAACTCAAATACTTTGGCCACCTAAGGAGAAGGAATGTCTCACTGGAGAAGAGCCTAACGCTGGGAATGATTGAGGGCAAAAGAAGAAGGGGATGGCAGAGAATGAGGCTGAAGCAGTCGGCGGCGTGACTCCGGGGGATGGTAGAGGACAGAAAGGCCTGGAGGAACACGACTTCGCAACTAACAACAACATTCTACTGGGAAAAAGCCAATACAAAAGAGAAAGGCAGTATTCATGGAGAGATATCGTCATGGTTCAGTCTTCAGGTTCACCAAAATACACCCCTTCTCATCTTTCTGTCCAGGTTTACCCTTATTAAATATCCCCTTGCAGCTGTGCCTTTAAACAAATTGGTCTGCAGCAGATTACGGAAAACCAATGCCTTCATTTCACATCCTGAAATTGCTACTCCACCAGCATTCTGAAAGTTTCATGGCTATGCTACAAAAGGCTGGTTGAAAAAGCAGCTACTCTGGTTCCTTGAAGAACTGATCACTTCAGAACAGAACCAAGTGGTCTCTATAAATGTAGATATAGTATAGGTAAAGAACAAAAGAAAACAGGAGGCAAATCTAGGCTCAAAGAAAGTGCTAACCTGACAAGTTTTGCACAAGGGGTAAGAGCTGATACAGAAATGTTTAAATCTTTGCCTGAAAAACAAATTTATTATTGACCTTATATCTCAACTTGAGTGAAATAAATACAGTGGTTTGCAACAATGAAAATGCAAAATATAAAACAATACACATCTAATACAATAGAAATCAATCACTGGAATAATTAACAAAAACTTGGGAAAAGAGATAAGGTTTTAACATCTTCCTAAATGCTAGAAGAGAAAGGACCAATGGTAACTCCTTGGAGCAGGGGTTTTAAAATGGTTTTCAGGCCACGGAAATTATTGACTAACAAACAACTTTCCCTGAACCCCTGATCTGGTAATAGAAAATTGTCTCTCACAGAACCTCATAAGTTTCTCTTGGAACCCTCAGAACATCATTTTTGAAATCTTGCCTTGGGTATATTCCAGGGGTGGGTTCCTCCCGGTTTGGACTGGTTCTCCCGAACCAGTAGCGGCCCGCTGGTGACATCATGATGATGTCACCGAACCAGATCGGTCGGTGCCGGTCTGTGGGGGCCGCCATCTTTTTTTTGAATTTTTTTCGAATTTTTTTTAATTTTTTTTTTAATTTTTTTTATTTATTTTTCCTTCTGAGCATGCACAGAAGCCGACTTCCGGCACTGTGCATGTGGTCACCATCTTTTTTTCAGCTTGTATTTTTAATTTTTTTTTATTTTTTGTTACTGCGCATGCGCGCCACGCGGCACGGGAGGGAGCGAACCGGCAGCGAGGTAAATTGGAACCCACCCCTGGTATATTCCATAGGCTGAGAGCCATACAGAAAGCTCTTTCCTATTGTCCCCCATCTATAAAGTTATATTCTGGAGCAGAGGCATATTCCGAATGGTCTCTCCTGTTGATTTAAGAAATTGGGCAGGTTTGTAGTAGAAGAATGGTCCTAGACATAAAAGATCAACATTAAAACTAAAAATGTGCTTGGTAGCAATTGGCAATCCGTACAGCGTTTTCCATACAGACATCCATCTTACCTTGGGCTGGTCGGAACCTGGCTTCTGCATTTTGCACCAGTTGCAATTTCTGGGTATTTTTCAAGAGTAGCCCAACCCCACGTGAACGGTGTTCCAATAGCCCAGATGGGTTGTAACCAAGGCAGGAATAATTGTCACCGTCTGACTGGCTTAGAAAAAATTGCAGTTGCTCTTTGCCAGAGCTTCTACCTACAAATCCAGTAGCAGCTGGAGGTCAAAGCACAGTCTCAAATTGTGGTCATTCTGTGGAAATGCAAGAACACAATTTCCCTCAATCCCAGGGTCTAGCTTTTTCCTTACCAAGAACACTTCAGTCTTCTCTGGATTTAATTTCAGTTTGTTCTTCCTCATACAGATTAGTCTGTGTGCCAGAATACTGGTTGTTTCCTTGGAATTAGGCACAAACATCTGGATGCCATTATCTCACACCAAAGCTCATGGCATTCTCCAATAGTTTCATATGCATGTTAAATAAAATATGAGACAGGATAGAACTTTGTGGAATGCCATAGGTCAATAATTTAGATGCTGAACAGCGCCACCTTCTGGATTCATAACAACAAAAGGGCTCAGAGCTACTGCCAAACAGTCTCTCAGGCCTCGTCTTGCCAGATGGCCCAAAAAGATAATCTGGTATACTGAAAGTCACTAAGAAGCTGGAGAGACCCAGCAGGGCCACACTCCCCTCATCTATTTTCTAGTGCAGGTCATCCACTCAATTGAAATCTCAGTACCATATTCTGACAAAAATATTTACCATAAGAAACTTCCTAACAAGCGAGGACAGTTAACCAGTGGAACAGTTTGCCTTCAGAAGTTGTAGGAGCTTCCTCACTGGAGCTTTTTAAGAAAAGATTAGACAGCCACCTATCTGAAATGATATAGGGCAGTGATGGCGAACCTTTTTTCCCTCGGGTGCCGAAAGCGCGCACATGTGTGCGATAGTGCACGTGGGCATGCCCAGACCCATAATTCAATGCCCCCATGCACTGCCCCACCCCCATGCATGCGCACGCACCCCCTGTGCATGCGCGCGCACCGCCTGTGCATGCGCGCGCACCCCCCATGCATGCGCGCATGACTTCCCGCGCCCCATTTTGGGCCTAGCAGGCCTCCCTGAAGCCTCCGGAGGCTGGAAATGGCCCATTTCCCGACTTCTGGTGGGCCCGGTAGGCCCATTTTTTGCCCTCCCCAGGCTTCAGAGGCTTTCCTGGAGCCCTCCCCAGGCTTCAGAGGCTTTCCTGGAGCCTGGGGAGGGAGAAAACGGCCTCCCCTGCCCCCCTGGAGGCCCTCCGGAGGCCGAAAATGCCCTCCCAGGGCCTCCGTGCGAGCCCTGTACTTATCTGGCATCCAAAATGGGCCCCTCCTTGGAGGGGAGGGACGGTGTGGCCGGGGCCAGCCAAAAATCAGCTGGCTGGCATGCGCATGCACGCTGGAGCTGAGCTAGGGCAATGGCTCGCGTGCCCGCAGATATGGCTCTGCGTGCCACCTGTGGCACGCGTGCCAAAGGTTTGCCGTCACGGGTATAGGGTCTCCTGCTTGAGCAGGGGGTTGGACTAGAAGATCTCCAAAGTCCCTTCCAGTTCCATTCTGATTGATCAAAATAGGTACACCACATCCTCCAGGTGTGTCTGGACCCTAGAATCCATTACTTTCTCAATTACCTTAGCTAAGTATTAAATAGTTGAGGTATGCTGCAACCAGTTATCAGGGGTAATTTCACAGGATAACCCTGCACTGCTCCTGATGCCAGGATGGCAATGCTAAAGTGCTAATAAGAGAACAGACAAATGCTTAGCAAATGGAACCTGTAGTAATGTACATGGGCAAAAAGGGGAAGTTTATTTATTTTGTCAAGCATGTATGAGAAAACAAGTATAAACATAACATATAAACATATACTGTAAGTATAAACAGGTATAAGTATAAGCATAAGAAATGAGTACAAACAAATGGGAACAATAGGACAGGGACGGTAGGCATGCTGGTGCGCTTTTGCATGCCCCCTTACAGACCTCTTAGGAATGGGGTGAGGTCCACGGTAGACAGTTTATGGTTGACACTTATGCATGCCCCCTTTACGGACCTCTTAAGAATGGGGTGAGGTCCATGGTAGACAGTTTGAGATTGGAGCTGTGAGGGTTTGAGGCTGTAACAACGGAGTTGGGTACAGCATTCCAGACGTTGACCACTCCATTGCTGAAGTTGTATTTTCTGCAATCGAATTTGAAGCGGTTTACCTTGAGTTTGTATCGATTGTTTGCTTGTGTATTATTGTGGTTGAAGCTGAAGTAGTCCTTGACAGGTAGGATGTTGTAGCAGATCATTTTGTGTACTACGCTTAAGTCAGACCGAAGGCGGTGTAGTTCTAAGTTGTCTAATCCCAAAATTTCAAGCCTGGTGGCATAAGGTATTCTGTTGTAAGCAGAGGAGTGGAGTACTCTTCTCGTGAAATACCTCTGGACTCATTCAATTGTATTAATGTCCAATATACAGTGTGGATTCCAGGCAGATGAGCTGTATTCGAGGATTGGTCAGGCAAAGGTTTTATGTGCCCTGGTTTGCAGTACAATGTTACCGGAGAAGAAGCTTCACAAAATTAGGTTAACAACTCTTAATGCCTTTTTAGCAATGCTGTTACAGTGAGCTCTAGGGCTTAGATCTTTTGAAATAAGTACTCCTAGGTCCTTGACAGAGTGAGGGTCATCTACAAGGTCATATCCTCCCAGTTGCAGATGCAAAGAGACATACCCCGAAGAAAGCGAAAACTTATGTAAAGACTCCTTTGTGTTAAACTCACCTCCTGGTGACTATGTCTATGTCATTTTCCTTGCAACAATATGCAGAAATGATTTGCCAATGTCTAGTTCTAGGATTTTTTCCCCCAACTTTAGTCTACAAACCTGAGAAATTCTGCTGGCCTCCCATCGAAGTACTATCATTGTACTGTTAATCTGACAGTACTTAGCTTTTTCAAGCTCAGATTTGAGCTGTCATCTGCTGGGGCCATCCATTAAAAAAAAAAGTAAACATTTTTAAAAAAGTCATTTGGGTCAGGTTTAACCACTAAAGGAATCATACTGAAGGTCCCACTGTTGCTGGATCACTAACATGTTGGTGAAACTAGGAGTTAGATGCCAGCAATCCTTGAACTTCATTTCTCCTGTAGCTGTTAGAAACCAAACATATCCTAACAAAGGGCCAAAGCCTCTGCAATTGTTTTAACAAAGGGATACAATCAAGATCAAGTGAGGTACTAATACCACTCTATAAAGCCTTAGTAAGACCATACCTAGAGTATTGCATCCAGTTTTGGTCACCACACTATAAAAAAGATGTTGAGACTCTAGAAAGAGTGCAGAGAAAAGCAACCACCAGGGTGATTAGGGGACTGGAGGCTAAAACATATGATGAACGGTCACAGGAACTGGGCATGGCTAGTCTAGTGAAGAGAAGGACCAGGGGGGACATGATAGCAGTGTTCCAATATTTGAGGGGCTGCCACAGAGAGGAGGGGGTCAAGCTATTTTCCAAAGCACCTGAAGGCCAGACAAGGAATAATGGATGGAAACTGAACAAGGAGAGATTCAACCTGGAAATAAGGAGACATTTTCTGACACTGAGAGCAATCAACCAATGGAACTGAAGTTGCCTTCGGAAGTTGTGGGAGCTTCATCACTGGAAGCTTTCAAGAAGAGACTGGACTGTCATCTGTCAGAAATGGTATAGGGTCTCCTGCATGGGTGGGGGGTTGGACTAGATGACCTACAAGGTCCCTTCCAACTCTGTTAATCTCTTAATCTGTTTTTAGAGTTGAAATTTTAAATTCACCCTGTTTGTGCTCGTTGCTTTGGCTGTAGTAGCCTTCTCCAGTCTAAAAATCCTCTAGGGACTTCATCCGCCATAGTCCTTCACCCAATATGGCCAGGGAAATAGAAGAATTTCCAGTTTGTCATGTCTGGATGGCAATAGTTTGGGAAAAGGTGCAGTGCACAATACTGAATTGCCTTGGGAACAGATTGCTTTCAGCCAGGCAGCTCAAGTTATAATTATAGGTCAAAAGTCGCAAGGCCAGGCACATTTACTGACAGATATCTCACTAATCTTTAACCTCTCATGGCAAAGGATTTTCAATGAAAATCAGAAAACAAACAAAGGTTGGGCACTAAAGAGTAGTTACTCAAATGATTGTGGGATAGGTTCAGCCATTTATTTTGCAAAGTTTTTTTTTTAATGACCTATCAGACAGAAAAGGTGCACTGTATTCCTTTCTTGTCCTGGCACATAGACAAATACAAAGATGTACTCACTGGTAATTACCATCCTGATGGCCCCATCTATAAAAGCCAATTAAGCTCTGCCACATTGATGTTCATAGGTCAATGCCATAAACCAGAAAGTCCATCCTGAGGCACCTTATTTGCACAGATTTACACAAGTGCAGAAACAGGCTTGTCGATAGGAGTCTTAAAGAGAGACTTAAGTCTTCGAAATGATGGCCAGATGTATGAATGACCTGCAGTTATCTTCTGACTTGTGATAAGATCAAATTAAAAAGGCAATTGTATTACAGGTGATGGGGGAGGTTACAATGTTGTGAAATAGAAACAGGAAAGTTTTAGTCTTGTAATCAGAATCTGAAAGATTGTTCTATAACAAAATAACTGAGGAGGTTGTCATGAAAACAATTAGTTCTTCCATTGGTCAGACCAGAGGTGGGTTGCTGCCGGTTCGGACCGGTTCTTTAGAACCGGTAGTGGAAATTTACCACCGTTCGCCGAACCGGCAGCAAAGATTGGCGGTCCACGCCCCTGAACCACTCCGGTCACCACGGCTTGAAAAATAACCCTCCGCATGCGCAAAGGCTTCTGCGCATGCGCAGAGGGTCATTTCTGGGGGGTTTGCGCATGCGTAAAATGCACACTTCCGTCGCGATCAGAACCGGTAGGGAAGGTAAGTAGAACCCACCCCTGGGTCAGATCTTAACTGTGGGGTCCTTGGTGCACTCTGAGCTTGGTTGTTTTCTTGTAGAAGTTTCGTTACCCAACCTAGCTCAGAGAGCACCAAGGACCTCTCATTTCAATCCTGAGCTACAAATATTCTCCTTTATCAGACCTTATCTGTTTAGGGCAATAAAGATGACAAGCAATGCATTTTTTCCTAGCTCTGAAGTTTGATTGATTTAAAGTATGTATTCCAGATTCTGGCCATACTTTTTCGCCTTCCAACCTCTTCTTTTTAAGGTAGAGTTTTTCATAAAGTTAAATATTCATGAGCCTCAACATCAAAACCCAACCTATAACCTAACAGGACCTACATATGTCTGGCTGCTCACAAATCTGGGAATTAAATATCCTTTCTACTATTGTATGAATTCACCCCAGCCATTGCCAAGACCTTAATAGAAATACATTAAAAACTTTCCAGCAGAAGCCACAAAGGTTGATGTTCTACTAAGTATTCATATCACATGGATGTAATTAATAAAAATATAAGCCCAATTTTTTTAAAAAAAAAAACCTGGTAAATAAAAAAACACATACTCAGTAGATAATCTCTGCTTTGCTAAGATGGTCTATTTTCCCATATATATTTTTCAATAATTTATTCATCCAAAAAATATTCAAAATACATTTTTTTGAATTTTTTTGAATAATATTTTTTATGTAGCCAAGTAGTTTATTAGGGCTTAAAATGTTAAACTGTGTTGCCAAACTTTGGAAACTGACTATTTTGAAGAGTTATGGTTGCATCAGAATTGGTAGTTGTTAAGAGAGTTATTTTGAGATTTTAAGGTAGTAATATTCCTGACATTAAGAACCGGATGCAAGAGATGTGTGATTGATTGATTTTTGAAAAGACAATTTTATTTATTAATTTTAAAAAATCAATAGGTTTTTCTCTATCACAGATCTTTAATATTCTGTAATGTTTGAGAATTATTTTATTATTTTTTCTGAGGTATATTTATTGTTTAACATCAAGTATATAATTCATATAGTTTCTCCCTTTTCTACTTCTTTCTTTCTTTCTTTCTTTCTTTCTTTCTTTCTTTTTCTTTCTTTCTTTCTTTTTTCCTGCTTGCTTGGTTGCTTGCTTGCTTGCTTTTATTATTAATGAAAAGATGAAGCTCTTCGAAGGACATTCAAGTAATCTCTTCAATCCCAATGACCCATTTTATGTATTGTTTTCTCTTTGTACTTGCTTCAGACTTGCTAAACATAGTATTTTTTTAGTCTACCATCTGCCTTCATTGCATGCCCAAAGTATGTGAGCTCCTGTTCACTGGTCATTGCCTTGGGGGAGCAATCAGCTTCTATTTGATCCAGGATTGATTTTGTTCTTCTTGAAATCTATGGTACTCTTAGTAATTGTCCCTAGATACATAATTTGAAGGTGCCTATCTTCTTTTTCTTTCTCTTCACCTCTCCTCACCAAGCTGAACATTATGATTGGAAAGACTATTTCTTTAATTCAGAGTTTCCCAACCTAAGCATGTCAGCACACACGCGCGCGCGCACGCACACGCACACACATATACACACACACACACACACACAAATCCAAAGTAGGGTCTTTAACTCCCAAAATTATCCAGTCAGCATGAGAAATTAGGAAACTGAAATCAGTGTTTTTGAGAACTGTCAAAACTGGGAAACATTGTTTTAATTGTTTGGATATTTATGGCTCTTTATGTCCTCCATAATTTTTTCTAAGCTTCTCATTGCTGACTTCCCCAATGGTACCTTTTTTTTTTTCCTTTTCAAGCATATCTAAACTGAACTCTAAGGAAACAAAATTAGCACTATTTTTTGCTATCGAATGTAAATTCACTAAAATGTTTCACTTTCCATTTTTTACTTTCACAATAAATTTGTAAATCTTTATTTTCAGCTATTCATTCTGTGCCTTTCCAAGTCACTAAATAAATCCACTCCAGATCCACTGTTTATTTCAACCGTCACATTATCTAGCATTCAAACGATGAAATATTATAGTTCTATCTAAACATTTTTGACAATAATACCGAGGTAGTTTATACAGTTATTATTTTCTTTTCAATCATATTTTAGATGTCCTTTTCCTACATGTCAGCCATGGAAGGAAATTGTGGATGCTTTTTGAGAGAAGCCCTACATAGTTAAATAAATTGTGTTGGAACCAGGGCATGGATAACTATTGCCATATCAGACTGGCTTGGGAACAGTGGTGACTGGTATACAAAAATAATTTCTGTCATCGGAAGTGTTACAGCTAATGCAGGGTGAATGAGCACCCAAAACCAGAAACTTTCAGGAAGAATAAACTTTCTCTGAACTTTCAACTGAATAATTGAATTTCTGTCTTGCCCAGGCTGAATCTCAGGATGTTTATAATTATCCTGTTCATTGCCAAACCAACAAAATGTTCAAGGCTGTTGACTATTTTTTAGGAAATAAATTGAGCTTCAAGTGACTTCTATCAGCAGTTTCCAATAGATATTGCTATGTTTATTATGTTATTACACAGCATAGTTTTAACTTATTTTATGGTTCATGAATATGTTCTAAACCACCAGGAATCCATTTGGAGTTTACAGTATAGAAATATTCTGAATGAATGAAACAGAAATTATCACACAACACCAACCATGGTGCCAAATAATAATACCATTGCACCACCTTATGAACGTGATACTTTAATACAGTGTCCCCCAGTGGCCAAGTTGGTAAGAGTGATTGTCCATGTAGGCATTGACAGGCCAAGAAAAAAAATAATATGATACTCCTCCCTCCAGTTCCTAGCTAAGGCCATCTACCAAGACAACAAAAGCAGTCTTGCATCTATATAATGCCTAAAATCTTGAGTTAAATTTGATAGTATAGTTTACAATATACTTGTTTTTAAATAAGTCTAATGGACCAGTATACTTGTAAGCTGGCCAAATCTCATTTGTATTTACTATGATGATATGATTGGTTAAACCACATTTTGCTGTGCCAGTAGAATCCCAATATAAATACACAGTAAGTTTAAATTTTTGTTTTCAATTTATCCTCTACCGCATAAGAATGATATCATTTGTAGACTTTTTTTAATGCTTTTGCTAAACACCATTCCAAAGGGAACTTGCAGACTCTTAATGTCTTCAAAAGAATATATATGCTGCGTAGGAGATATGCTGCTCCTATTGTCCCTGTTGTGAAATGACTTGCCTACATAACTGAAGCTGTGCCCAGTAGGACTGATAGATACTACAGTACAAACTGAATTTATCCTGTATCTGATAGATAGATTCATAGGCAGCTAGAACCTGGTTGTTGAATATTTGGTTTCCATTCAAGATTCCATTGTAGAGCAGATAAACCACATTCTGGAAAAAGATTTTAGGTAATTTACTTGATGCATTGTGTTTTAGGAGATGGTATTAATTCAAAATATTCTACATTTTGTATTTTGGGATCAAATCACTGCATTGAAATCTGAACCAGCCGCCAGATCCTGGCTGTATAGGATCTCTTCTATGTTTATTTCTTTAAGTGGTGCACCAAAATTGAAGCAATATTTTTGGCTATATAGTGGGAATCATAGCTTCATCCAAAAAGCTCTTAGCACACCTGCATAGCCTCAGGTGGCTATAACTGTGGTTCATAAAGCTGATTTTATTTAACCACTGTAAATTATAACAATGGAAGTGGGTGCATGCAGATTGCAAGCATGAGTTTAACGAGGGTCCTAGCTTTTTTCCTTGATGAACTGAAGTTGTCCAAAAAGGAAGTGGTGTGGTACAAGGTAATCCATACAACAGTAAATACTTTGATGTTGTATGTTTGCTGCTTTATATATGAATACATTGGCTGCTAGAATGAGCTGGAGAAGCCCTCACTGTACCTTAAGTAGAATAAAGTTTCTGTTTAGTCACTCCTAATTTTAGAAGACTTGTTGATTTGTAAAAGCACAATAAGACACCCTTTTTTATTCTTACTATAGAAAACTCAAAATAGCTGAAATAAATATCTTAAAGGCAATTTTACATACAATAGGGCTACAACCTGCTTAATTTTAGCAATTTATATTAAATATAATTTAACTTAAGTAATTTAAGTAACCACATAATTAAGTAACCACATAACAAAAATAATACTATGAAAACTGACTTCTGCTGAGTCAGATGACTGATCCAATCTAATCCAATACTTACCTGAATTTACTTACTGGCTGAAATCTACTGTATGTTAAATTGAGTAAGCCAGGGCTAGAAGCTGAAATCAGATAAAACATATGTATGCTATCCAACTCCCCCACCCCCCATGTTATGTCTTTACCACAAGGGGTCAGACCTCAGCTTACATTAAAAACTAAACTTTCCTCTTTGTGCATATTTTTTCCCAGAGTTTTAGTCATGATCTCATTAAGGTATCTTAATCTCGTATTTAAACCTCTTGCTGAAAATATTCTGACAGAATATCATCTTTGAATACAACCTTTCTGCTATCACAAATTATTATTTCACTGGAATCCAGCCACTCCAAGACTCGTTTGGCTTAATTTTTGTTTTGTTTTGTTTTGTTTTTGGTCATATCAAGGTCTAAAATGGAAGGCATATTTTTTGTCCCTTGAAGATCTAGGTAGAAAGTGTCATTTCAGCAGGTGCAGACTTGCCTGCTGCTCTGGCATAGTATACCCACATTGGGTATAGCTGCCAAAATACCTTCCTTTAGCAACAACTTAGAAAATTTAAGACCCTTATGCTGGCATGGACCTGGTCATCCCACTGAGTCTTGGCCCAGATAATTATTCATGACCTGAGGTCTGGAATTTCTGGGCTTCAATAAAAACACTCCAGTGTGAAGCAGGCAAGCTATACCGTCAACAGTACCAGTTCTATAGAGACCCTCTACTAAAAAAAAAGAATTAAAATTGCCAATGTGGCATAAAAATTATGTTGGTTACAGTTAAGGCTTGCTAAGGAGCTGGGATCCTAAGTGAGCCTTAAATCCTGGTTCTGTGACACAGATCTAAAAAGTAGCTGTGAAACATAGAAAAGTGAGAAGAAAGAACCAAATCTTTTTATTTTTCAAAGCAGAACTGTTATTGTTTCCATGTGCTTTAGTTCATCCAGGACAAAATATGCAATACAGTGTATATTTATTCAGAAGATTTCTCATTGATTTCAATAGTGGGTTAAATATGCATTGATTTCAAGGAATCACCGAATTATAGAGTTAGAAAACACCTTAGGGATGATCTAGTCCAGTGGTTCCCAAAGTGGGCGGTACAGCCCCCTGGGGGCGGTGGGATGACTTAGGGGGATGCTAAGAGGCAAGGGGGTGGCAGGAGGGCGCTGTTGTGGCCCGCCAGCGTCCCGTGCCGGTGCTCATGGATCCCGAGGACGATGAGGCGGTTGTGGCACGGTACCATCGGCCCGTGTACCTGGCACCCGAGTCAGAGAGCGAGGAGGCTGAGAGTCAACCAGGGCCTTCTGTACCTCCTGAGGAGCCCATCAGGGCCGAAGAAGAAGAGGAGGAGCCTCTTCTTCTCAATGCTCGGGCACGCAGGGCTGCTAGAAGGCAAGAGTGGCTACTCAGGAGGAGGGCTCCTCGAGAGTAGAGCTGCAGGCTAAGTGGCCACACCGTTAGACTATTTAAGCCCTGACCACGCTGAGCCGTGTTGCAGGAAACAACCATTTGATCTCCCTCTTGAACTTTGTGACTCCAGTCTGCCCATGTACTTGTTCCAGTACGGGTCTTGTTTCTTGCATTTCAAGTTCTGGGAGTTGTGCCAGATATCGTAAGAGCTGCTTCTTTATCTCTTGGACTCCGGCCAGCTGTTAAAGATTAGACATTTACCAGCAGAGTTTTGAAAAACGTATTCTGCCTTTATTTTGTGTTCAAATTATTACGTTGCTCCTAAGAAGTTATTAGGAGACATTTATGAGTAAAAGAACAGTGTTTGGCAGTTTGTGTGTGCGTATTATTGGTGGCTCATCGCTGGGGCAGAACAGGCGCTAAGAGGCCATGTGGAAGGCAGGAAAGCATGTCGGGGTGGCAGGGAAGGGAGGTAGCAGCCTACTCCCTTCCCCGCAGCCCTGCCATGCTTGGCCTTCCACGCGGCCTTCCCAGCAGTCCCCCATGCCTGCTTGCATTCCGAGGTCAGCGTCCAGCCTGGCCCGGCCAGTGGGTGGGTGGGCGGCCCTTGGTGGAAATGCAGATGCTGAGAGGGATGGCGGAAGGGCAAGCGGATGTCCCGGGGCTGCTGCACATTTCTGCAAAGGCAGAGCCCCCTCTTGCAGGGTGATCCAAAGGGGAGGGGGATGTTGCAGAAAAGGCCGCCTTCCACCTGTGCCGGCTCCGCGGCACTTGGGGCTTCGAAGCAGCCCACTGGCTTCTCACCTGGCCACCTGCCTGCTCTCTTTGCAGATCGGCCCGGCCGACCACTGGCCCCACTCTGGGAAGTCAGCCCGCAGCACCGGGTTGGGTTGGAAGCCAGTGGGCTGCTTTGGAGCCCCAAGTCCTGCGGAGCCGGCACGGGAGGCACAGGTGGAAGGCGGCCTTTTCTACAGCATCCCCCTCCCCTCTTTAGATCGCCCTGCAGGGCTCTGCCTTTGCAGAAACGGGGTGGGCGGTTTGTATGGAGGATTGGTGGGGGGGATGCGTGGCCCTCTGGGATGGAGAGTGGGACAAGAGAAGGCACAATAGGCTGCGCTGCCCCGGCCCTGCTCAACTGCACTTCTTCCAGCCCATCCACCCCACGGCACTGTGAACAAGACAATCGGCCGCGCTTCCCCGCCCGGCCAGGCCCACACCCCGCCCAGCCTTCCTCGGCGGGCGCTGCTGCACCGGCGGCTCTGCCCTGCCCAGCTCCGCCACCGCCACTTCCCGTGAACTTCCCGGGAGACGGCCAGAGCGAGGGGCAGGTGGGAGTGTGTGGGCCTGGCCGGCGCTCGGCTTACCTTCCTGGCGAGGCTCAGAGACTGCCCGGCATGCCCATCCGCCAGCTCTCCAGGCAGCGCCACTTTCTCCCTGCCCCGCCAAGGCCCCCACCAGCCTGGAGACCGCACTCTGGGACAGCACAAGACAGGGGACGCGCCGCTGCCGGGCCGGAGCGTGGTTGCCACCATTGTCGCCCCTCTCACCTTCCCGGCTTCAGCTCCGGGACCTTTGCGGGCCAGGAAGTGTTAGGGCGCGCACCTATGGAGATCCGCCAGCCTCAGGGGTCTTCCAGCCTCCAGGCTGGCGGGGGCCTTGGCGGGGCAGGGAGAAAGTGGCGCTGCCTAGAGAGCTGGTGGATGGGCGTGCCGGGCGGTCTCCGAGCCTCTCCAGGAAAGTAAGCCGAGCGCCGGCCAGAGCACTTTATTCCTTCTCCCGCCGCCGAGAAGAGAGAAAGAGAAAGAAAGAAAGAAAGAAAGAAAGGAAGGAAGGAAGGAAGGAAGGAAGGAAAGAAAGAAAGAAAGAAAGAAAGAAAAAGAAAGAAAGAAAGAAAGAAAGAAAGAAAGAAAGAAAGAAAGAAAGAAAGAAAGAAAGAAAGAAAGAAAGAAAGAAAGAAAGAAAGAAAGAAAGAAAGAAAGATTGGAAAAGGCATGGATGTTTCTCATGTGCATTCACACATTCAGGGACGCCCTCACTTTCTCTCATCCAGATATACCTGCACACATGGAACCGTTTTATAAGCCATAAACTCTATGTCAGGAATCCCCCGTCTTGGGAGTTAGCGAGTAATTTGGAATTTGGGAGCAACTCATAGCTGCTGTCACAAGATACAGTATA
>QLTV01004256.1:3412980-3430862 GCA_003457575.1 Thermophis baileyi | reverse complement strand
TATGCAAAAGTTCCGCTACCGGTTCTCCAGAACTGGTCAGAACCTGTTGCATCCCACCTCTGCTTCAGACATGATAGCAATTCCAGTGTTGGAAACACCAAAGGCTTCTTTTTAAAAGAAACTTCAGTTTGCTTGGCAGAAAAAGATTTGGGAAGAAAAATGTACAGCAAGCTCTCATTAAACTTTTAATCAGATTATAAAAACACAGCACTCAAAGCAAAAATCAGAGGTATCAGACTAAGCCATAGAGAGACATAAGGGATCTAGATAATGAAGTGTATAGTGAAAAGTGAATGTTCATTTGAATAGACAAAAGCTCACCTTTCTTAGTAAAAGACACAAGCAGTGCGCGTATATCAGCAAAACTGCCAAAAATGTAAGATTAAAAAAAGTCAGAAAGAAAAAGAAAAAGACTTATGACCACAATTGAGCTCAAAATTTTGGTTGCTAAGCAAGAGTGTTGTTAAGTGAGTTTCACCACATTTTACAAGTTGGCCACGCCCACCCGGTCACCTGACCACCAAGTCACACCCACCTGAAGGGGGTGGGGGTGGGGTGGGGGGCACTGAGGATGAGTTTGTAGCACCAAGGGGGCGGTGGACTGAAAAAGTTTGGGAACCACTGATCTAGTCCAACCTCTTTCTCAGTGTAGGATCCGTTAAACATCTCTAACAGATGATCATACAGCTTTTGCTTAAAGACCTCCAGCAAAGGAGAACTCATCATTTCACTTTCACTTCAAAGGAGAACTCATCACCATTTCACTGATTGACAAATTATACAGGCAGGACAGAACTTTCTAATATCTAGCTTGAATCTCTTCCCTTGTCGTGTAAACCTGTTTGTTTTGGTCCTGCCCTCTAGGACGAAAGAGAAAAGGTTCTTCCCTTTCTGGTTGAAGGCTCTTGATCTATTTGAACTTGCTATCATGTCTTCTTTCAGTTGTCTTTTCTGTAGATCAAACACCTAGTTTCATACCTATCATAGGGCTGGTTTCCAGACCCTTCACATTCTAAAATAATCCTCCTTTGTTACTTTTTGAACTGTGAATCCCAGAATTGGATAGAGCATTCTAGGTGGGATCTGACCAAGTCAGACAAAAGTTGAATAGTTTTGAAACACACACACACACACACACACACACACACACACACACACACAAACCCCACAAATACATGTACAGATGAAAGAGTCACAGTACTACTGCCAAGCCAAGTCTTCTTCATCCCATGCTTCTTCCTTCTGTTCTTAATAACCAAATGCAGAACTTTGCATTTTTCTGTGTTAAATTCCATTCTATGCATTTAGCCCATTCCAGATCCACTATTTATTTATTTCAATCAATGATCAGCAACTTATATAAAAACAGCATTCAGTCTTGCATCAGTTTTCTTATTTTCATTGTGACAATACAAACTTCAGCTACTGTACAGATGATAGATTTCTTATCTGCAAGAGGGAGGTTCACCTAGTAATTATTAATTCTTCTGTGTATTAGTACAGCAGGGATAACATATAACTATTCCAAATGTTCCTACAGAAATTACAGTATAATGGCGAATGGTGGACTGTTTCTATCTCTCTAGTTCTGCTTGGCTAGTGTGATTTTAGAGTTCCCACACTGCGGAAGTGCAGACAGGAGGATATTGGGACTGGCCGTAGAAATGCTTATTTATTTAAGATAAAAGTATTGGATTACTTTGCAACCCAAGTGCTGATGAACTGTGGCAACCTGCTGACCTCAACCTAATGATCCATATCTTTTTAAACTGTGAGTATTTGTTTTGCCTATTCGCCTTCCAGAGACATTAGAAACACTTATAATAATATTTATCATATTAGCTTTTGTTCTTCTGCAACTTTTCAGTTTGAAGAGTAAGTGTCAGCCAAAATTAGAGCAGTAAACCTGTTGGATTTACTGGATATTCAGCCAGTAATTCACGATCAGGCTCCTAACTCATACTACTTCAGCTTTAGGCATTCCTATCTCCAATCTGATCAAGGCATTTGCTACAACCACAGGGGCAGCAAGTATGATTCTCAAAAATGTGGTTTGCATTAGCAGTAATGTGTCCTTCTTGGTATAGACTTCCACTTGTGTGCTATATAGGTTTTGGCCCAGAATCTAAGCCTCAATGTTTTAATGCTGCATATATTGGTTTTTCACACTTACAAAAGGAGAAGTGCTCTGTGGTGGATGACAATTTTGAGGCTAATTGGGAGACATAATTATGGTGTGAATTTCAGATCCCTTTGTAATGAAAATCCACCCAAGATATCTTGTTTCCCTATATAGAATATAATAGAATAACAGAGTGGGAAGGGACCTTGGAGGTCTTCTAGTCCAACCCCCTGCTTAGGCAGGAAACCCTACACCACTTCAGACAAATGGTTATCTAACATCTTCTTAAAAACTTCCAGTGTTGGAGCATTCACAACTTCTGGAGGCAAGTTGTTCCACTGATTAATTGTTCTAACTGTAAGGAAATTTCTCCTTAGTTCTAGGTTGCTTCTCTCCTTGATTAGTTTCCACTCATTGCTTCTTGTCCTACCCTCAGGTGCTTTGGAGAATAGCTTCACTCCCTCTTCTTTGTGGCAACCCCTGAGATATTGGAACACTGCTATCATGTCTCCCCTAGTCCTTCTCTTCATATAATCCAGCCTTGGTGGATTATCTCTTTTAGCAAAACTTAAAAAAAATATTTTTGAATTTTCATAATGGCATAACAGCCTATTTTGCTTGCTGCATGAAGTACAAGCTTCCTACTGTTTAAACCCAATGGGGATTTGCAATATGACAACAATAGCATCTGCACCAAGGAGTATTGGTATTTTATGTCCTGCAATATGAATTGTACTTGGAAACAATAGTAACCAATGCAGCTCTCAAAATAGTGGTGTTACATGATCAAACCAACGGGTACCCATAAACTTACATAGTCACTGTATTCTAGACCAATTGTAGTTTCTAGGTGGTCTTCAAGGAGAACCCTTTATGATTGCAAGTCTCCCAGAGTTACCTTGAGGTGAGATGGGTGGCAATAAATTTTACAAACAAACAAATAAACCCCAAATAGATTAAATTGCAATAATAGAAAGAAAGAAAGAAAGAAAGAAAGAAAGAAAGAAAGAAAGAAAGAAAGAAAGAAAGAAAGAAAGAAAGAAAGAAAGAAAGAAAGAAAGAAAGAAAGAAAGAAAGAAGAAAGTAGGATGAACAGAACATTGGCAATAACTTTTCCTGGTGATAGAAATCCTATTGAATAGTCTGGGACCTGAGGCCTGGCACCTATCTTAAAAGGTTAGTGCGTTGGTTTGGCTTGGTGAATCAGATAACTGTGGTATTGTTTTATATTGTTCTGTTTTATTTTCTTCCATGTTTATATACTCAATTGTTCACTATTCAAGAATCTGTTAAGTGATTATTGTGTATACAGATTCACAATTAAATACATATTCAACAAATGTCTTGTTAATTACCTGCTTCTATCTTCATAATAATCTTCAGTCATTTCTAGAAATGAACTGCAAATTTGAAATTGTCCAATTTTTTCCCAATAATAGGCCCAACGTTGCTTATATTTTAGAGGTTACACATTTCTGTGTCACACACCATTTTTCTGATCACGTTTTCAAATACAACCAGTCTATTGTGCATTTCGGGCATGCATTTGTCGCAATTTCATTTCTAGTTCAGTGAATAATGGAAGAATATATGAACCGGACTCATCATCACAATCCTCATTTGTTGTGTGCCTGAGGGACAAGCTCTTTAGTAGGCCTGAGAGAGAGAGAGAGAGCAAAAGAGATCTTGCTACTGCTGCTCTTTGGTTTGTTTGTTTGTTTGTTTGTTTGTTTGTTTGTTTGTTTGTTTCTCAGAGGCCAATGTGACTGCATTTTTTCTGTCAAGATATAAGCTTTGTCTCCTGCAAACCCAGGAGAGATTATAAATAATTAGAATATGCTGCTGAAACATGAAAATGATAACTTTCCTTCCTTATTTATTTGTCCCTCTTGTGCTATTAACCTGAAGAGCTAACTCTCTTCTTGGCATCTTCCCAGGAAGAGATTGTGCCATGCTTATTGCCCAGACTTCAGAAAGCAGTTTCTTGGTTGATTAAGAAAGTTTAGCCCCACTTGGGAATTGGATTTCCACCTGCTCAAGCAGTTTGCTCTCTGCTGAGATATCATCTTCCCTTATTTAGCAGGGTTTTTTTTTTAAAAAGGAAAGCAAACATATATCTATTAAGTGTTTGTTTTCAAGGCTGATCATTTTGACTTTATCAATATTTTACGTGATAAACAGGTCACTAAAACCATTTTTAGAAACAGCTTGTTGTAATGGTGCTGGCAAGGGATACAGATTTTATCTTGGATGAGAAGTGAAATATTTTCATAGAAAAAAAACCCAAGGAAGTCCAGTTGCCTTTTGAAAAAGCACCTTTGGGACAACCATGACCTGGATGATTGAGAATCTCCATAGATATTCCCAGTGGGAAAATCTTTTCATTCTGATATTTGGGCATTAGGTGTTCTAGGAGCATAAGAGCTTGTGTTATTTTCCTGATAATTTGTACCCCTAATTTGTTTTCTTCTCAGACCACAACTGTGTGAAGAAAGAAATCCTATCTTAGCATTTATAGAATAGTCATGGTCTCAACATCTAGCATCTTGAAAGCAAGGTTTGGGAAGGTTCTTATTTGAAATAGCAATAGCACGTAGACTTATGTACCGCTTCACAGTGCTTTACAGCCCTCTCTAAGTGGTTTACAGAGTCAGCATATTGCCCCCAACAATCTGGGTCCACATTTTACCGACCTCGGAAGGATGGAAGGCTGAGTCAACCTTGAGTCGGTGAGAATTATACTGCTGGCAGTCAGTTAGCAATCAGCAGAGTTAGCCTGCAATACTGCATTTTAACCACCGCACCACCACAGAAATCCTAAATGGTTAACATGAATGTATGGCAGAGTGATCAGGGTAATTAGATTGAGCAAGAAAAATGTTCAACATTACTCTAAGCCATGGAAGCTCACAAATGACTTTAGATCAATCACTATCTTTCCCTACATGGTGGAGAGAATTTAGAGGAAGGATTTTTATGTACTCCTTTTTGAGCTCAAAGAAAGGTTGGATATAAAGCATCAACTAAATAAAAGTGCTATTGCGAATCAGTGTAAACAGTACTGATCTATGTAGACCCATGGTTGGTTATAGTATAAATCAGCTACTTGTGTTAGTTTGATGGGCCCTGGAACCTCCACCATTTTACTTTTCTTTAGAATAATGCTCAACATCAAGACATTAATTTTAATGACGTATTCTTAAGGTAGGACATATTGGATGCTACTTCGATTTTAGTTGATGAGGAAGGAAAAAACTGGCCTGGCGGGTTTGGGCTTCTCCTCTTACTTTTCTTAACATATGGATGAAATTACTGGCAGAGGTCTTCCATTGGTTTAAGGTGAGGTATACTGAGACAGAGGGGTGTGATGGCTCAGCGGTTAAAGATGCTGAGTTCATCAGCTGGAAAATTGACAGCCTGGGTTCGAGACCTAAATGCTACACGATGGGGTGAGCTCCCATTATTTGCCTTAGCTCCTGCCCATCTAGCAGTTCAAAAGCAGAGAATATCTAGCTGAATATAGTCACCCTGAGCCCAGTCAGATGTTAATGAACTCTTAGACCTGATGCTTGGAGGCTGTTGGATCAGGGTATAAAAATATGGGCTATAATTGAACCTTCACAAACTAGAGTTGTTGCTTGTTCATTGCAATTCTTTATCTGCTTGGCCTCCCAAGAGGGAAGTGATATCCTGAAAGAGCAATTCCACAACTTGGGTGTCCTCCTGGATTCACAGTTACAGGTAGGCAGGCAGACACTATGGCTGGGAAACTGTGGTTGGTGTGACAGTTATGACTTCTCTGAAACAGGACTTTGATGATTCATGCTTTTATTTTTATACAAGTGACTACTACAATATACTCTCTATAAGGCTTCCTTTCAAGACCACTCAAACATTGCCATTGGTTAAAAATGCAATGGCTTGCTCATAAGTTGGCACTATGCACCATTAATTAATCATTCATTAATTCATTTGTTCATTCCTTCATTCATTTTTTTAAATTTATATAGCCACCCATCTCATAGGTATGACCTGGATAGCTTACAAACAATGAAAGCAAATATAAAAACAAAAACAATACAATACAACACAACAATTGAAAAAGAAAAATCAATATAAAAGTGTGTATAAACCATAGTAAAATATATAAAACTTACAAGCTGTAATTCCATTATCCAAACAATCAGTACAGCCATTGCACCAGTCAGACCACACTCCCATGCCCCCATGTCTATTGGCAAATCAAATCAAACCCCAGGGCCTTGTAAAAGGCCAGTAGGGTCAGGGCAATCTGATCTCTGGGGGACGATATTCCACAGGGCAGGTGCCATGGCAGAAAAGGGTCTTTTCCTGGGTTTTGCCAAACAACTTCTGATGTCTGATCTTTGATCAGACCTTCAACACTAAGTACTAATAAAATGAAGTTTTTCTCACTGGGCAAATCTTAAGAGCCAAGTTCATTTCTGAAGGAGATGGCTATAGCAGCTCCTCTACTTTGAGGATTTTCAGAGGGTCAAAGCTAACAAATCCAGTAAGAAAAACATCTCAATGTTTTGAAAAGATCACCTCCCCTGCCAGCAAGGCAACATGAAAGATGTTTATGTTGTATAGAAGGATCCCAACATCTCATTTTATGTACAGAACCCCCCTCCCCCGAAAAGTAGGCATTTTTAAAAAACAGGAGTAGGCATTTTTTTTCTGCCAAGAATATTTTCACAAGAATGATCTGTTGAGAACTGCACCATATATCAGCAGTGGCTGGAGTGAAGCAAACAGGGCCTTGACTAATAAGGGTGGGGCCAAAAGAAGCAAAGATAATTGCTAAACATTTTTAAATGAATAAAATTATAATTCAGTAACATTCTAAAAACATGTTTATTTTTTTTAAAACTTGTAATCCGCTCAACAACCTTACTCCCTTGTCTCTGGAAAAGCAGGGGAGAGGGGAAGTGCTTTCATACTTGCATGATTCTGTTACTATAATCTTACAATACAGATAGTATTCGTACTCATGGTTTTGGTTTCCTGTCTGGTGTACCTTGAAGGTCTGACATTAGGTAACCCAATATTATAATAGTGTTTTGTAAAGATATTCCTTTGCGTTTAGTCTTGTATTTGTTAAAGTCTTTCTCAACATGAGTTTGATTTCTAGTTCTACATCAGGGGTGTCAAACTGGTGGCCCGCGGGCCGGATGCGTCACATGCAGGCCACGCCCACCCCAGCTCCATGAATGGGGAAAATGTCACGAAACATCACGTGACAGCAATGTGACGCTGCGAGTTTGACACCTGTATTCTACATGAACAATCCATGTTCTTTTCTTGGCAACAATATGATTTACTATTGTCTTTGTTTCTTGGTTTGCTTACTATCTGATTCTTGGAGTTGCAAATGCACTTCCACACGTCTAATAATTAGGTCCAAGCATAATTATCTTTTGGGGATCAGTTGTGGTCATCTAGAAACTGCCACCTCCTTAATCAAAGGGAAGGGGAAGATATTTCTTTGAGGAAAGGTAGAAAATGCATTCTTAAATGAGTATCACTGGCATTAAATAGATGGTAACAACAATTGCTGTGCAGAAAGACAATAGGAAAGCACAGCAAATTATTTATTTTAAATGGCAATTTAAACACTATTATGAATTCCAAAGCTTCAGCAAAGGAGGAACTTGATTTCTTAACAGTTCAAACATCATTTGTAGATTATGCAAATTCTCTAATATGGTATAGACTGGAATTAGAATTGAGGTGAAAAAAATAAAATTATTTATTTGGAAAAACATCAGAGATTATTTGGTACTAGAAAGTTAACATTAAGAGAAAGAATGCTATATTGCCTTCATAATGTTTGATTTTGTGAGTGGTGAGTGGCTTTTGTTTTTATCATGGAAGAAATTCAAGAATGGTATCATCCACCAATATCTGGAATTAAAATCTACCACTTTATCTGCTGTGTATGTAAATCCATTCCTGCAAATTGCCTGTCTTTCAAGACAACTCCATGGATAATCAGAATCTTTAGAGAAGAGAAAAAAAGTTTCTTCTGCTGTCTTTTCACATTATAGATAGTCTTCAACTTATGACCAACAATTCAGACCAGAACTTAATTAAATGATGTGGTCATTAAGTGAATTGCACCTGTTTTATTACCTTTTTTGCTGTAGTCATTAAGTTAATTCAGCTCACCCATTGATTTTGCTTGTCAGAAGAAAAATGGGAAGGTCTCAAATGGTGATCATGTGACCTTGGGATGCTTCAACCATAGTAAATACATGCTGCAGGAATATTGCAATGGTTGTAAGTCACTTTTTTCAGCGCTGGCCTAATTTTGAATGGTCATTAAATGAATGGTTGCAAGTCAAGCACTACCTATACATTTGTGCTCCTTACCAACGCATTTTCATTTAGAGTTTTACACCCCCTTGGTTCATTGAGAATAGGACTTTCATGTGTCTATGGAGATTCTCAGTCATCCAGCACATGATTGTCCCAAAGGTGCTTTTTCAAGAGGCAACTGAAAGTCCAGTTGCCTCTTGAAAAAGCACCTTTGGGATGACTTTCATGTGCTTTACTGTGGTTATGTATCACACAAATGTGTTTCTGGTGCTTGATATATGGCATGAGCATAGCACCAGTCAGGCTTCATAATAATGATGCATTACAGAAATATGCATTCAAGATGGAAAATATAGTTATGGAGCAAGTGGAAAAATGAAATAGTGAAAAGAAACAGGTACCAAGCAAAATTTGAGTAAATTCTCAAATTTACACCTCCTGGTTCTCTCTGATCTTAATCAAATTTGCTAATGAGGACTCTGATGTTCAAGCTTGGGTAAAAGGTTTACTTTCAGTTTAGCATCTACCAACAGCCTGAGCCTTATCCCCATTATCAGCAATAAATGTTTTTAATTTGTTGTACTAAGAGCAATGTTCTAATTTGATATCAAGTTTCAGTTCTCTACTAATGTTCACTAATACTTCTTTGTTCCTACAAGAAGCATAATCACTGAAAGGACCTGTTCAGTTTATGTCATACAGAGAACAGGCCCATTGCAGAAAATCTCAGGAATCAGGCACATGTATGCAGAAAATTACATCTTAAAGTATACAGATTCCTCAGTATGCTGGGACTGAAACTCCCAGGACCTTTCTTTGGGCCATACTAAAGTATGTCTGGTTGAAGACTGATTTATTGGTTAATTGTCATATGAGAGAATAAAGAAAAAAACTTGTAATAAACCAAAACCAAATCAAACCATTTAAACCCTTTTTTTAAAAAATTGGTATTAGTGTAGCTATCTAGACCAGTCTTTTTCCACCAGGTGGAACTTATAACCTGCCAGGTGTGACTGAGCTGGAGTAGTCCTCAGCTTCAGTTAGGCACAGGAAATGGTGAAAGATGATGGAAGTTGTAATTTAACAACAGCTGGATGGTTATACATTCCCATTCTGTTCTAAATGACACCTGTATTGAAGTATTGTCAAAATACAAGATCACGGTAATTTAATTATTATAAATTAGCTAAACGTTTGTAAACGTATTTCTTAAATAGATTATATTTTTAACTTGTTTTAAGTAGATTGGATTCTTAGAAACAAAAGGGGTACAAATAAATGAATAAATGTTAATGCTGTGTCCTGTTCTCTGCATTAAACTTGTATTTGTGTTGACTAGAACTGCATCAAAGTGGGAGATGCATGAGCACCATCAGTTAAACCAATACACATATATATATCAAAGAGATTTTTTTTAAGCAAGTACACCTGCAGAAATTAAAATAACCGTTTATATAAGGAAAGGAGACACCCTCAACATTGGGAGATGATTTCAGCTATTTCCAGACTTTTTCCCAAGATAAGTGTAGGTATTGTCATCCCAGTATTACTTTTTCTTTTAATAGATATCCTTCAAAACACCTGGTCTGAGTTTTGCAAAGGAAAACTAGACCTTAGGGGTAATAAAAAGAAGAAAGAAAGAAAGAAAGAAAGAAAGAAAGAAAGAAAGAAAGAAAGAAAGAAAGAAAGAAAGAAAGTAGTATTTATTCCTGTCAAAATCATGTAACAGATAAGCTTATCATTTCTGTTTCTTTGACAGAGGCCATATTATCAAAATGAAAATAATGTATCTTTCTTCCTCATATCTATACAACTTAAACCAAGTAATACGATCTTCAATCAATGGTTGTATTTTACTCTTTCTCTAACTAGCTTGTGTATAACTTATCCTATTTCCCCACTATTTCTCATGACCTCCGAGCCAGGCAAATATCCTGATTAATTAACATAGTAAGTCAGTTTCCTGGTTCATATGCAATGAGAAACTAGTTCAAAACAGAAGTATTAAAGAATTAAGTACAAAGAGAGAAATGGACCAAAAGTGTGTCATACAGGCAAAAATCCTGTTCATGAGTCTGCTTCAAGTAGTTATTAATATTATTTAGGCAACCCATATTTGCAGGAGAGAAACAAATGCATTTATTTGTTTATTTATTTGTCAGACTTGTGAGTGCAGTTTGCTAAAATGCTCTTACGGTATTCTCAAACACCCCAGGAACCCCCCCAAATGCATTTTTTTCCCTTTACTAACCATGCAACACATGGCAAAGTATGATCCAGAAGCATATGTATTATTGTTTGGAAAGATCATATTTCAAATACTGTATATGGATACAATCTACACAGGCAGATTTTATGACCATAAAATCCTATTGAGGAAAATGTCTTGGAATGGGCTAAAACTTCATCTAGGCCAGTGGTTCTCAACCTGTAGGTTGCGACCCCTTTGGGGGTCAAGCGACCCTTTCACAGGGGTCGCCTAAGACCATCGGAAAACACATATTTCCGATGGTCTTAGGAACCGAGACACCACTCCTCTATCCACGGAAAAGACCCCACTGCAGTCGTGCCTTTCCCAAATAAACCCGGATCCTCCCTCCATCGCTCGCCAGGCCGCCGCGATGTCAGCAATTGCAGCGGCTCAGCCATGAGCTTAATATGGGCCAAGTGGCAGGTGGGCGAGGCCGATCCGCCTCCCCCTCCCCCCCACGCTGGTTCTGGAAGCAGGAGCTTTCGCCCTGCTCACGGTTACGTTGCGCCACGCCGGGCCTCCGGAGCTCCAGGAAAGAGGAAGCGGCGTCTACCCGAGCAGGAAGAAAGCAGCTCAACGGGATGTTGGCCTGAGAGTCCGAGGGAGCTCCTGATGGGGACTGAAAGGCTGCACTGCCCAGCCTCTCTGGGGCTTCTCCCCCGGCTCTTTGTTAAGCTCCGTCTGTTACCCAGCAGCTCCTGGCAGAGTCAACTCGGGCAACCTCTGAGACAGCTCCCCACACAGTCGACTCCGTGTGCACCGCTGCTAAAAGTTTGCTGCTCGTGGGCGGGCGGCGAAGGCGAGGCAGTGCAACAACTTTCCTCGGATTCTTGTTGCTGCAGCTGGGTGGCTCCGTCCTGGGGAACCTGCCTGACGCAGCGTGGTATCACCGACCCGTCTTTTTTAAACTTCGAGAGGATCAGATTTGTGGGAACGCGCACGCGTGGGGAGGGGGTGGGGGTCACGGCGGCGGGGTGGGGTCACGGCATTAGGAAGGTTGAGAACCACTGATCTAGGCAAAACTGGCCTAGATGAAACTAATGATCAGGGCAAA
Source organism: Thermophis baileyi (assembly GCA_003457575.1). Classification (NCBI taxonomy): domain Eukaryota; kingdom Metazoa; phylum Chordata; class Lepidosauria; order Squamata; family Dipsadidae; genus Thermophis; species Thermophis baileyi. The sequence goes on along the minus strand of QLTV01004256.1, from coordinate 3,419,096 downwards.
AACATAATCTACAGACAATTCAAGAACCAGCCAAACCAGATAATCAGAGTTCCAATCTAGAAAATACAAGAACATGTCAAAATATGTCCTAAGTATAAAGTTCCAAGAAATCAGAGCAAGGTCCAAGACAAGGTTCAAGGTAGCAGCCTACAGAGGGATAGAAAACACAGATATTGTTTCCAGTAGTGAGTTACTCCCAAATACAAAAAATTTATATGAGAGGTTTCAAATCTCTCCCCATAACATCACTGGCATGTAGATTACTCAGAACACTGGGCTTCTCAGAAGCTACAATAACTCCTAGTAGGCTTAGAGGTAATTCCAAGGAAATTGGACAGTATTTACAGGGTCCACCTCTTTCATGCTTGCTATTCTGAGTCCAGGATCTCTGAATTCCTTGACTTCAAGTCTTCTCTGGCTCATTTCATCTTTGAAGAATGAGACCTCCAGAGTAAGCAAAACATTCTTCTTCTGTGTTTTGTGAAGGGGAAGTAAAGATGATGGCTGCTTAAAGATGGAACTGGCCTATACATTCTGCACTATTATTCAAACTATCCTTCAGTCAATCTGTCAATCTAGAATTATTATGCTTCCGTTTCATTATACAGTTCTTATTTTTTATACAGTTCTAATATTTTTCCTGAATGTGGAGAATGGAAGTAATTTGTTTTTTACTTTTTAAAAGAAAACTTGCTTTTTCAATAACAAAGAGCAGTACTAATATTTTTATTTAGATGCATGTAAAATAAACCTGGAGTGTCACAAACCACAAATAAGATAAAATATTGGAATTCTGGCAGAGGAGACAAGACTATAGGTGGGCATTGTGAATACTCTTAAAAATACTCTTAGGAAAGTAAATAAATTTTCACATGTAGAAAATTAGCAGCGGAATGTTTGATCTGTGTAATAAAACAGAAAGATAGATGCACCTGGGAAATAATTACCAGTGATCTGAAATTCATGTGATACATTTACTATGCTACCCTATAACAGAAACTATTTTTAGGTGGCACACAAATCAGGAACAAAGCAGCACCCAGTACAATATATAGCGGGGAAAACAAAGTGATCTGGGGGAAAAATATGACAAAAAATTGTCTAGTAGCACAGAGAAAACTAATTAGGAAACTAATTATTAAAAAGTTTGAGATTTTAAAAACAGAATGTTTGCCTGGTTGTTTGTCTTGTGTGTAGCATAAGCCAACCCATCTTGCATTGTTTCTTTGACCACTGCACTTCTCGATAGTCAGCAGAAGTTATTCATCCTTGAGCAACATAAATTCTAAAGGAACCAAATTAGCTCCTACAGGTATTTGCAATTGAGCCCAACTGAAGACACTGCTAGTCACCTAAGCAGCTTGGATACCTGATGAAGTACCTCCCCAAAAATCACCATGATTAATTAATTGATGGTGTGCAATCAAGTTTATATCAACTCTTAGAAACCACTTAGATAGATATTCTCCCTGATGATCTGTCTCTAATCTGGTCCTCCAGCTCTTCCAACAGTGATCCTATCACCAATGTAACTGAGTCTATCCACTTTGCTGCTGGTCATCCTCTTCTTCATCCTCTTCTTCTTCTCTTTCCTTCCATCCTTCCCAACATTGGTGCCTTCTCCAGAGAGCTAGGTCTTCTGTAGCATGTAAAAAAGTTGATCTTGAAGAGATAATCCATTGTGTGGATTGGCAGTGACAAAGCAAGAAGAAAGACTCGAGCCCAAAACAATATGAAGGGAAGGAGGAAATGGCTCAGTCACCCACCCACCCAGTTTTATAGGGGGTGGAAAAGTAAAGCACACTCATAAGTGCAAGATTCTGTTACTGAAGCCAATATAATAAAGTGGTTTTAAGCTTGGTTGGAGTTACTTTCATAGCCTTGTATACAGCAGAGCTGACATCGATCTTATTGCTGCTTCTTGTCCATTGTAATCTTTTTCAATTAAAAAAAACTTCTTTGTACCATATTTAGTTTGTGCACGAACAGTTTAATAATGAAGTAAAGGCAAAAACATAATGAAGTAAAGACAAAAGCATACACTTGTTGGATGAAATATAAATCTAGTGACCTCGTCTGTTGTTGTCCTTCAATTCAAAAAGCATCTCTGAAGAATGTCCCAAAGGAGCTTTTTCCAAAAGGCAACTGGACTTTCTTGGTTTTTTTCCCATTGAAAATGTTTGGCTCCTCATCCAAGAAGCTTCTTCAGTTCTGAGACAACCTTTGGGACAATCATGACCTGGATGATAGAAAGTCTCCATAGATATCTCTGAAGAAGAATGCATGGTCAGGCACACATTTTCTTTCCTTTTATACATCTCTTTCAGAGTCTTACAACTATTTATATAAGGCTTTGAATATATTGTATATATTTTTGACATTTTGAATATATTTTTCAATATATAAGATTTGATATATACAGATATATATTTCAAAGCCTTATTATCTATTTATTATTTTATATCTGTAGCCTGATAGCTACTGTATATACCACTATTTTTCCTCCCCTTCTTTTTTTCCTTTTACAGAAGCTAAAATAAAGCATGGCATTCCTGATATTTTGATCCATTCTTTCCATCTTTTTTATTCAGTAAGATATTAGTTTCCTTGTAATAATGTGTGCTTAAATAGGCTCCTCAGCCAGTTCCTTCTGAAATGTTGTATTTGTCACATCTTTGGAATGGAGAGGTTCTTCCTCCCTATGTGCCCATGATTTTATTTGTGTCCCCATCTTTCTGCACACGTATTTCCCCTTTTCCTTTATGAAATCCACTTACAAGTGATATCAACTTGTCTACATATGTCACTTGCTGCCTGCAGAGCCATTTATCAAGTTGTGTCTGAGTGCAAACTTCCACATTTCCTTGCTCCAAGTTTCTCCTAACAAGTGGAAGATGTATGCATGAGTGAGATTGAGAGAGGAAAGAATTAGAAAGGGAGACAAGGATAGCCTTAACCTTTCCTGTTCATGGAAAATACAATGGAACATTACAGAGAATGCATCTCAAAAGATACAACTATAAATGGAGACTGATGGTTCCTTCTCTCCTCCTACTCCTCTGTCTCCATAGATATTTAGGGGGTATGGTACAGTGGTGGGTTGCTACCAGTTCACCCCAGTTTGGGCGAACCGGTAGCGGCGGCGGCGGGAGGCTCCACCCACCCGCCCGGACGTCATCACGGACTATCTGCACCAGTGGTGGGATTCAAAAATTTTTACTACTGGTTCTGTGGGCGTGGCTTGGTGGGCATGGCAAGGGAAGGATACTGTAAAATCTCCATTCCCTCCCCACTCCAGGGGAAGATTACTGCAAAATCCCCATTTCCTCCTGATCAGCTGGGACTCGGGAGGCAGAGAATAGATGGGGGTGGGGCCAGTCAGAGGTGGTATTTACCGGTTCTCCAAACTACTCAAAATTTCCGCTATCGGTTCTCCAGAACTGGTCAGAACCTGCTGAAACTCACCTCTGATCTGCGCATGCGCAGAAGCGCGCGCACATCTCCGAACTGGTAGCAAAGGTAAGTGAAACCCACAACTGGTATGGTAGCCAATACTGGACATGTTGTATTAAGAATACCTGAGCCATTTTTGTGAAGCAGAAGTATCCAGCTCCCTTCATAACAGCATTCCCACTTCAGATCATAAACATGGTGCTCAAGAACCCTGAAGCAAAAATTACTATAAAATTTGAAAACAACATTTATCAAGTCCTATTGAATAAAATAATTATCACTTTGTGCAAAAGAGCTTCATTTGCATCTGTGAATATTTAACTATTATCAATAGGACTTTAATCTTGGAATAAAAATAGGTGCATTACATAACCATAATTTACGACATTTGAGATCTATTATTTCTGTCTCCCCACTTTCCCTTTTGACTTGAAGTTTTATTATTCATCTTGAAGTTTGGAATTCTTTCTGTGGAATAGCTTCCCCAAGGTTGCTCATTGAGAGTGTGTCTGTGTGTCTATTTTTGCTAGTGTCAATCCTAGCTACCATCTCTAGTAAATACCATCAGCTCCTACTGGTTGCCCCAAAGATCTGATTTGAAAACTGGTCTTCCAAATTTTGATCTCAAAGACCAGGAGTGCAGTTCCATTCTGATTCAAAGGGGGCCCTTTCTTTTATAAAAGTATGTTATGTCCCAACAGTGATTACTAAATCTAACCCCCCCTGTACATCACCATTTAGATCCCTTAGCTCTGTATGGAAGAGGCAACAGTGCGCAAAAAAAAAAAAAAGCCTTGTTCGAGTTTTTGGCTTCCAATCTACTATCTAGAAGGATATATTTGGTTTCCAACTCCCAACTACAGTATACTTGCTAATGTCCTTAGTATCAACATATATTATGATTAGTAATACAGTGCCAGCTGTATTTCCCAGAATATCTAGACAATACATGATATCCACAAACCTTAACTTGGGAAGCAAGTCATTACTTAATCTGTGTGTCTATCCCAGATTCTTCTTTTAGAGTTTAATAATCAAATTGTTCACTACTAGAAGCTTTCAACCTCTTTCCTGGGGACAGAATCTCGGGACACATAGGAATTTCATTTCAATCCATAAGAAATGGTTCTTTTCCTTTTTTTTTTTCCCTTCCAATCCAAATGAGTGTTGGAAAGGAATTGTGTTAATGGGGTTCTGATGGTTCATCCATCTGTCTGTACTTCAGCAGGATAACTCTCCTAAAACTCAACACAGCAGATCTAAATGTGGTGTGTGTGTGTGTGTGTGTGTGTGTGTGTGTGTGTGTGTGTGTGTGTGTCAGGGTGAATGAGGGAGAAGCCAGCAAAAGAAATATCTTTAAGAATAAGCTGGATCAGACCAGAGAGGGCAGAGAAAAATATCCTCAATATTTTCTTAATGCAACCCTTTTTGAGAAAGTTGTGCATTGGCTTGAAATGGGATCCACTGTTCCATTGGAAGCCCTTCAGATCATGTGATCCAGAGCAGAGCTTGCGTTATCTGTCTGGACAGACATATACACCCTCATGGAACACAAGAGGAGAGAAGGGACTTTGCTTGTCAGAACGTTGCAGAAAGTGATCACATCACCCCTGAGTCACAGCAACCGTCATGAGTCAGTTGCCAAGCTTCTATTTATCATGTGACACGGGAATGCTACAACAGTTTGAAAAACGGTCATAAGTCCCATTTTTAAATGCCGTTGTAACCTTGAATGGTCACTAAATGAATGGTTGTAAGTTGAAGATTAGCTGTACACTAAGAAAATGCAGGTGCCTACTGGTCATGGGCGGGGGGGGGAATTCCAGAAGCCTCCTGTGTTTTCTATTCCTCTTTTCCTACTTCCTTGAAATGTATTTGTCTCTTGTATTTCTATGCCTCCATACAAGCCAAAGTTCTCGTAAGCCATTCCTTTTCCGTTCCTCAGTTTCCATAACAGCAGGTAGGTTTTCACCGAAGGACAGAATACTGATAACCTCTATTCCACAAATTCTCTGCCTTTTTCAGCCACTTCTATTCAGCTCCCTTTCCATTTATTTCTTGAGATCTAGAATCTCATTTCAGGCATATAGTTATGGGATCACTGAAAGGAAATATTCTGGAGACTCTTCCATTCACAGGACAAACCCATCTCTTCCCTTCTGTTTTCTGGCTATGTCTGCTTCTCTGGAAGATGAATGACTTCCAAATAAGGGGAAGTATGTATGCATTGTGGGCCCACTTGACTTACTGCTAAACGTATTGCTATCTATTTATCTTATTGTTAGATAGGCGCGGGAATAACAGCCAAGACGAAAAGACCCGTTCAGCACTTTAATAGCGGTTAGCACTAACTACAGCAGACTGGCGGCTGGCGGCAGGGAAGCCGCCTTTATGGAGCTCCCCGCAGCCAGCTTGGCCAGTGACAACGCTTCAAACTCCCCGCCACTGATTTAACCCAATCAGCGGCGGGTATGCAAATACCTGCTTGTTAAGTCGGAACACAACACCCCTCCCCTCTTAGTTCAGCAATTGTCCAATCCGGGATTAGTGTGGGTGACGTAGTCGCGCAAGTAGGCGGGCCGCCGTAAGGTCCTACTGGGCCTGCGTGATTCAGTCTCTCTGGCGTCTTCGCTCGGTGTGGACATGGCTTGGGTTGCTCCGTC
>QLTV01004256.1:3376035-3409652 GCA_003457575.1 Thermophis baileyi | reverse complement strand
GATATTTGTGGGCGCCACCAGGGTCTCGGCTAGTTTGTATGTTTTGGGTCCGCAGTATGTGAGGAAAAGTGCTCTCTTCCTGTTGTCCGGCAAGTCTTGAAAATTGTTCGCTTCCAAAAACATGCGAAATCTGGACATATATGTGCGCCATTCTTCTGTTTGTGGGTTGAAGAATGCTGGTGCTGGAGAGTGCTGTTGTGCCATCCTGTTGTTTGGCCGGTGCAGGTCGGAACTTGCTAAGATGGCCGATGGATGCCACGAGGTGCCTTTGTTCAGTCGTCTTCTCCCACTGCCTTCGTCGCCAGTGTTAGATAGGCGCGGGAATAACAGCCAATACGAAAAGACCCGTTCAGCACTTTAATAGCGGTTAGCACTAACTACAGCAGACTGGCGGCTGGCGGCAGGGAAGCCGCCTTTATGGAGCTCCCCGCAGCCAGCTTGGCCAGTGACAACGCTTCAAACTCCCCGCCACTGATTTAACCCAATCAGCGGCGGGTATGCAAATACCTGCTTGTTAAGTCGGAACACAACACTTATCTTTCCCTCTGACCCTTTGTAATCCAGGCTTCCTTCTTATTCTTGAAGCCCTGGGCTGCTAGACAATCCAGAAGAATTTTGTTTTTCTCTCCACCTGCAAACTCCCTGGAATTGGCTGGCTACTCACAGATCAACTGTCCCTTCCATCTGACCTTCATGATTCCTTTGAAACAGCAGAACTTCTCAAATCAGCTGCTACAGAAACTAAAACAGATAAGAAGCTGAAACTCTTAAATAAAGACACAATCCCCCTCCCCTTACAAGTAGGGAAGTCCAGTTACCTGAACTCTGTCTGCCTCAAATAAAACAATCTGTTATTTGCTTGTTCTTCACCCATCAATTTATGCAGAAAATTAAAACACTATTTTTTTTTCTGGAAAAAGCATTCAAATATCACTTCTTCTGACACAATTGTGGCAAAAATTTCTGAAATTTCTATTCCAACATCTTTATCGTATTACAGAGAACATCTTAGAATTGCTCTCTGATCCCAAATGCAATAGCTGTTTCTTTTTCTTCTCCCCTCTCCCTCTCTTGCCCCATTCAAAGGTTTTGGGACAGGCATCACCCCCAAATACACATTACAAACTCTGTTGCTCATTCTGTATTCTGTGTGTGTGTATGTATTCCAGTTCAACTTGTGAAAGCTAGTCATTCAACACTTGCAAAAGAGAAATTTTAATGAGGACTGATTCACCTGCACAGGCATCACTTATCTCATCTCTTTATTACTCAACATTTAATGACTCATAGCTGAATGTGTGAACAGACTCCATTAAACGTGTTGCATTTGAGATGATGTGAGTGTAACCTTTCTGTCTTGTCCCTGGCAGCAAAAGAGAACAAATCTTAGTGACTTTGTGTGATCATAAGGCAAATGTTTCCCACTCACAAGCCTAAATTGTTTCAAAATTATGTTTTCATTTAAAGGAGGGAAATGATAAACTTAGACTGTGCCCAGATGTGACCTTCATTCAATTCATAGCATTGCATTTCTGATTGGGGAATGGAGGAATGATACAGTTTTCGGATCTGCAAGATTTGCTAAGTGCAGGGAATCCTGATGCATCCCATCTATAGAGGTGGGAAAATCATGACCAGATGTTCTTAGAAGTCCACATGTTTGCTTTATTCACCTCTCTGTCATTCCCCTCCTATTCCTTCCCCACAGTAACCGAGATCATACAAACAGGTGCTCAATAATCTGTGCATGCATAGAGATTTCCGGCTTGCTGTTATGCACATGCCATGCCATGCCATGCACAATGCACATTTAAGAAGGATGCAGGGAAGCAGTTTTAGATCCCTGTGGAAATTCTAGGCAGATCACATTCAATAAATAGTACATCTGTTCAACATGTTGGGTTTTTGGTGTTCTCTGAGTTTGGTTGTTTTCCTGTAGACATTTCATTACCAAGCTAGGTAACATCATTCATTTAAGGCATATTAGCCATGCATGATATGGGCCTGGTAGTGAAATGTTTGTGGGAAAACAACCAAGCTTAGAGATCACTAAGAATCCAACACTTCAAACCTGAATTGGATATATTCTTTACTATTTAATTAGCGTATAGCATATTTAATATGTACCGTATGTGCAAATTAGTTGAGTCATAACCAGCTGAGATGGTACCCCAAGCTGCTTTTTTAATGTGCATTGTTAATATTTCATCAAGATAATTTCATGTGACATTGTAATGTCATCGTTGTCCTTTATATATCCTATTTTTCTTACTTTCAGCCATTTTCCTTCCAATATAATTAATCCATTTATTTAGAAGGATCAGAATGCTTTGAATATGAATTGTTTCCTTTTTATTTATTTTATTAACTTATATCCTACCTTTATTTTGCAGAACTCAAGATGATGCATACAGTATTCCTTTATCTTATTTTCCCCATAATAACAACCCTGTTAGTAGGTTGGACTGAGCAACGGTGCCTGGCCCCAAGTCACTCATCTGCTTCTGTAACTAAGGAAAAGCTAGAGCTTCTGGCTTCCACTCTCTGGTCCAGCACCTTGATCGGTGCACCAACATGGCTCTCCAATTAGCATAATTCTTCAAGCTGGTACTCGGAGAGCATCAAGGATTCCCACTTTTCCTAAATGCAGATAGTCCTCAACTAACAACCACAATTGAGCCCAAAATTTCTGTTGCTAAGCAAGGCAGTTGTTAAGTGAGTTTTCCCCCATTTTATGACCTTTTTGCCACTGTTGTTAAATGAACCACTGCAGTTGTTAAGTGAACCATGAGGTTGTTAAGTGAATCCAGCTGTTAAGGCTCCGAGTAACGAACTCAAGCAAATCAGAACCCTGAGACTTGGCTCCTTCTCAAAGGTCTTCTTTAATGAGTACATCATATCGGCACAGCTTCAATGGAAAACCAAATCTAAAGCTTTCCCCTGGTTTCAGTATAATTAAACTGGGAAATAACCCCATCCCCAAGTGTAACAGGTCACGTTGGCCAATTGAGTTAATTGGCAGGCTGATCAGGCACTCCTTTCTCAACCTTATCTGTTGCCAGTGGAGATAACCTCGGTTCTCATGAGAAAACTCTTTGTTGTGTCTAGTAATGCATTCCAACCTCCTTCCCCTCCCCTTCCCCCCTGTGTGGCAACTGAGGAACAGAGAGATGGCTGTTCAGTTCGAAGTTGACACCAGCTTTCCCCATTGACTTTTCTGATTGGCTGGGAAGGTTACAAATAGTGATCACATGACCCTGGGACAGTACCATTGTCATAAAGACATGCCAGTTGCCAAGCATCCAACTTTTGATCATGAGACACTAGGAATGCTGCAATGGTCGTAAGTGTGAAATCTGGTCATAAGTCACTTTTGTCAGTGCTGTTGTAACTTCGAACAGTCACTAAATGAATGGTTGTAAGTCAAGAACTACCTGTATATTTCTTGTTATGAGAACGTGCATAATCGTTGTACACTTTCACGTATAAGATGCTAAGCTTTAAATCACACAACTATCCTGAAAGTTCATTGTTTTGAATGTGGATGCTCCTCTACTTTTCTGATCATTTTTTTTTTTTTTTTGCTGAGAATAGAGAGAATATCTGACTGCTTTTGCAACTCTATTCCGCTTGCTAGAGATATTTCACTTTGGGGATGTTTATTTCTCATGCTGAAATTACATGTAGGCTTAACAGCTTGCTGTTCTTAACAATAAACAAAGAAATTTTTTATGTCTGAAACTGAGAAGGTGGCATCAGATCAGAGGTGGGTTCCTCCCGGTTCGGACCGGTTCTCCCGAACCGGTAGCGACCCGCTGGTGACATCACAATGATGTCACTGATCTGGTTTGGTCGGTGCCGGTCCGTGGGCGCTGCCATCTTTTTTTTGAATCTTTTTTTAAATATTATTTTTTAATTTTTTTTTTTAAAAAAAATTTCTGCGCATGCGCAGAAGCCGAGTTTCCGGCACTGCACATGCGTTGCCATCTTGTTTTTGGTGTTTTTTTTTTAAAAAAATTATTTTTTACTGCGCATGCGCATGCGCGCGAAGCACACGCGTGGCCATGCGGCGCGGGAGGAAGAGAACCAGCAGCGAGGTAAGTTAGAACCCACCCCTGCATCAGATGAGTCATCTGATTGTCCATGCTACACCAAATTCCATTTCAATAAATACACCTGCCATTTCCAAGTTAAAGAATGATGCTACCATATGTTGAAGAATAACACTAATTGTTAATACTGATTCTGAGGAAAGGAAAGTATATCATTGCTTTCTAGGCACAATTTCCTTATACATTAATTTACCTTCACATAAACTCGTTAATCTTGTCATTATTTTTTCCATTGCAAGTAACAGTCACTTTCATTACAATGTAATCCTTGTAAAGTACCAGGAAGCTTTAGCTGGTACAGAATGTGGCCATGCAAGCAATTTGGGGTGCCCCAAAAAGGCACATGCAACATCTTTGCTTCGTGAACTGTACTGGGTGCCGGTTTGCTTCCAAGTGCAATTCAAGCTGTTGGTTATGATTTACAAATTCCTACATGACCTGGGCTCAGGCTACCTACAGAACAATCTTTGTCTGGTTACATCCGCCTGTTCCACTTGGTCAGGCAGGGAAGGCATGTTATAGAGCTGTCAGTTAAAGAACTTTGACTGGCAGGGTCCAGGAATATGGAATATCCCCCCCCCGAGGTGCCCCCCGGTTCTGGCCTTTCGCATATGGCTCTGCAACCTATTACAATTTGGCTTCCAAAATACTTATCAGGATTTAGACAAAATATTATTGGGACCAGAGGAAAAAATGATTACAAAATTGTAATCTGCCTATTAAATAATACAACTGCCTATTAAATAATAAAATGGAAGAAGAGAGAGTAAAAGAAGTGATGGTGGTATGGGCGCAAAATTTTGGCTATTCAATCGAATTGGATCGTTGGGAAAAATTTGGGATCGAAATTATAAATTAACCATGTCATCAGCATATAGAGAAAATGCCTATAAAATGCTCTATCAATGGCACCTTGCTCTGACAAGATTGGCAAAAATATCACCTACATTGTCGGCAAAATGCTGGAAATGTAAAAAACATTTGGGGACATACTATCATATGTGGTGGACATGCCCAGAGGCCAGTGTCTATTGGGAAAAAGAGAGATGGTTAACGGAGATTACGACACAAAAAATAGAATTAAAACCGGAAATGTTCCTCTTAGGGATCATGAACGAAAAAATAAATAAGAACAACCAATACCAGATAATACATATTTTAACTGCGGCCAGAATTACCTACGCCCAAGTATGGAAAAAGGAAGAAGTCCCTACTAGCTCGATGATCATAACCAAAATATTAGAATTCGCAGAAATGAGCAGACTTACAATGCGAATAAAAGATAAAGAGGAAACAGAATTTTATAAAATCTGGACAAGTTGGTATGATTGGTTGGAATGTAAAAGTAAAGTTAAGTAAGATAATTATAGACAATAGAGAAATCTGTAGAGAGTTGTAAAATAGGTGAAACTAAAATTTAAGACTTATGTTAATGTGGAATATAGGTAAAAGTATAAGAATAACTAGCGAAGTGAGCGATATGATACGTGAAACTGCAAAATGAATAACAATGATTATTCAGTTTATTAGGTTTTGTGGTTTGTTTAGTTGGTTTGTATGTTTGTAGGTTTGTGTATATATATGTATATATGTATATCTTTTTTTCTTTTTTTCCTCTATGTTATATGTGTCTTTTTAAAATTACTTAATAAGAATTATTTTTTTTTAAAAAAAAATAAAGAACTTTGACTGGCAGGGTCCAGGAAGGGAGCCTCCTCTACTGTTTCCTTTGCCCTCTGGAATATCCCCCCCCCCGAGGTGACACAGCCTGCCCCCCTCTTCTGGCCTTTCGCAAAGGAGTTAAAATATGGCTCTGCGTCCTCCTGTGGGGAGCCTTGAGGAGCACAAAGCTGTGGGGCTGGCAAGTGCCCTGAAAGCCCTCTCTTTATCTTTTCATTAATTTGGCAGTGTTTCATCATCCTTGTCTCTTTCTAATTTTTTTAAAACTTTTATGTACTGTTTTTATATTTTAATGCTTTATTGTACACTGCTCAGAGTCCCTCTCTGAGACAGATGGGCAGTTCAAAATGAAAAATAAATAATAAAATACAATAACAAAACAAAACAATAAAATAAAATACAAAATACTGGTGTAAAGGTACTCAACAGAAGTTACTAAATATTAAGCAGATACCTGCCGCTACCTTCTAAGATTTGGCCAGGTTAAATACAAATTAGTCTAAATAAGGAGTGTACTGTAAGTGCTTATCAGTGATTGGGCCCTGTTTTTTTCTGCAAGTTAAAATTCTGTCTAATATTGCAAAATAGAATTGCTGATTTTCTAATTTTTTTTTAAAAAAAAACCCTAACATTTTTAAACATTGGTCTCTCTCTCTTGTTTGTTACAGTGACCAAAAAAAAGTTGTACCAACTTTTTAAAGGTGATGCTCTGGGATCCAGGACAAGAGCCTTTTCTGCTATGGTGCCTGCCCTGTGGAACATCATATCCCCACCCACCCCCCAGTGAGATCCACACCTGTCCTCCTGACCTTCCGAAAGTGCCTGATGACCTGGCTCTGCCAGTTTGGCCCCAGGCCCCAATGTGGGTACACCACTCTGGAAGTGGCATTCAGATTAAAATTAAAAAAACCACTTCTCCCCTTGTGCTTCATGCTACCTTGCCCTCAACTTTCAATTCTATATTAGTGTTATTATTTATTGTTTTATCATGTTAATGTTTACTAATATTTCATGTTTATAAGCTGTCCAGAGTCATCTCTAAACTAGATGGGCAGCATACAAATCTAACAAATACATATGGAAATATAGAAATACTAGTAGCTGGATACCCGTGCTTCGCTACGAAACTATGTGATCGAGCTTGATAAATTGACAGTTACAGCTTGAACATTAATGAGTAGTTACGAACGGTCTCTCCTCTCCCCTTCTCTCCCTCAGGTTTGCCCCACAGAAGCCTCTCCTCTCCCCTTCTCTCCCTCAGGCTTGCCCCACAGAATCCTCTCCTCTTCTCTTCTCTCCCCTTCTCTCCCTCAGGCTTGCCCCACAGAAGCCTCTCCTCTCCTATCCCCCTTCTCTCCCTCAGGCTGGCTCCATTGATCCTCCTATCCCCTTCTAGAAAAGAAAAGAAAAGAAAAGAAAGAAGGGGAAAACATACTTAAGAGCTAAATGATGTCTGAAAGTAAAAGGGGAGTGCAGAAAAGGAAGAAAAATGTGTCATTAGTTTAATTATAAAAATCATTATATGAAATCACTAGTAGCTGGATACCCATGCTTCGCTACGAAACTATGTGATCGGGCTTGATAAATTGACAGTTAAAGCTTGAAACTTAATGAGTAGTTACGATCGGGCTTGATACATTGACACTTAAAGCTTGAAAATTTATGTAGAATGTGTAATTCCTTAGCATCAGAGCATGTTAATATAAGGCAACTGGCAGTTGGAACAGAGTTCTTTTCAGGTGAGGAGGGGGAGTAGAACGTCTAACTCCTTAGCATCAGAGCGTGTTAATAATAATATAAGAAATACTAATGATCTGATTGTCATTTCAAAAAATCCTTTCCTAGCGAGCACCTAGAAGCCAAGAGGAACATACGTGCCAAGTTTCAAGTTTGTAGGCTTTACGGTTCTGGAGATTTCGTGATGATGCGTGAGTGGTATTTGGCTTTTATATATATATAGATTTACCAAGCAGGCCCCAAGGACCTGATTATGACTGATGCTTTTTAATTTGTTCATAAATTAACTGGAGCTGAGGATAAGCAATTTGATAGCCAGTTTGTGCTGATCCAAAAATATTTAGAATGATTACAACTTAAAGGTACGGTGGTCAGTTTCAAAAGAATTCTCCAACCTATGGAAAAAGACACCCACAGTTCAGTGTAACTAAATGTGAAATAGTGGCTTACAATATTCATGGATAGCTGAATGAAGGAACCGCTCCAACAAGTGGTTGCAGTGAAAAAAAGTCTATGCTGAGGAGCATTATAAAAAGAATTGAAAATAGAACTAGACTTATAATAATTTCATGCAAATAAATGTCCAAAAGGTGCTTTTTCAGGAGGCAACGTTTTCTTGTTTTTGCTTTGAAGACATTTTGCTTCTCATCCAAGAAGCTTCTTCAGTTCTGACAGGACAGTGGGGAATGGAAGAATTTATATTCCTTACAGACAGCTGGTAATCTGCATCCTTTTAGAGGGTCATTGAAGCACTTGGAGGTTTATCTATGTCCTCAGGTCACCTGAGTAGTGCTCCTGGTTCCTGTAGTCTGCAATTTTTTCTCTGGAAATCCATTCCTACTCCCACACCATTCCAAGGGCGTTCATCCCAAATTGTATAGCTAAATGTCTGTAGAGATTCTCAGTCATCCAGGTCATGGTTGTCCCAAAGGTGCTTTTTCAGAAGGCAACTGTCAGAGCTGAAGAAGCTTTTTGGATGAGAAGCAAAACATCTTCATAGAAAAAACAAGGAAGTCCAGTTGCCTCCTGAAAAAGCACCTTTGGGACAACCATGACCTGGATGACTGAGAATCTCTACAGACTTTTGTGCAAATAAATGGTATGTCCACACTAAGCATACTACATGAGTTTCCAATCACCATATGATAAAAGAACTGGAGAAAGATTAGAGAGATGTGCCAGAAAGGGCAAAGAAACTGACTCATCCTGTTAAAGAAACTAGCCTGGAAATACATGGAGGCATATAACATTTTTCTAGATTTGAAAGAAATTTGAGAGTGCAATTTGTTTCTTCCTTTTTGGTACAGAATAATCCAGTAAAGCTGAGAGAGAGGAAATTCAGAATAAAGAATGTACTCCTTCATTAACTTCCTTATGCATTGTAGAGCTTAAGATGTTGGATTAAATCAGCAGTTCTCAACCTGTGGGTCGCGACCCCTTTGGGGGTCAAACGACCCTTTCACAGGGATCGCCTAAGCGTGCTAGCCCACCATCTTGGTGCCACGCCCCCTTTGTTACCTCATCGCACATGGGGAAGGGGCGGGGAGGGGGTCATGGTGGCGGGGAGGGGGTCGCGGCATTAGGAAGGTTGAGAACCACTGGATTAAATCAAGAAGACTCAAATTCAAGTCCATCTTCACTCTCATTACCTAGCCAGGGAAGGGACTATTTTTCAACCCAACTTATCTCATTGAGTTGGTTTTGTGCTTCGCAAATATGGAAGACTGGTATGGAAAGAAGTTGGAGACACTACATGAAAGGCGGGATATAAATTGAACAAAAAAATATAAGGAAAAGTACTTAATCTTAATCCATGAAGTTTAGTTATGACCACTCATTTGGCTGGCATTAAAATTGGAAATGGAGATATTATTGGAGAATAAAGCTGACTGGTGTACAGTTATAAGTGCTAGAAGTGTTGAATATATATTTGTATATAAATGAATAAGACAAATTAATAATATATTTAATATCTTCCACAGGAGACAGTATTACAGGGGTGTCAAACTGGCGGCCTGCGGGCCGGATGTGTCACACACAGGTCACTCCTACCCCAGCTCCGCAAATGGGAAAAACATTGTGAAATGTTACGTGACGGCAACGTGACGCAGCGAGTTTGACACCCGTGCAGTATTACTATCAGGATCAGTCTGGGGAGACACAAATAGGTGAGATAGTCATGAATAGATGTGTAAATTCATACACTATTTGAAACATTATTATTTCTGTTCTGTTCAGGGGAAAGAGTGACATATGTTACCTTCCGTAATCTCATCTACCTAGTTTGCTAGTTTGGCTTTCCTTGCCTTCTCCTGGAGACCTGCTTTTTCTCCTTCTCATCCCTTGGGTGACAGATGGGCTGTTGGCCTATAGGATCATTCAGTGGGACCCTGCTATTTATGGTGGGAAGAGCAAGGGAAAACTGGAATAGAATTTGTAACATTGCAAGATTGCATCTCTCTTTCTCCTTCTATGCCTCCTCAGCCAGGGGTGGGTTCTGACTTACCTCGCTGCCGGTTTGCTTCCTTACTCGCTGCGTGGACGCGTGCGCCTTGCGTGCCCTGTGCGCACATGCACAGTGCTAAAAACCAAGCTTCTGTGCATGTGCAGAAGCAAAAAAACAGCTGCATGTGCGCAGAAGCAAAAAACAAGATGGTAGCGCCTATGGTGCCGCCGAGAGAGCCGGTTCGGGGGCGTGTCCAGCCGGCCATCACTGCCGGTTCAGTGAGCGGGGGGGAAATTCCCGCTACTGGTTCTATAGAGCCGGTCCGAACCGGCAGGAACCCACCTCTGTCATCAGCCCTTTTTGATGCCACTATATGCTAAGCCCCTCTCCTATATACCCCATGCCCAACTGGGTGAAATAGTGAGTGCCAGTAAGTCAGTCCTAGGAACAAAAACAGACCTAGTGCATGACTTAAAAGAATTGACAAGTAGGCCAAGTTTATTTCATGAGCCAATGGCATCAATTCAGTGCACATGGGGGAAAGGGAAAAAATGAATGGACATTGTGAATACACACTTTCTCACACACACACACACACACACACACAAATACGATGAAGCCCAATAAAACTTCACTGCAGCAAATGTGCTTTGCCTGACTAGATACTGCCAATATTTAACAAGTGTATGTTTAAAATGCAGGTAGGTATATTGCCTCTTCCCATTGCCGGAACTAGGCTGGCTGCATTTTTTTTTACAACAAAGATATTTGCCTTGACATTCCTATTGAAGTTTTGGCATTGCCATGTTGCTTAAGCTAATTAAAAAAATGTCTTTAAATGAAAAAGACTGCATATTTCCATCAGTCAGCGATCTATTAGTCATGCTTGACCATCTGTTATTTAAAGGGAATATGACAAGATGATTGTTATTTTTTTTAACATGGCAAATTGAAAAATGTGACTTTTTGATCTGTATTTTAATTACAACCCCCTTCTGCCTGAATCTCTCATGCACTTTTGTAAGAATAAGGATTGGCTTATGGAAATAAAATGGTGCCCTAAAACATTTTTTTCAGTAATCTTTAAGTTTCTTTTCCCATTCCATCTGTCCACTGGGTGATGAAGAGACTTACTTACTTTCTTTCTTTTTTTTTCTAAACAACAAAGTAATGAAAAGATCCTGTCTTCATGAAATGTGACATTCGGGAGTGCTTATTCCTTGGGGGGCATCAGATCAATATTGCAACATTGAAAAATAATAAGTCCTGCAGCTTTAAGAGAACAAAAGCAGGATCTAGAACAAAAATTTGTAGCATGGTATCATTTTTCCCCCCCATTCACATTACGCACAAAAAACTAAGAATGTTCAGTTCTTCTTGTTTGTTTCCCAAGAGTTGCATTTGCTCTTCTTCAGCCCTCTTGCAGATTCCAAACCTATGCACTTTTGGGACAAACATCCTGATCTTTGCTATAAATGCAATGCTATAAACAGTGTGAATACTGAAAACAAAGGAAATACTAAGAATTATAATATTGTAGAAAATATCTACTTGAATATCCTGCTTCCTATGGTGCTCAACACAATGCTTCTGGGAAATCCTTACTACCGTATGAAAGAAAATCTGCCTCTTCACATTACAATCCATATAGTAGCCCTGCCTAAATAACTCAAGACGCAACTAAAATTCTCTTCAGAACCAGTGTGTGATGCAGTTTTCACAGCTAGCATATCTCATGGGGTCAACTTAAAAAGAAATCACATATATCCTTGTAATTGTAAAGTGGGATAAATGTTTCATATTTTTTTCATGTCATTCCATTCCACCTTAGTTCTGTTAGCTGAAAGAAAAGCAGACTATTAGCACTGGGGAAATGGTAACTTAGCCCAGGTGGAGAGAAATCTGGGAAGAAGCATTTCAAATCACTCAGTGATATGACTTGCTGCTGGTGGGGGGGTGGAATATGCAAAATAGTATTAGTCTTTGGATCCCTTTTGTAATGTGTATTTTTATTCTGTAAATACAGTAAACCTTTAATACATTTATAGTGCAATCACACTAGGAATAATATCTACAGTTCTGATCACTATGGAGCAAAGAACAACAAAAATTAAAGGGGTGTGTGTGTAAAGAAAGCTTTGAAGAAAGCTCCTGGGCTGCTCTTTTTTAGCTTAGAAAGAAGTCAGGTGGGAAAACATGGCAGAGCTATATAACATTGTGCACTTTGGAAAAAATGGACAGTATTAGATCTCTAATTCAGTCATTGGAAGTAGCTTTAGAAAAATTCAGGACCAATAAAAAGAAGCATGCACATGCACACGCACACATGCACCCCTACACAAGATAGATTGATGATAAATGATAGATGATAGATAGATAGATAGATAGATAGATAGATAGATAGATAGATAGATAGATAGATAGATAGATAGATAGATAGATAGATAGATAGATAGATAGATAGATAGATAGATAGATAGATAGATAGATAGATAGATAGATAGATAGATGAGAGGCAGAGAGAGAAAGAGAGATGACAGATAAATAGATAGACAGACAATAAGTTATTGAGTTCATTGCCACTAGACCTGTAAGAGCAAATTTAGGTGGTTTTAAAATTAAATGAGTAAACCAGATTGGGTTATCAGTAGCTACTAAAACTGCCTGTTGAGTCAAAGGCAGTATTATATTCACGTTATTGCCAGGCAATTACTTTTCCCGTGTCCCCCCCAGATATATCTGGTTGACCACTGTGTCTTTAGCCTGGCCCAGCACATCTTTTTCCCCCTTTTCATAAGGTCCTCTTTCCATTTTTCCTTCTTTAAAAATAAATAAGATGTTGGGGACTTTTTATTCTACTCAGGGAATGGCAATTGAGTCATGTGGTTCACTATTTGAAATCCAGTGATGTAGAGGGCACTTTTGGCCTTTGACAAAGGACAGTTACTGTATCATGGAACAGAATCACAGTTTCACATATAATGGTGCAGCTGAGAGGTATCCCGTAGAATCATCTTGACCAGTAAATTGTAATCCTACTCACAGCAACTCAGATATGTTCCATTGGTGCACAGGAGGGTTATAGTTACAGGCTTGGGAAAATTGCAGTTGGGGTATGTCTGAAGGCCACAAAGGCTGAAAGGAAAATGTGGTATAATGAAATATGCGTAAGATAGGGAACTTGTAACATTCAACTGTTACATACTATCATTCCTAGTATTCCTCATCACACTTCTTAACACTTCTAGGCAGGGGTGAAATGCTCCCGGTTCGCTCGTACCTGTCGGTCGCCGTAGAGCCGGTCGCCAAGGTAGCGCGAGGCGCCACCCACCCGCCCGGATGCCGCCAGGATGCCACCATTTGGGTTCTTTTACCCTCTGCGAATGCACAGAACGCTTTGCGCATGCGCAGAGGGTAAACGAACCCAAATGGCGGCGTCCAGGGGAAGTCCGGGTGGGTGGGCGGCGCTTCACACTACCTTGGCAACCGGCTCTATGGCGACCGACAGGTACGAGCGAACCGGGAGCATTTCACCCTCTGCTTCTAGGCATTCAGATCAGCAACATCTGGAATGCCAAATTTTACCTATCCTTGGAGCAATCTTTTCACATTGCAATATATAATTACTTAGATTTCAGTAGGCCATTTGATAAAGTAGACTACAGCCTACTTCTTGGTAAAATAGAACAAAGTGGGACAGACAGTACTACCACCAGAGGGATTTGCAGTTGGCTGACCAACCACACTCAGCATGTGGTCCTCAATGGAACTATATCTGAATGGAGAGAAACATGTGGTGGGGTACCTCATGGTCCTGTCTTAGGCCCAGTGCTCTTCAACATGTTCATAAATGACCAAGATGAAGAGACGCTCATCAAATTTGCAGATAACACAAAGTTGGGGGGAATTGCTAACACTTTGGAAGATAGACTCAAGATTCAGAAGGACTTTGACAGACTTGAGCATTAGGTCCTATCTAAAGATGCAGTTAAATGGTGAGAAAAGTAAGGTCCTGCGGTTAGGCAGGAAAAACCAAATGCACAGGTACAGAATAGGCAGTATCTGGCTCAACAATAGTATCTGCAAGAGGAACCTAGGTATCCTGGTGGGTCACTGCTTAATTATGAGTCAACAGTGTGTCAAAAAAGCCAATGCAGTCCTACACTGCATCAACAGAGAGATAGCATCAAGATCATGAGAAGTGATAATATTGCTGTTTACTGCACTAGTAAGGCCACACTTGTAATACTGCATCCAGTTCTGGTCACCTGATACAAAAAAAATGTTGAGACTCTGGAAAGTGTGCAAAGAAGACAATAAAGACAATAAGGCATCTGGAGGCTAAACTGTATGAGGAACATCTAAGGTAAACCAACACTTTGGAAGATAGACTCAAGATTCAGAAGGATCTTGATGTTTAGCCAACAAAGAGAAGGCTTAGGGGCAGAGGTGGGTTTCAGCAGGTTCTGACCAGTTCTGGAGAACCTGTAGCGGAAATTTTGAGGAGTTTGGAGAACCGGTAGCGGAAATTTTGAGTAGTTCGGAGAACAGGTAAATACCACCTCTGACTGGCCCCAACCCCATCTATTCTTTGCCTCCCGAGTCCCAGCTGATCGTGAGGAAATGAGGATTTTGCAGTAACCTTCCCCTGGAGTGAGGAGGGAATGGAGATTTTGCAGTATCCTTCCTGTTACGTACTGACATACGGAGCTCTATTTGCATACCCACTGCTGATTGGCTAATCTAGAGGGGGGGGAATAAACTGTTGTCAGTGGCTGGCTAGGCTGACGGAGCTCTTTAAAAAGAGAGCTCCGGCAGCCTGTTGGCCCTTGTCTTGCTGATCGTGCCTAAGAATAAAAGTGCTGAAAACTCTTCCTGCGTTCCGCCTCTTCTCTTGTGCCCACAACTTAACACTGGTGACGAAGGTGGGATTTGAAGAGGACAAAGGAACTGATCGTCACCTCGTGGCATCCACGGACATCTTATCACAGGACCGACCCTGTTCCGGCCAAATTAAGGATGACCAACCAAACTTCGCCCACACCAACCTTATTTGATCCACAGACAGAGGAATGGCACATATACATGAGTTGATTCCGCATGTTCCGCATGTTCTTAGAAGCCAACAACTATCAAGACCTTCCAGACAATCAGAAAAGAGCCCTTTTCCTCACCTACTGCGGTCCAAAGATCTACAGGATGGCACAGACCCTTGCAGCACTCACGGACATCGAAGCAATCACATGGTTGACCCTACAGAACATCCTAAAAGACCACTATGCTCCTGCTGTCACCCCAATGGTGAGTCGAAACAAATTCTACCACCGACGACAAAAAGACGGGGAGACAATCAACGAATTTGTGGCAAAACTGCGAGAAATTGCAACCAAATGCGAATTTATCAACCCAGAGGAAATGATGAAGGATCGAATCATTCTGGGAATGAGGGATCTGACCCTGCAAAAGAAACTGCTAATCCGTAGGGGAGTTACATTTAAGGATGTGGTCGAAGAGGCCCGCGCAGCTGAATCGTCGGATAACTCCGCCACCAACATTAGAAAGGCAAGCGGAGTACATCACACCCAAAGGGAACCAGACTGGTCAATGGAGGTCCCTGAATACGATGAGGAATGGGAGGAAGAAGAAACCGTACACCGCCTCCACACGGAAAGAAGGGTAATCCCTAAGGACAATGACCTTAGACAATCCCGTTGTGCAGGATGCATGGGATTTCATGCTAGGACGACCTGCTGTTTTAAAGAGGCAATCTGCCGCAGGTGCCAGAGAAAGGGCCACATAGCTGAAGCCTGCAGAGCTAGCCGGGTGAGATGATAGCTATCTTCTAGTACTTGAAGAGCTATCACAGGGAAGAGGGGGTCAATTTATTCCCCAAAGCACCTGAGGTCAAGACAAGAAGCAATCAGTGGAAGCTCATCAGAGTGAAATACAACCTAGGGAGAAATTTCTTGACAGTGAGAACAACAGCTTGCCTCCTGGAGTTGTGGGTGCTCCATTGCTGGAAATTTTCAAGAAATGTTTGGACAACTATTTGTCCAGGATGGAATAAGGTCTTTTGCTTTGGGCAGGGGGTTGAACTAGAAGATCTCCATGGTCTCTTCCAGCTCTATGATTTTGTGATTTCTATAACATGTCCTAAATCTTTATTGTTAGTGTATGACTAAGTTCTTGAAGTGTTAATATGTTAAAGCAGATGGACCAAGTAGAAATACTGTTAAGTACTCCTTGGTGCAAAGATAGGTACAAGGAACAGAATACAAATGCAAGACTAGAAGGAACCATCATGTATTTCTCTCCTGCATTTTACTGAGTTTATTTTGTAACATAAACAATCCTCTAAATGACGGACAGCTAACATCTGGGAAATAATATTCATCTCTATTTTTTACAACCCAAATTTCATATTGCCATTGATGGAATTTTCCTTGGCAGCCAAGTATCAGAAGGAAAAGCAGGATATTTTGCTTGAGCACTTAGATTTTTCTTCTTGCTTATAAGCTCAAATTACATATTGAAAATCGAGAAGTGTGAAGGGGAAAGAGGTACAGGGGAAAAGAACTGTACTTCAGATGGTGGTTAGACTTATCTTGACTGTCATCCATGGCAGATTTCTTCTGCTTCTTTTGATGGGCTTCGTGATTCAGTCAGATCTGATGGCATATGTCAGTAAAGCTTAAACATGGCTGGAGCCAATCGTGTTTTTGTCCAAGTTGCACATGTCAGCCTAAAGTAGATTGATGAAATTAAGGACAGATGGCTGTGGCATTTTTGTTCTTTGAACTGACAGCTGCTGGTGTAAAAATACATTAAAATTTAAAAATACATTAAATTCAATTGCACGTAAATTAGATTTTATATTAAAATAGTTAAGTAATCTTTAAAGGTTTGTTCAGAAAAGGAAGCACAGAAAACTGGCAGCTCACAAGGCTTGTATGCATGGATTCTGCTGTCTGTTCTGCACTCACAGAATGCAAACACTGAAAAATGTTTTCTCAGACTGCTCCAGCCGTGACCTCCGATCTGTCTCAGAAACAAAGTGCTTTTCAAGGACAAAGAGAGATTGAGAATTCTTGGTACTACTCATCCATTCCCAAGGATTTGCTAATGGAAATAAACTCTGCTGTATGCAATCAAAATGTATAGGATGAATAAAACTTTGTTGTTGTTAGTTGCGAAGTCGTGTCCGGCCCATCGCGACCCCATGGACAACATTCCTCCAGACCTTCCTGTCCTCTACCATCCTCTGGAGTCCATTTAAGCTCACGCCTACTGCTTCAGTGACTCCATCCAGCCACCTCATTCCCCTTCTTCTTTTGTCCTCAATCGTTCCCAGCATTAGGCTCTTCTCCAGTGAGTCCTTCCTTCTCATTAGGTGGCCACAGCATTTGAGTTTCATCTTCAGGATCTGGCCTTCTAAAGAGCAGTCAGGGTTGATCTCCTCTAAGACTGACCGGTGTGATCGCCTTGCAATCCAAGGGACTCGTAGGAGTCTTCTCCAGCACCATAGTTACTGGGAAAAACCATAGCCTTGACTATACGCACTTTTGTTGGCAGGGTGATGTCTCTGTTTTTTAGTATGCTGTCTAGCTTTGCCATAGCTTTCCTCCCCAGGAGCAAGCGTCTTTTAATTTCTTGGCTGCAGTCCCTATCTGCGGTGATCTTGGAGCCCAGGAAAATAAAATCTGTCACTACCTCTATTTCTTCCCCATCTATTTGCCAGGAATTGAGAGGGCCGGATGCCATGATCTTAGTTTTCTTAATGTTGAGTTTCAAGCCAACTTTTGCACTCTCCATTTTCACCCGCATCAAAAGGCTCTTTAGTTCCTCTTCACTTTCTGCTGTTAGAGTGGTATCATCTGCATATCTGAGGTTGTTGATATTTCTCCCGGCAATCTTAATTCCAACTTTTGATTCATCTAGCCCCGCCTTTCTCATGATGTGCTCTGCATATAAGTTAAATAGGCAGGGCGACAGAATACAGCCTTGCCGGACTCCTTTCCCAATTTTGAACCAATCAGTGGTTCCATGTCCAGTTCTCACTGTTGCTTCTTGACCCACATATAGGTTTCTCAAGAGACAAATAAGATGGTCTGGTACTCCCATCTCTTTAAGAACTGAATAAAACTAGATTTATACTATTTATCATACCTCTTTTTATAACAGAATAATCTGTTGGGTTTGTTCAAGGGAACGCTTGGGTGATAGTGTATCAGGATTTCAGGAAATTGTTTGACAAGTTCTCATATCCTTGAGGACAAGATGGAAAAGCTTATTCTGGTTAATAGTGTGATTTACAGTTGGTTGAATAACTGCACCAAATAGATGTATATACAATGGATGCATCCACATCCATTTTCTATAGAGGGAAATACCACATGGGGTATTGATGAGGTTCCTAGAGCTTCAGCACAAATCACAATTCAGCTAAGCTCAACAGGCTTGGATTAGCTTTGAACTCAAGTCAAATTCAATAAAATAATATTCAACTGTGCTGATGGTTCTTGTATCACACACCTTGCAAATTTTCCTCTGGAGCTGTGGAGTGAGCAGTTTCCCCACTGGTGAACAATGTCACCACACCTTCCATTCCAGGATTCCTGCCCTCCCTGTGTAGCCAAGTTGCTGTGTCATCTTGTCACCCTCCTGTCACCCTCCCCTGTTGCCCAAGGGATTCTTTCGCTGTCCCCCAATAGAGCAGCTGGATGTTTTATGACTGTGAAAAATAAAGATGGTGGAAGTAGAATAAAGGGGAATACCACCGGGATAGGTGGGTGGGTGGGTGGGTGGGAGGACTGTCTGAATGGAAGGATAAGGTACACCAGTGAAAACATTTGTCCAGTACCCCAAAACTGCTGTAGAGGATAATATGGGTGAAGTCAGTGACTGCATGGAAATACTTTGAAAGTATAAGAAAGTCTAAGTGTATTTTTCAAGCTGTGGTCTGTAAAACCTAAGATTCTGTGAGAACTTGAGGAGGCTCTGACAGAGAAAGTAAAAGAAAAAATAATAATCACTTAAATGTAGCTAGTAGTAATTTTGTAGTAAGCCAGTAGTAGCTGTAGTAATTTTTAAGGTATAGCAGGAAAGGACAAGGGGTGGGTTCTAACTTACCTCGCTGCCGGTTCGCTTCCTCCTGCGCCGCGTGGCTGCGTGCACATTGCGTGCCACGTGGCCGCGCTGCACGGGCGTGCGCATGCTTCGTGCGGGCGGCCGCACATGCGCAGTGCCAAAAACTCAGCTTCTGTGCATGCGCAGAAGCAAAACAAGAAAGAATTCCAAAAAAAAAAGCCAAAAACAAGATGGTGGTGCATGCGCAGTGCCAAAATCTCGGCTTCTGCGCATGCGCAGAAGCAAAAACCAGCAAAAAAATCCCCCCAAAATATTTTTTTTCCAAAAAAAAAAAATATTCCAAAAAAAAGATGGCGGCGTCCACGGACCGGCACCAACAGAACCGGCTCTGTGATGTCACGACCGGTTTACTACCGGTTCTATAGAACCGGTGCGAACCGGGAGGAACCCACCTCTGGAAAGGACAGACATTGTTTTCCCTTGAGAATATGTCACAGCCACAATTTTGTGGATCAGAGATTCCAGGAAGTTTTCTAAAACAACTAGCAGGTCTGATGACTTGAAACATTTTAAAACCTTTGACCTAAGGCTTTAAAATAGATGTTAATCCCATGACAATATGCAACTTAAAATCAGTTCAAATATTAATCAAAGTCTAAGATAGAAAAGTAGAGCTATTGCTGGGATAGTTTTGGGATACATCTGTCTCTCTAAGAAAACCATTGCCTCTTCCTCCCAAGTATAAGCTGATGGGTCCTCTTTTTATTTGCAGTTCTCAGGGGAGCACTTTCCAATCTTCTGTTTGTATCAGTTAAAGTGCAGCTATTTTAGATCAGTGCAAAGAAGTGATGTGTCTGCCAGCCTTGTGCAAGTGCTTTCAGCTGTTTAATAATATATGTTGTTGTCCATTACAATGGCTATGTGGCTCTATGTTGAGAGGAGAAGCAATCATGCCAAGAGATGAACTTTGGGATAGGTGCTTAATGCTTTGGGGATGGAGAAGGTGACTGGACTTCAGATGACCTCCACCAATGGAGTGGCCAAGCCTTCAATCACAGAATTGGCTCGATGATTCATACTACATTTGCTCTGCATGTAAAGATGGCCATGCCTTTGGCTTTTCTCCAGCTGCACCTATCCTCTTCAAACTTTTTGTTATTTATTGCTTTCCCCCAACAATAGATGAAAGCAAAATTCGTGCACAGTATCTGTTGAGTTCAATCCAGCTCTGAACTCGTTGACTGTGCAAATTTTTTAGGAAGATTATAGGTGGAGGATGGGCTTGGAGAGCACAAGGGCACACAATCTGATACATGCAATTCCTTAAGCCCTTTCAAAAGTTTCATCAAAGTTATTATTTTTATGCCATGGGGGAAAATGTTTCAACATGTGGGAATAAATCATATTAGATATATGTATGGATTTGCTTCCATTTTAATTAAATTTCAAATTAGATTTGTCTACTTATAGGGCAAGAGCCAGTTTGTAGTGTTTAAGGCATCAAGCTAGAGACCAGGAGACTGTGAGTTCTAGTTCCGCCTTAGGCACAAAGCCAGCTGGCTGAGACTTGGGCCAGACACTTTCGCTCAGCCCTAGGAAGGAGGCAACGGCAAACCACTTCTGAAAAATCTTGCCAAAAAACCTGCAGGAACTTGTCCAGGCAGAACTGAACATGATTGATTAGAAGTAAAAATGCCTTAAAGGGCATAGCTGCAAGAAAAACTCACAGGGACAAATGTGGCCCATGGTCAGAGTCCCTCATTTTGTGCACTGCCTCAGTAGTTCGAGATAGTGCCATTGAGTTTGGTCAAACTAAACAGTATCAGAGGATAACCTGGTACCCCCAAATCTGCAATTTTTTACTGAAGCCACTTAGCTCATTTTTTTCTTCTTCTTCCATTCAGTTGTGCCCAATTCTTGAAGATTGTCTATACAAGTTCCTGCAGTTTTCTTGTCAAGGTTCTTCAGAATTGAGTTGCCATTGTCTCCTTCCTAGGGCTGAGAGAAAGTAACTGGCCTAAAGTTATCCTACTTAAGGAAGGCGTCTCTGTGTTTCTAGTCTGATAGCTTAACAACTACACCAAACTGGCTCTGTTTAGCTCACATATCTTCACAAAATATTCTAATGTTGCCTTTGTCAGTACTACCACAAGGCATAACTACATACTGGAAATTTATTTATTCTCAAAGAAGGTTCATCTATTCTCACCACAGCATCAAAGGTATTTTATAATCACATCATCATGATGGGAATGGCAGAACATTTACAGACCTGTAACACTATAAAATCAATGATGTAGTGCAATTGAAGGGAGAAGTAATTGTTTATCAGATCTTTGTTTTGTAGTCCTAGGATGACAAAACTGCAAGGCAACTTATCCCAGGAAGCATAAATGAAAAATCACCCAGGTAAAAACAAAAAACGAGCAACTGATATTGGCAAAGAAATGACAGATTAAAATGGATTTTTTTAAAGAATTCAGATAAGAAAGTGCATTTTTCGTTGCATTTTTCAGAGACAGTGCTCAGGGCAAAGAAATGAGATATAACCATAAGTATTCATTCTGTGAGTTTCCCATATTTTGATTCTTTAGAAAGCAAATAGATTCACTAGGATGATGAGGGTTCAGGAAAAAAATAACAATTAGTGCATCAAAGAAAGAATGATGCATTTTGAATAAACTGTCCTAGATGCAACACATCAGTGTATAATATTTAACATGAAAAATTATTCTGAATTTATTCCAGTCTTAGCATTCAACTGCTTCAATTTAAATAGGTTGTGTGTGTGTGTGTGTGTGTGTGTGTGTGTGTGTGTGTGTGTGTGTGTGTCTACTACTTCCCAGTCATCTTTTTAAATAGCTAAATGTCACACAAATCTTTTCCCCAGTCTTAGCTGCTTCAGTTTCAGTTTAACATGTTTTCCCTGCTCCTGGAGATCAAAACTGCCAGCTTCATTCAGCAATGCCAGCTTAATGAAAGCCAATTGTCTACATTCAGGAAAATGAGAACAGACTGTAGAAGAGCATTATGAACAAACATTGTAACTGCATGTTATTGATCTTTTCTTGTTTGACATAACTTGGGAAAGCCTGAGAATTAGTTTTCTTAATAGGTTTTCAAGAAATTAAAATGTTAAAAGTGTAAATTTTCCAGTCTTCGTCACAAGTCTCATCTTTTCTTTTTGCAGCAGCAAAATGAAAATACCATTGTTCTTCTCTAACAATGAGCTACTATTCTAATTACTTAAGAACTCGGGGGCAAAGGGAGACCTTTTTAAAAATATGGGCAATTTAATATGGATTTGAAGCGTATAACATTTGCGTGCCCCTCTTGTAGCTCTGTGGAAACAGAAAGGACTGAAAGTGCAAGTGATGGCTTAGTGCGAAGTTTATCAGACACCAGTGAGGTACAATCACCCTTTGGTCTTTGCTGGGAAAGGAATAATCAATTCCTCTATTACTTCAGAACTGTAAAAATGTCAGGGGAGAAATCTCCTGTCCTAAAACAGCCATTACTGTATAGTCCAAAATATCAATGTTTTGTCTTTATAACATTCTTCCAGCTACCTGCATTTGGTTAATTCACAACAGGAACGAGCAGATTTTGGGGAGCATGGGCCTGGCCTGCTGGTAAAAAAAAGGCGCTGTTTCGATTGTGAGATCACAGTCACAACTTTGACTTGTATTGATCCTCCTACCACTTGTAGAAACCCCCGGTAGGGGTGTCCCAAAGGTGCTTTTTCAAGAGGCAACTGGACTTTCTTGTTTTTTCTTTGAAGACAGCTTCTCATCCAAGAAGCTTCTTCAGCTCTGACTGGATGGTGGGGAATGGAAGGATTTATATTCTTTGCAGACAGCTGGTCATTGGCATTCTTTTAGAGAGTTGTTGAGGCTACTTGGAGGTTTAGCTGTGTCCTCAGGGTCACCTGAGTAGTGCAAATGGGTGTGAAGCCTTCTTGGCTGCAGGAAGTTTTCTGCCCTGTGTCCCTTCACTGTTGAAGATAGGCGCAGGCTGTTTGGGATGAGTCTGTGTTGTCTGCCTCTCAAACTGAAGTGTAAATGGTTCCTCTAATCTGCATTTTTTTCTGGAAATCTATTCATACTCCCACACCATTCGAAGGGTGTTCATCCCAAAGTGCATAGCTAAAAGTCTATGGAGATTCTCAGTCATCCAGGTCGTGGTAGTTCCAAAGGTGCTTTTTCAGGAGGCAACTGGACTTTCTTGTTTTTCCTTTGAAGAAAAAACAAGGGCTGCACTTAAGGGTTTTTGAGGTCTTTTATGTGGATTTTTTGCTTTTCCCTCTGCTGTTTGAAGGGGTGATGGATGAAGACTTTTCTAAGTTTTCAGGATGATAATATTATTGAAGAGTGTTCTAAATGTTACTGGAAGACTTTTATAAGAGAAGAATGACAGACATTGCTTATATTCCTTGCATAGCATTCTGAAAAGGAGTCCTCCATGAGCGGTTGCCTTCATTTTTAATTTCCAAGAGCACCAAACAGTGTCTTTTGTTCATGCTATCTGGGGATTGTAGCAATTGGCTCAAAAGATCTCGAGATCTTCAAGATGAGGCCAACAGGTTCAGTCCAATTAAACGTGACCCTCCAGGGACAGAAGTAGGAAAGCTATTTTAGCCTTATAGCCTGAAGGATGACCAAAGGAAATCTATCCTTCTATTTTGAAGAGCTATATAGAAGACAGAGTTTGGGGAAGTAACAGCATGACATGCATAGATGATAAAAACCAAACCTCTTGGAGAATCCTTATTTGTATAAAACTAATACAAAATGCAGAATGTTGCTCCTCTCCTGTTTTTCTGATCTTATTTATGTATTTATTTGTTTGTTTGTTTATTTGTTTGTTTGTTTGTCAAACATGTACAAGATAGCAGGTATAGGTATAAACATAAACATAATCAAAGTGAATACAGATAGATGAGGACAATAGGACAGTAGGACAGGGACGGTAAGCACGCTGGTGCGCTTATGCACGCCCCTTACAGACCTCTTAGGAATGGGGTGAGGTCGACAGTAGACAGTCTAAGGTTAAAGTTTTTTGGGTTTGGGGAAGAAACCACAGAGTCAGGTAGTGAATTCCAGGCATTGATCACTCTGTTGCTGAAGTCGTATTTTGAAATCAAATTCTGCTGGCATAGTAGTTGTTCACTGATGTTGATGTTTGGAAGATGTAAAATCTGTGTAGACTCAGAGGATCTTTGGAACTCTCTCAATTGTATTAATGTCCGATATGCAGTGCGGGTTCCAGACAGGAGAGGTGTATTCAAGAATTGGTCTAACGAACGTTTTGTATGCTCTAGTTAGCAGGGTAAGGTTGCCAGAGAAGAAGCCACGCAGGATGAAGTTGACTACTCTTAGTGCCTTTTTGGCAATGTTGTTACAGTGGGCTTTGGCACTTAGATCATTAGATATGAGTACTCCAAGATCCTTGACAGAATGAGGGTCGTCTACAAGGTTGTGTCCTCCAAGCTTGTATTTTGTGTTCTGATTCTTTTTGCCAATGTGTAAGACAGAGCATTTGTTGATTGAGATTTGAAGTTGCCACTTGTTTGACCATTCTGATACATAGTCAAGGTCTTTCTGAAGGGTAGTAGCATTGTCTGTGGTGTTAAATAGTTTGACATCGTCAGCGAAGAGAACGCAGTTGCTTATAATGTGATCACAAAGGTCATTTATGTAAAGTATGAAGAGTGTTGGTCCTAGAACGCTGCCTTGAGGGACACCACTATTGACAGGTACAGGATTTGATAGAGAACTCTCTATTTTAATCATTTGTTGTCTGTTGACAGGAATGCAGTTATCCAATCATGTAGGGGTCCAGAGATGCCATAAGATTTTAGTTTCAGAAGTAGTTTGTCATGTACCACTGAATTTCATTTCCCTAGGGAAACAGTTTTATTTTTAATGCAAACTGATTATTTGCATCAAATCATTGTTAACTCTTAGCAACCATATGGGAGACATTTCGCATTACATTTTGCAATCCCTTTATGGAAAGCAGGTATGAATTTTCCCATTTCCTTCTTCATGGAGCTTGAGCAAAGGAAGATCCAAGTTGGATGGAGTTGGGAGAAACCTGATATATAAGTATAAGGAGCATAATTAGCCTCCTGAATACCCTTTAACCAATCTTTTTTATAAATAAATTGCAAAAAGAAATTTAGTTTCATTGTGCTTAAATCTGTTTTCCCTCCCCTCCAATCATTTTCTCCAAATGGCTTGGTATTCTCATTATGCAGAGTGACCTAGGAGCAAAGGATGCAAAAATGTTCTCATTAAACAATTAGGTTAACTAGTCAAAAGTATTAGGCCTTCTGATGAATCTGACCCAACTGAAGCTGGGCAATATGATTGTCAGGGTTCCAAGTAATAGACCCATAGCAAGCAAAACTCCGAGGCAGGTGGATTCCTCAAAGAACAGCTTTATTGGATATATCATATTGGCACATATCTGGTGAAAAACGACTCTGAAGGTTCCCGCTGTTTTCACCTAATTAAAAGTAAAAGTTTTCCCTCAACTCCAAACAATCAGTCACATGGTCCAGTCAAGGCGCTGTCTGGTTGCCTGGTGACATTGCTCCTCCTTGCTCTGGCCAGGTGTGAGAATGTCCTTGGTTCCCAAGAGAAAGTATTTTATTTTGGCTACAAAACCCCAGCTATCTCCCCCCCCATCCCTCAGCTCCAGTGTGGCAACACTGAAGCTCCAAGATGGCTTCAGTCAGGTCAGCTTCAGGGTTGACAATGATAGGAGACCAAATCCAGCGTATTATAAATAAATCATGTATACTGTATGTATACATATTATATATATAAAGCA
Source organism: Thermophis baileyi (assembly GCA_003457575.1). Taxonomy (NCBI): domain Eukaryota; kingdom Metazoa; phylum Chordata; class Lepidosauria; order Squamata; family Dipsadidae; genus Thermophis; species Thermophis baileyi. The sequence continues at coordinate 3,383,753 of QLTV01004256.1, read as the reverse complement.
GAAAGTAGTATAACTTTATAAGAGATAATTTGAACTCTTCAGGAGTTTGAAATTAATGGTGTGAATCATCACCATGGATTGCTTGATGAAGATGTGCTTTTGCTGTGCAGCGTAAATGACAGAAGTTAGAAATGGGCAGAAATCCAACGTGGCTTTCAGCAAGAATCAGGTCAGTTTCAACTTAAATTCAAAAACTTGAATTATTATTAAAACCTTGTTGGAAAACTACAGTTATGGTGTACTTAGCATTAAGAAGGGAAAGAAGAAATCAAAAGTCCTGTGCCAAGGGAATCCAAATCCTGGGTCAGAGAAGCTGAGTTTAAGCTTAGTATGCTGGAGTGTGCAAAGTAAGCATGCTGGAGTATGACACCATCAGAAAAGGTAACCCAGGGGTGAAATTCAAAATTTTTCCATACCGGTTCTGTGGGCGGGGCTTTGTGGGCGGGGCAGGGGAAGGATACTGCAAAATCTCCATTCCCACCCCACTCCAGGGGAAGGATACTGCAAAATTCCCTCCCCACTCCTGGGGGAAGGATATTGCAAAATCTCCATTCCCACCCCACTCTGGGGCCAGCCAGAAGTGGTATTTGCCGGTTCTCCGAACTACTCAAAATTTCCGCTACCGGTTCTCTAGAACCTGTCAGAACCTGCTGAATTTCACCCCTGAGGTAACCTACCGATCCAGAAGTTTGAAAGCATGTAAATGTGAGTAGATAAATAGGCACCACTTCAGTGGGAAGGTAACAGCGCTCTGTGATGTCATGATGACCACATGACCATGGAAACGTCTTTGGAAAGCATGGCTGAATGGCCTCAAAATGGAGATGAGCACTGCCCCCTATAGTCGGCAATGACTAGCAGAGTAAAATCTGCAGACTCCTTTACTTTTACCTTCAATGTAATGTTCCTAATCGCTAATCTCTGATTGTTTATAAAGAATTTGGAGTCCTGTATGGATTTGAGCTGGTGGGGGAGGGGGTTCCTGGAGCTTGCACAGGCAGAATCAGGGAATCTTAAGAGAGGATGGGTGCTCCCCTCTCAACTCACCCAGGTCTTGGTTCTACATAGTAGGTGAGCTCCCTCAAACATAATCAAACTGTGGGTGAGGGAAATCTAATTACAATCTGGCCTAGCCTTCAGTAACATCCCAGGGCTGCTGAGAATTTGGTGATCAGTATCAAGGATAGAAGTCAGAATTGATGTCAGTCGTCAACACCATTTTCCCATGATAAAGGAATGTTTCAAAATATAGTACTGGTGTGTGTTATAGTACTGAAGGTAAATATTAGAAGGCTTAATTAGTCTGAACATTAATTATCCATACATAATTTTAAGTTAGCTGAATTAAAGACACATACTTTTCCCATAAATCTTGTATTCCTAATAAAGAATAGCAGAAAAGGGGAAAATGAATTATTTATGATCTAGTTTGATTTCACTTTCAACAATTGCAGAATGGATAACATGTTTTGGTCTTTTCAAATATATTCATACGTTGGCAGTTTGAAATGAAGACTTTTCTCCCTTTCCTGGTTTAATCAGTGTGTTTCAAACTATTGATAGAGCAAGCCTAGGGATATTTGTATAAGCAATGTATTTATAAATATCTCAGTCATGAAAAGTAGAAAAAAAACTTAAAGGCCATCTACTTTAGCTTAGTGATAAGTCCACAGAAAAGCCAGCCTATAATGACACTAGTCAATTATAGTACATCCAAAAAGAAACAAAACATAGAAAAATACCTTCTGAGACAAAATGCTCTTTTTATATTTATTTATGGTAGCTCCAAATCCATCCTTGTTTGGCCAAATTGATTTATTTTGCTGCCTGAGGCCATCAGCAATTGTTGTCTTCATCCTAAATCAGTGTGCATGAAACCAAAGACCAGCCAAACTGTTAGGGCACTTAAGGTAATAAAGAGTATTTCTTGGTCTCCTTGTAGAGTAAAGATACCAATAATAACTAAAAACAAGTTTCTGCACTTTAGTAACATCCAAAATCAGCTGTGACAGATGTTTCATTCTGCCTAATATACAGCCAGCATTGCAAAATAGAGAAATGGATGTTTAGAAACCTCATTTAACCCAAACTTGCCCTAAAACAAAATATTCCCAATTTGTATATGATTGGAAGGGAAATGGGTCAGGCTATAGAGACTGAAAATAAAATGCCAAAATCATATGTATTGTATATGTACACATCTGCAGGGTGGCCTAGTATGCAGAGTTAAGGTTATTACACATTGGAAAAGGCATACAAATTTATAAATACGGAGAGATTCTCTTATGAGAAAAGAAACAGTTTTTTAGATTCTTTAGCTTTTATTGCCACTGGTGTTAAAATCTTATATCCCAAAAGTTTCTGCTTCCCAAGGACATAATAAATTGGTGGGATATCCCTGTGATTAGAGTAGGGGGACATACATTCCCAGAGGTAACTGTGACCCATCGGTTGAGACCCCTCACCTAGGACAGAACAGCCAAAATAAGCAGATGTGATCAATTGGTGTGCAGAACTCATTAATGTGCAAAAAAATTGGGGCAAAAAAAAAAAGATTTCATTTATTTATTTATTTGTTCAATTTATTTAGCCACTCATCTCGCAAAACAAGTGACTCTGGGTATAATAAGAGCAAAATTCACTTATGATTTATGATGAATGTATTTTTATGCTGATTATGATCATGATTTATCACTTGTTAATATTGTTAATGTTGTTTATACACTTGTTGTTTATATGTACACTGAGAGCTTATGCACTGGAGACAAATTCCTTGTGTGTCCGAACACACGTGGCCAATAAAGAATTCTATTCTACTCTATTCTATTCTCCAGTGGAGCTTATTTGCATCATTTATTAAATAGGAATTTTAGTAATGAGGCCAAGATAATAGATGTTGTATCTACTTACCACATCAAATATATCTGTTGTTACAGGGGTGGGTTCTAACTTACCTCGCTGCCGGTTCACTTCCTCCCACACTGCGTGGCCGTGCCTCGTGGGCGCGCACACACTTTGTGCGTACGCACATGCACAGTGCCGAAAAATTAAAAAAATTTTTTTTAAAAAGCCGAAAACAAGATGGCGATGCATGCGCAGTCAGTGCCGGAAACTCGGCTTCTGCGCATGCGCAGAAGAAAAAAAACCTGGAAAAAATTAAAAATAAAATAAAATAAAAAGATGGTGGCGCCCACGGACCGGCACCGACTGAACCGGATCTGTGACATCACTGTGACATCACTAGTGGGTCGCTACCAGTTTGGGCGAACCAGTCCGAACCGGGAGGAACCCACCTCTGTGCTATTATGAGGACAAACTTCTTGTTTGTAGTCTGCCCACAAAACCAACCATACAGATAACAACAAATAAACAGAATCTACGGCCTTCCAAACGTTGTTTGGTCTCCCACTCCAAAATATTGCAGCCCACAGCCATGGCCACTGGCCAGAGATGGGGAGATCTGAACTTCAGTTTCTGTAGACAACAAGATCTATACTCTGCATTATCATTTAGCAGTAGAGTATGTTTTGTATTCATAAATACAAAACAAATGTTCTTTTCTTATTCTTATTTATAAAATCTCTATTTTGTTGTTAAGTGGATTTCTGGAGGTAAGTGAATCATAGGTGATTTATAGGTGATTAAGCAAATATGACTTTCTCTATTGCCTTTGCTTTTTGGAAGCTTGCTGGGGAGATTGCAAAGGCAGTCACAGGACCACAGGGCGCTACAACCATCACAGTAAACAGATGCCCAATGCCAAGCTCCTGTGTTTTGATCACATGATTGTGGGGATTACACTTGATTACACTTGTAAATGTGAGGTCTGATCATAACTCGCGTTTTTTCAGTTGGTTGTAATTTCGAATGCTCAGAAACGAATAGTTGTAAAGTCCCAGACCATTTGTAGTTGGCATCATGTCTGTCTCTATAGGATCAAAGGACTGCCTGATCATACACTATTTGTACAACTAGAGCAGTGGTTCTCAACCTTCCTAATGCCGTGACCCCCGCCCCACTGCCACGACCCCCGCCCTGCCCCCTCCCCGCGCGTGCGAGTTGCCAGTCACCAAGATGGCGGTCTAGCGCGTGCTTAGGCGACCCCTGTGAAAGGGTCGTTTGACCCCCAAAGGGGTCGCGACCCACAGTTTGAGAACCGCTGAACTAGAGCATAGAGGGAAAGAAAGGAAATATTAGTGGTAAGCTACTAACAAGGGTTAGATCCATATTTTGTATGGCCAGAGATCCAAATCTAGAGCTTGATATCTCCTACGGAAAACAGAATAACAGTTGGAAGGGACCTTGGAGGTGTTCTAGTCCAACCCCCTGCTCAGGCAGGAAACCCTATACTGTTTCAGACAAATGGTTGTCCAATCTCTTCTTTAAAACTTCCAGTGTTGGAGCATTCACAACTTCTGCAGGCAAAATGTGTGAGGTAGCAAGCTTAAAGAAAACCTCTGCACATAGTATTGGAAAAACCCTGTTAAACAGTGGAGACTCAAGTGGACAATCTCGTATCTACAATTACCAGGGTCTCTTACCAATTACTGTGTTGGCCACTGTGTCTGGAAAGCTAGAAGACAGAGTCTTATAGATAAGACATGACACCACCATATGGAAACCCCTCCTGCCATCTTTTGACAGATCCGCTTTTGGGTTGTTGTAGAGGATTGTTTAATTGTTTGTTTGATTGATTGATTGAAAGGCATGAGCTTTCCTGAGCTGCAACTCACTTCAGCAGATGCATAGAGTGGCTAACTTTTGGAGAGCTTATGTCTTTTAATTATATTTATTAGCTGGAAAAGGTGCTATCAGGTTCCTTTTTTTGCCACTTGGGCTAAGAAACTCCTTCTAAAACTGTTGATTATCACCACCTCATTTAAGATTCAGGAGGCATCAGACACACTTCCACAGGTGTGCTGTGGCAATTTAGTTCTCGCTAATGAACAGCGATATTACAGCACCAGCAAAATATGATTTACATTTTTTCAATAAAAATGTCACTGGATGTCCAGTCTCCCTGTTAGTATTTGAAGCCACTGCTATCAGCCTACACTTTGGAGATTAATTAAAGTGAAAGATGACAGCATTTGGGAGAGGAAACCACATTGTACGCTTAGCCAAAATGACCTTTAACAAGTGCTGTTCTTTAGTTGGACTGGGTCATTACTAGAGATTACAAAATGATTTTTCCAATGAAGCCAAAAAGGCTGAAACAGTATATAGGCTTAATCCACAATCATTTCACTACATTTTCAAAACTCATGATTTCTCTGGGGCAGGGTTTTTCAACCTTAACAGGCTGCCCACACAGCGCTAAAAAAGGAACATTTTGAAGCCTTCTGAGTCTGCAAAGGTAAGTAGAACAGCAAGGGGAGGGGGAATCCGCTGTGCCACGCGATTTAGATTAGCTAGAAAGCAGGAGATCCGACGAATCTAGCTAATATAAATCGTGCGTCACAGCTGATTGTCGCCCAGCTGATTGTTGGAAATACTGGTTCGCCCGAACCGGTAGCATTTTTACTACCGGTTCGGGAGAACCAGTCCGAACCGGTAGCATTTCACCCCTGAATTGAAGTTCACACATCTTAAATTTACCATGGTTGGGAAACCCTGCTCTAGGTCATCTCTCTGCCTTCACACTTGAAGATTGAATAGGGCAAGGGAGATGCTACAGAGAAAATCTTGAAATATATTTTAAATAAAAATCAGAGGTTTTGTATTTTGGACATTTGAAATTTGGGAGAATGGAATTTTCACTGGATTCATCTCATGCTATATACTCGTAGAACAGGAGAGTCCAACTTTTTTCCATGCCAAAGTCTGCTTTTGATCTTGACTGATACTCCAAATAGCAGTGGGCAAAGTCAAGGACAAAAGTTGAATTTGATTTTATTTACATTTAAATGGTTAAGGGAACTACTTTCCAGTCATGTAATTGCTTTCATAGAATTTTAACATTATAAAACTAGAAAGGCTCTTTTTCAGTCACAGCAGGAATTTAAATCAAGAATTTTGTGAAAATTACATTCCAACGTCTGGTGAAAACATACCCAGTAAAGGAGACCACAATAATCTGGTATAACTGGTTTCACTGTTGAAGTGCTGTTATTTTTTAAAGCCTTTTTCTAATATTCAACCAGAATGTTCTTTTCTGTAACTTAAGCATACTAAATTTTTTCTAATACTTTCAATTTTTTCACTCAATGGAGTTTAGTTTTCAGTTCCTTGCCCAATCTCATTTGCATTGCCCATTTCTTAACCTGCTCAGTTTCTATGAATCTTTCTTAAACTATGGAGCTAAAGAGGCGGGGTGGCTCACTTGTAAGGCTGTGTGATGGTCTCTGCTCCAGCGGTTCAAGTCCTAGCACTGCGTGGTGGGGTGAGCTCAGCTTCTGTCCACCTAGCAGTTCAAAATCATGTTCTATGCGAGTAGATAAATAGGTACCACTTCGGTGGGAAGATGAGGCAGCACTTCATGCGGTGGTTAGAATCCTGCCAACACTGAACCTTCCCAGTTTGTGTTGCAATGTCCATTTGTGAGGCAGCTTCAATAGAGGGAGAAGACCCTTTGATGTTGTTGCAGGAAAAGCGGCTCTTCTTTCTTTCTGGTACGAAGCTAGCTTGCCCCCTCTTGTGGTGCACCGTGGGAAATGCACAGGCATGTACCTAACGGAACAAGACTGTTATTTTTCAGCCAAATCTTTTTTTTAAAGTATTTTAAATATCTTTCTCCAGAATTCTGTTTACTGAGTTGCCATCCAAAGCTTCAATTAAATAACAGTTCAGAACATAATGAACTGAAAAAAATCACACTTTGAAGTGAGATAAGAATATAGCAAGGATGGTGAGAGAATTAAAAAGGTACAGTAGAAACAGAACCAGATGCTGGCTACTGAAATTTGGCCAGCTTTTGAGAAAAATGCAAAATGGGAACTTATGGAAATCAATGTACATTTTGTACTAGTGAGTCATTATTCCTGTTACTTGATAGGATCCTTGTCAGTAGGTACAAGTTTCAAGTTTCAAGTTTATTTATATTTCTATGCCGCCCAACTCCCGGAGGACTCTGGGTAGCTTACAACAATAAAAAACATTATTAAAATATAAAAAAACTATTAAAAAGAACCATATTAAAAACATTCAAAAAACAACTAAAAACTCATACACACCGTTTCATGGCCAGACCTCGCCAAATTACAGAGGTGAGATCAACGGCCCCAAGCCTGCCGGAACAGCCAGGACTTCACTGCTTTCCGGGAGGCCAGCAGGGTGGGGGCAGTCCGGATCTCAGGAGGTAACTGGTTCCAGAGGGCCGGGGCAGCCACAGAGAAGGCCCTCCCCCGCGGGCCCGCCGGCAAACAGCCAGGTCTTCACGGCTTTCCGGAAGGCCAGCAGGGTGGGGGTAGTCCGGATCTCAGGAGGTAACTTGTTCCAGAGGGCTGGGGCAGCCACAGAGAAGGCCCTCCCCCGCGGGCCCACCAGCCGGCACTGTTTAGTTGACGGGACCTGGAGGAGCCCAACCCTGTGGGATCTCACCGGTCGCTGGGAGCTATGTGGTAGAAGGCGGTCTCGAAGATAACCTGGCCCTGAGCCATGTAGGGCTTTAAAGGGAATAATCAACACCTTGAATTGTGCCCGGAGACCAATAGGGAGCCAGTGCAGCTCGCGGAGAATTGGTGTAATATGAGTGTACCTAGCTACACCCATGACAGCTC